>LPNX010357085.1:56571-153924 GCA_001517045.1 Pseudotsuga menziesii
TCAACATCACCATGATCATCATGATCATCTTCATCATCTTCATCTTCATAATCATCATCATCATCAACATCAACAACAACAACAACATGATCATCATCATCACCATCAACATCGCCATGATCAACATCATCATCACCATTGTCATCATCATCATCATCATCATCATCACCTTCATCATCATCATCATCATGATCATCATCATCATCAACATGATCATCATCATCACCATCAACATCGCCATGATCATCATCACCATCGTCATCTTCACAATCATCATCATCATCATCATCATCATCATCAACATGATCATCATCATCACCATCAACATCATGAACATCATCATCACCAGTGTCATCATCATCATCATCATCAACAACATCATCCTCATCATCCTCATCATCATCATCATCATCATCATCATCATCATCATCATCATCCTCGTCATCATCATCACCTTCATCATCATCATCATCGTCATCGTCATCAACATGATCATCATCATCACCATCAACATCATGAACATCATAATCACCATCGTCGTCGTCATCATCATCACCATCATCATCATCATCATCATCATCATCATCATCATCAACAGGCACACCAGGTTTGCACTCCAGCACTCGATCAACAAGCAAAAATGGAATTCTACAATCAAGTTGGATGAGTTATATTAGCTTGTATACCATTCCAAGGCCAAGCAAATAGACAAACACCAAAAATATGCTCCCCCATTCAATCCACGGGCAAAGAAAAAAACCATAGTTAATATTTAGAGACAAAGACTGTAAGAGGATATTAATGAATTATGTGTCGCTTAGCTTGATAGTTCTCCTGGATACGAAGATTTAGAGACAAAGACTATAATCTTCCCCTGCGATATTGCTTGCGAAGTGATATTGTATAATTCCTCAATTTTGTACCTGACCCACTAAGAGAAATTTGATGAGGAAATGTCCCTTCCAATCCCGATGATGTCCAATTGGGATCCACTCGAAATCGAAGAAGAATATTTATAGCTTGCAGTGTGGACATATACATTATAGGGTTTCTGTGGATTAGGAGATGTTGAACGATCCAACACATTGGTGTAGTGATGGATAACTCCTTCCCATATGTTTTCCCTCCAAGGCTTTGGGAATCCCGATCTTTAATGGGGAACTGCACAATTATCCAGATGACATCATCCTAGGTGGATCCAAAATGAGGTTTTACAAGATACAAATGGGGTTTATCTTGTGTGTAAATCCTCAGTGATTGGGAATGTTGGAGAAGATGCCTCTTCCATGGAAAAATACAAGATACGTCCCCACCAGTACTAGTTTTCATGTATGCCCCTGAAAGTCATCCACTTGCCAAATTCATCTCATTTTGATCAGATTTTACAGTGAGTATTTGCAATGCTCAAACCCCAAATCAAATCAGTGATTAACATGAAAACTACCTCAATGAGTGGAAGCAAGGAACAGACGAGCCGGAAGGGGGCACATCAGAATACGTTGAATCGTTTTGGCACTGGTGACTTCTTGGAATGCTCACGTTTCGACATTACTTCAATGATGACTTCTTTGAATGCTGGGTTTTGGTCGGTTTGGAATATATATCAATAAAATTCATAAATGAAAAAAAAAAATTTACCCTATAAATAAATTAATAGATATAGAATTTTTTATAACCATTTCATCAAATTGATTCATTGTAAAATAAATACGGTTTCTTCTCCAATAAATATGCATGCGCAATTTCTTTCATTTTTATAAAGGGTATTATGTGGATGTATATAATAACTTAGTAGTCTAAATATACAATGAAAAAAAATTACCATTCAAAATAACAAGAAAAGAAATTTGTATCAATCCTAAATTTGATAAGAATTATTTTAGATTAATAAAATGGTTGATATCAAATATCTATATTACACCATCTAATCGCAACAAAAATAATAAAAATTAAATTTCGAAATGAAAAAAAACAAAAAAAGAATTATTTTAGATTAATAAAACCGTTAATATCAAATATCAATATTACACCATCTAATTGCAACAAAAATAATAAAAATTAAATTTAGAAATGAAATAAAACAAAAACTCAGACATATATATAAGAAAATCAATTAAAATACTATTTTTGATGGTAACCTTTAGAAATGCAAAAAATAACAAAAACTTAAACATATATATAAGAAAACAAATTAAAATGTTGTCTCCAAATTATAGATTTAGGGATGGAATAATGAAAATTGGTGAGAATAATTTTTTATGGTGACTTTAAGTGACATTCAGGAAACATTTTAGTAATAAATATTTTCGGTAGGTTAGCAATCCATTAAAGCAAATAATATCATGTATTTATGAGTATTTTTTTAAGGGTACAGAATAACGACAATGGATTACTCTTATTGCACTCTCAATCATGACTTCTTTTGAGATCAAGATGATGGAATGGAGGGAAACTTGGAGTCACTATTGCATGAAAGGAGACTGGGCATTAAATGCATCATCATCATCATCACTAGCACTAAAATGATATATAGATAGATAGATAGATAGATTTAGACCCCCTCGTAAAAAATTGCAATATCTTCTATTGTTGAGCTATGACACGTGACTAGGACGTAATGAACACTAGCACTAAATTGATCTCTATATATTTAGATGCTCTTGTCAAAAATTGCAACTTTTCCATTGCCAAGATGCCACACACTAGATGGTCAAGAGAAATTTTGTGCAATTTCTTTGTTGGATCTCTGAAGATCAAGGTGCATGGCACCGTTACAGAAAAGGGGTTTTCCGGCATATATATCATCTACGATATGTGACCCCAATATTATGTCTGGAAAGCAATATGAACATCTAAAGCACATCGTCTGCAATAATCCACATCAACACCCTAACACTATCCCGGCCACCTGGGAAAACACTAGATATTCCTAACCCCACAAATTCCATTTTGGATTCAGAATTGTTAACCTGCACATATTCAGAGATAGAAGCTAGACAATTTACAAAATTTACTAAATTGTAACACTTCATTGTCACAATTGCAATTTTCCATGACACAATTAAAAATGACTAATTCATATTATTCTAGGTAGTCATTTTTTATGTCGTGACTAAATTAGTCATTTATGTTAGTCATTTTTAACTCTGTCACTTATTATTTAGTCATATTTGTTAATTGGTGACTAAATTAGTTGTTAATTTTAGTCATTTATAGTTTGGTTAATCAAAATTGCTCATATTTAGAAGTAAATCACTTGAAAAACCTGTGGTGACTAAAATTTTTAGTCACCTAGTAGCTAATTCCTCATTTCGTACTAGTGATTAGACCCAGATAACACCAACTTAATCCATTTCAGTGTGGAGAACTATAAATCCATATTACCCCACCAACTTTCTTTTCAAATTGCAACTAGAGTAGTTGGGAGAAAGGTCCATCAGACCATTCTAGATGAGGGAGATTCAACCTCAGTTTTGTCTATATCCTAATGGAGGGCGATTGGTTCTCCTGAACTTACAAATTAACCTACAACCTTAAAATATTTCAATGGACGAGGTTTCCAGCCTCATGGTCTGTTACCAGCCCTTTCAGTCGAGCTTGGGGGAAATACTGTTTCCATTCAGGTGGAAGTAGTTGATGCCCCGTTAGAATACAATATTCTATTGGGGAGAAACGAGTTCTATGCTATTATTGATGTTGCTTCGGTAGTCTTTCAAACTCTCCAATTTTCTCTTTTGGGGAATATTGTAACTATCGATCAACTTGACTTTTGTTCACCAGATGTTACTACTCCCGCCGCAAATAAAATCCCTATGCTAGGTCTCTCCCCTCCTCCTTATCAGTCAACTAGGGTAGATATGTTGAAGGATTCAACCCTCATGGGGGTGTTTCCTTCAACCCCTCCAAGTATGGAAGTAGCAACCATGAACATGATTTCCATGAGTGGCCATATTCCTAAAGGAAAAGAAGTTGTTGATTCATCCTCTCTTGGCCTTTATGAATCACTTTATGATGATGTTCAGTCTTCTTCCAATGTCCATTATGATGATATTCATCTAGTGGCTTTGGATCCTTACCACCTACCCTACTAGCTAGAACCATCCCTCCCTAATCTAGACTATCTATCCCAGACTTTTCCTTCAGATGAGTCCATTATGGAGATTATGAGTACGGACGAACCCCCGTATGGGAAGATCACCATCATAGATATTATTTTCTTCCTAATGCCAATTCGGTATATTTTGACCTTGTATCTCTTATCGGTATTGATATTGTCACAAATCCGCAAATGCCTGTAGTGTTGCAAGACACGAATTCCGAAGGAAATATTTGCAACATCACTAAGACAACCCCGATTGAAATATCATTCAAGCCTGGAACTGTTGAGCACGTTCATGTAGGCCAAAAATGCTCGATAGAAGAAATTGAAAGTTATAGATCTCTTTTCAAATAATTCCGTGATATTTTTTTTTGGATGTATGAGGAGATTCCTGGGATCAATCCATCAATTTTTGTACACAATATTAGAACCTATCCCATGGAAAAACCTATCCAACAAAAGTTACGTCAAGTTCATCCTAGGAAGGATGTGGCTATTAAATCCGAAGTGGAAAAATTTCTGAAGGTGGGGTTTATTTATCTCGTACCCCTAATGGAATGTGTATCTAACATTGTCCTTGTGACTAAGAGGCAGGGCACGATTAGAGTCTGTATCGATTTGTGAGACTTAAATAATTCTTGTCCTAAGGACAATTTCCATACTCCACAAATCGATCAGATCATCAATAACTATGCTAGGAGCATCATCTTTTCTTTCATGGATGGATTTTTGGATACAATCAGATAGAGATTCTTCCCACCGATCAGCATAAAACGAAATTCATTTACCCATGGAGAACCTTCGCGTATCAAAATTTACCTTTTGTCCTAAAGAACACCGGAGCTACATTCCAATGAGCCATATCCTAGGACTTTCACGATATCAAGAACAACGTGGAGTCGTACCTCGACAATCTCCTTGCTCATTCACAACAAAGAGAAGACCATCCAAGGAACCTTACAGACATTTTCCTTAGGTGTCTTCATTATAATATCCAGCTAAATCCACACAAATGTGTCTTTTATGTTGAGACTGGACGTCTTCTTGGCTTTAGGGTTTCCAAATATGGCATTTGGATTGATCCATTGAAAATTGCTGCTATCCTGGCCTTACCCTCCACGGAAAACATTACCGAGATCCAAAGTTTGCAAGGGAAGGAAAACTTTCTTCGTTGTTTTGTATGCAATTTTGCAGAGAAAACACACGGTTATATGTGTCTCCTAAAGAAGGACACACCATTCTTCTAGGATGACCAGACCCAATGATCTTTTGATAATTTGAAGCATGCTCTGACCCATTCACTCGCGATACACCCCCCATATTACTCAAAGGGCGTTCTCTTGTATGTTTCTTCCTACACTACTACCATTGGAATCGTTCTAGTGTAGGAAAATACCAATGGTCGGGAACACATGATATATTACCTAAGCAAGAGTCTTATTGACTCTGAAATCCGTTACTCAAGTGTGGAGAAGTTAACTCTGGCTACGGTCATTGCTATACAAAATTTTCGTCATTACATTCTACTTCGTACCACAATTGTACTCGTATATCAAAACCCTATGTACTACATTATGACTCGTTAGGTACTAGGGAGAAAATATTCCCGTTGGATTGTTATCTTACAGGAATTTCATCTTGAGTTCACCAAGATTACTTTGAATAAATCCTTGGTTTTCACGGAGTTGATGTGTGACCTTCCCTGTGCTTTGGTGGAAGCTAAGCCCAATGATTCTTTCCCGAACGAATTTTTTATCTTGATAAGCACAACTGATCCATGGTATGGAGATTTGATTATATATCTCTAGACTCAAATATTTCATCCTGATGTATCCCATGATGATCATCGATGTATCCATCACCATGGAAAATACTATCTCATTTTGAATGATACATTGTACCGACATGGTATCGATTCCATCCTTCGATGGTGCCTTGCACATGAAGACGCTAAACAAGTTCTGAATGACTGCCACTCTAGAGCATGTGGCGGTCATCTTTCTAGGATGGCTATAGCCCAGAAAATCCTTCGCACTGGGTATTTCTAGCCTTCGATCTTTAAATATTGTCATGAATAAGTTAAGAAATTCCCACCCTGTCAACACCTTTATCCAAAAAAGCACACCCACCCTACTCCTTTACACCCCCATCATTGCAGTTGGCCCTTTTTCCAAGTTGGGTATTGATTTTATGCATTATAAGCCTACCTCAGTCAGGGGGCATGGTTACATCATCGTAGCCATTGATTACTTCACAAAATGGGCCGAGGAAATTCCTACATATGCAAAGGATGGTAATACTACCCCCCTTTTTTTTATTCAACAATGTGATAGCTAGGTTTGGAGTCCCACAGGCTATAGTCACTGACCACAGATCTCATTTCCCAAATCAGATGATGGCTGAGCTGAGTACTAAGCTGGGTTTTTTCCATGAAAACTCAACTCCGTATTACCCGTAGGCTAATCGTCGGGTCAAGGCCATTAACAAAGTTTTGAAAACTATGCTACATAGGATGGTTGGAGATCACAAATCCAACTAGCACTTGACTCTCTTTTCAGCACTTTCTGCTTATAGGACTTCAGTAAAAACAACAACTAGTTTCACACCCTTTAAGTTGGTCTATGGACTAGAAGTTTTCCTCCCTGTCGAGTGTCAAATTCCATCACTTAAACTTGCAGTAGAACTTCTCTCAAACACTTCCACCGAGGAAAAGAGATTTATGTACTTGACCATCCGTGATGAAATTAGAAGAGATGTTGCCTTGGATAACGAGGCACACAAAAAATGTGTCAAGGAATAGTATGACAAGTCTGTTCAACCTCCTATCTTCAATGAAGGGACCTAGTCCTGAATTCTGATAAACTAGGGAAGGAAAAGTTTGAATCCATGTGGTACGGTCCCTTCGTTGTTAGTAAGGTCTTAGAGAAAGGGGCTTATGAGGTCATAGACTATGACGGGATACCCTTCGGGAAACCTCGCAATGGGTTGTACCTGAAGAGGTATTATGCTTAAGACATTTATGTATGGTACCTTGTATATATGTATATTTGACTTTTAGTGTGTTTTGTCATTTTCAATATGGTTTTGAGTTTGATGTCCATACTATTTATACCATGTTTTGGTTATGCATATTGGATGGTTGTCTATGGTTTCGCTGGTGGTGCATGTCATCATACCTTGAACCTTGCTTCAGCTTCTTGAGTGTTGTACTCCCCAACTCAGGATTTAGTCAATTCAGGAGCAGTTTATATTGGTCTGGCTACCAACAACATCGCCAAGTATTAGGCAGTGATAGGTTTACTCACCGAGGCTGCATCTCGGGACATTCATGATTTGGTAGTATTTATGGATTCTCAGCTAGTGGTTTTCCACCTAAACCACGTCTACACTATCAGGAACCCTACACTTCTCCTCCTCTTTCGAAGAGTGCATTTGTTAAAAAGGTCTTTTGATTCCATCACTTACAAGAATATCCCTAGCTATGATAATAAGATTGCTGATTCATTAGCAAATTACATTCTATACTGGTATATTTCCCATTCATAACTTCTAAAAATAAAACATGGTCCATTGTAAAATAAAATAAACAATAGAAGACACATAAAACTCATGTAAATATAATTTATCAATTTGAAGCACATTTAAACACCAGAACTGAGTCTATATATATATAAAGTGTTTTTTACAAAAGATATGGTCACGAGACCTCATCTGAAGCACTATGGCTTTCAAGCATACAAAATGATACAAAAATTCTGAATCTAGCAAGATTTCAGGGATGCATCATGAAGACCACTCTAATGGTGCTCATGGTAGAACATAATGGCCCTTGCTACCCTACATAGCAAGAAACTCAAGTAGCCTGATACTCCTACAGTATGTCTCTGAAACCTTCTAGGGAGGTCATCTATAACAGCATCCTGGATATCCAGAGTCAGTTGATCCAGGTTCTCCTACAGCTCCGTGATATCATCATCACCTCTATGGACAAAGCGAGCTCCTGCTTTCCTGTCCATTAGGGAGGATCCCCCGGGCCTTACATCACCAACATCTGCATGCAAACATTAGGTCTTTTCATCATCCATAAAAATCATAAAACATAAAAATATAAAAAAATAATCAACATCTTAATTATTGCTTCTTACCCATGTCAACCCACTAAGCACCAAGTGGTAGTGGTAGATCGGGATCTCCTCGGAATTCGGTCCCTACATATGCATAGTCCTCAATCATGAGGATCTAATCACTTAGCCAACGAAATAAGGGAGCCTCGAACTTGACCTTGGCCTTGCCACCTCCAGTGCGGGCCATGATCTCCACCCACCACAGTGTGCAGGGGTCTCAATCTCTAATCTTAATGAATACTACCTGGGGTCTCAAGAGGGGTACCCTATCAAAGAAGAAGCATGCAAGGATGGTCCCATACCCAAACCATTTCAACTCTCCTTTCCAACACTTAGTTAGCTGATCCTTCAACATAGGTAATAATGCCTCTTCCCAGTTGAACACTGTGGGCGCCATGGCCTCCAGGAATACATCATATGTTCTTAGGATTCTTGATGATCCCCTTGGCTCCCAGCCACCCTCTGCATAGTAAATAATACATTCTAAAGTGGTAGATCCCTCACAGCCTTGATTGGGATCTTCTTACCTAACATCTTTGTTCCCAGATAGCAATGGCAAACAATAAGCTCATGTGTAGTAATGACCCTCCTAGGGAATCAATCAGAGAAATAGGTGCTCCTCATCTACACAGCCCTATCAGAAAATAAATATCCTCTACCTCCACAGTCACAATATGGGTCCCCACCTCAAAATACTGTTGTTCTGGATTCCACATCCATAGGATGTACCCCAGTAATCATGCATGTGAAAGCATGATAGGAGTGCAGAATAATTTTAAGAGGCCAAAGCCTCGTAGGGAATATTTGCAACCCGCATCTCTTGCGGCATGGGAATCATCATCATCATGTTGCCTCTCCTTCCAAGTCACCACTTTTGACCAAATGACCTGTCAAAAACCATTAATGACCCATTTAGAAACATATTCAACCATTGAAATTGCTTAAAAAGTTTTATTTTGACTAGGGCTTATGTTTTTTGGCATCACGACTGGCACCGCGCTTGTCCCCTTAGAACAGACCGGTACCACCACCTAAGAAAGCCTAAAAAAATGTAGTTCTTATCTGGCACTACTCTTCCCGTGAAGGCCAGAATCGGTACCCGACATGTGTTTTTTAGGCTTCACCTTAAAGCCCCAAAACTCAATGAAAATGAAAATGGAAACCATAGAAAGGAAGAGGAGGCTTCTAGCTCTTACCTGGATCTGACAATTTAAAAAACGAATGGGTGGTGGCTCCGCAATCTTTGACTGAAATCTGCACACCAATTCTCCCAAAATGCTCTCCAAGAATTGGTAAATTGTAAATGAGTTAGTTTTACTATTTACTCTTCCTTTTATAACATATTTTTAGGGTTTTTTATATTATTTTAATCTTTTTAAATATTTTTTATTAAAAATACCCTTTATATAGTTTATAAAAGTCATTTTTAAAATATTTTGTGAAACTAATGGTCATTTTAAAAGCTTTGTAGGGATAGAAATGAACAGTATAGTCTATGGGGAAGTTCCTTTTTTAACTTTTTTGTACTTCCAGAAAACGGAAAAGGTCCTTGAGCGTTAATTTTGACACTTTGATCATGCTCCCTAAACCTAGCATCAAAGTTCCGATTCTTTTTAGGCTCGCTAAAACCCGTTCATCGTGAAAAAAACTAATGGATTCTTCTTTAAACTCTTTTCGAACTCCCTAAATGTGAAAATATCATCGAGCAAACTTGTCTTCTTCATGCTCGTAAAAGTACTTGAAGAGTTGTCTTTATAACGGTAGTTTATCTCTTTTTTAGTTTGGATTGACTAGTTACGAAAAAGGACCCTTTGGAGTCTTATTTCGTCTTTGTTCAGACTCTCTAAACATGAACGATACCAAATTAACTTTCATTTGACTCGTTAAACTGAACACTAGGAGACCCTCTTTTGGGAACGAAACCCTCCTTTCTTAGGTTCATGAAATATATGAGAATGGACTTGTATTCGGATGAGCTACAACGAGTGTTTGTTACCCTCTTTGAACTCGTAAAAATGAAAAGGGGCACTCATCAATCATGATAGGGAAATTAAGGGAATGGAATCAATTCATTTTGTAAATAAAATGGCAGTTTTTCATCACCTTTGAACATGGCACTTGTCTTCATTTCATTCAATCAATTAGGCATTCATCTTGTCTCTGAGTCGATCCACTTTCATGAGTCATGTCACACCTTTGAGTCTTTCAAAGAATGTATTGTCCATTGTCGCATTGTGCTCCGCCTCATCTAGTCAATGCTGCCAAGTCTTTTGTCATGTCGCCCGATGTTCAAAGGGAATTTGGTGTTACATCATCTACAACATTCTAGAGATTTGTTCGGAGTTTCGTGTCGTCTATGTGGGATTCATCATGGCCCTCCTTCAACGATACTATTCCTATCGACATCAACTCATCATCCAAGAATTAGTCTTAGAAACAAGTTTAGTACCTTGAGATCTGTATGCCTTAATGACATATTCTCTCGCTTTCAACATAGGTTCACATCATTGACCTTTGATCGATAGGCTTGACTGGGTGTTCGACATCAAATGATCTATTCACACTCAGGATATTGTACTAGGATACCTTGGGAATCATTGACATTAATGGTGATCTCCCTTGCAATTGTTAACGGTTCACATCATTGACCGGTAATCAAGTGGTTTCTACCATGTTCGACATCAAATAATTTTAATCACATGGATAGAATCGTACTTTGTTGAAGATGAGATGAAGACCCTGGGTATCTGTTAAAAGAACTCATATCTTTCCCCCAGTTTCTGATGGAGTATATTGTATGAGTCTCCATATGGGTCCACATTTGTATGGTCATTGTTGTGCTCGAATTTGTGTTCATTTAACATAGATCTATGGTGTATGTCTAGCAGCTATGTCCCAAGTTTGACTCCTCTATCACATGGATCTATGTAGTATTCTAGTAGCCATGTTTGTTAATCTCTCTCATGGATCTGCCTTGTATTGGTCTACAGCCATGATAAGGAGACATTTGGTTATGAGTCAAAATTATTGATTTATTGCAGATGCCTATTTGATGATGACATTCAATCAAGCTAATTCTTGCCTCGAAGTGATAACTTGCTCTTTCAAATATCTCTCCTATCATATCCCTCTAGCCTCGTGCTTTGGGGGGCAATCTGTTACACATAAATCTCATCATCGTCATGTGATGAGGTCCCAAACATCAGTTATTACCTTGAATTCCAAGTTGTGAAGTGAAAATCTGGCCCAGACTTCAATATTGCATTTAAAAGTCAAGAACTGCTTATGCCTTTAAGGAAAGGGGCATTACCCTCTTCAACAATTCCTACAGTCTCTTGATAGTAGGCAATGACACCACCTTTTCCTCTTATTCAAGGCATGGTTTTTCCCTGTCACCACTCTGTCATAATGTAGGAGAAGCGATGCCCTTGGTAAAAAGTGAAAAAGAGAGGTTTCCATGAAACTTCTCAAAGGAAGCCTTCGTGGCACTCTTATTCCTACTCCTAAGGACCACCTGGACTCAAGATACACCCTTTTGGGATCTCCCTTCCACCTCACCCACCATTTAATCAACCATCCCTATCCTCCCAAGGCCTATAAAAGCAGGCTCATACCCCATAGTTGAGAGAGAGAAAATTTATGTTGTTGCATTGACATTCTGGATAAATCAATAAGGTGAGCATAGAAGGAGCAAGTTGGAGATTTTGGGGACATGGCATTGGCATGTGAAGGACCATATCAACACTAAGGAGAAGGTTGTAAACTTATTCTTCATAGTTAATGCAAAGTTGGTTCCTTTCCCATAAAATATGTTATGTTGTAATCATGTATTTTATTGTTGTATTTTTAGTCACTGACATAGAATTGTGGATTATATTCTGGTGCTTTTTTATCTTGTTTGCTTGTTTCATTTGATTGTGCAGGTACGACAGTGAAGAGCCATCACCATAGGAAACAGCTATACTAGTTCATCAAAGAGACTCATTCCATATCTCCACAACTTCTAAGGGGAGTCTTCCATATCTGTTGTAACTCGTTTTTTCTAGATCTGAACCTTTCAGACTATAGGAACAAATCTTGTCCGCAAGAGCTGCATTTTTCCTAGCAACAACGACCAAAGGATGAGTGGTTCCATGCCTTTGTCCACACATTAGATGAAATTCCATGGTCTTGGTATGTATCCACTGAGCTACACAGAGAGATCACAACTTGGGAGGATCCGACAGTTTTCTTTAATCACACCTTCAGTTTCACAGATGTCAATCCGGATGTTCGCAATGTGCTAAAACTTATCCGCGACGTTGTCCTGAAGGTGGTGTCAGCAGCATATCCAGCAGATCCACATGTGAATTGTCACATGCAATCGATGATGGAATGTTATAATGTATTAGGAAAGCCAGATGATGATGATCTGTGGAATATCAACATTCTGAAAATGGAAGGAATTCAGGATGTCGCAGCACCAGATGTGCCGAAGGATCCCATGAATCAGCCACTGGAGATAAGGAAGTTCAACATTGGGACAAAAGGGAACCCAAAGTTTTCAAGTGTTGGATACTAATGGGACAAGGAAATGATGGAAAATATTATAGACTTGCTGCATGAATTCCAAGATTTGTTTCCTACAAATTTTTTTGAGATGAAGGGGATACTAGGTGATTTAGGGGAGATGAAGATCCCATTAAATCCATATGCGAAACTAGTAAGGCACAGGCCATATTGCCTGAATCTGTGATAAAAGGAGAGGGTCAAAGATGAGATTGATATGATGTTGGATGCCAAAATAATTGAACCAGTCAAAGAATCAGAATGGATCAATCTAATGGTTGTCCAAGAAAAGAAAACAATCAAAGTTCAGATCTGCGTCAATCTGATAAAAGTGAATGATGCATGTATGCACGATCCATTTCCGACACCATTCACAAATGAAGTGCTAGAAGGAGTAGGTGGTCAAGAGATGTACTCTTTTACAGATGCATTCTCTGGTTATCACCATATTAGGATTCCAAAGGAAGATTGACATAAAACCACATTTGTCACAGAATGGGGCTACTTTCAGTACACAATGATTCCTTTTGGGTTGAAGAATCCACCTGCAATATTTTCTCGGGTTGTTGTCACTGCATTAAAATATTTTATTCAGAAGTTCCTGCAAGTTTATGTGGATGACTGGACAGTGTACAGTCTGATTAGGGATCATCTGGTAAACCTACGACTGATGCTGGAAAGATGCAACATTAGATCGCACTAAATTCTAAGAAGTGTATTTTGTGCACACCTTTCGAGATGTTGTTGGGTCACATCATTTGCAAACAAGGACTGTTGGTTGACCCTGCGAATATTGATTTGATATTAAGCTTGCAACGACCTACAAATGTGAAGATGCTCAGAGTGACGTTGGGGCACACAACATACTATCACAAGTTCATATGGGGATATGTTGCGATTACAACACTGATGGAAAAGTTGTTAAAGAAAGATGCAGCATTTGTATGGAGTCAAGAATGTCAGGGGAGTTTCTACACACTTAAGTCCAATATGGCTTCCACACCAATCCTCATTTTTCCTTATTGGGACAAGGAATTCCATGTTCATGTGGATGCATCATCTGTTGCACTAGGATTGATGCTCGCACAACCAAGAGAAGAAGATCTTGATCACCCAATTTCATTCACTAGTTGAAAGTTTTCATTTGCAGATAAGAACTATACAACCACAGAAAGAGAAGGTCTGGAAATGGTATATGTGCTACAAAATATTACATATTACATATTGGGAAATCATTTTAAGATGTTTACAGACCATTCTACTTTGAAGTACCTAGTCAATAAGCGTGTGTTGTGGGGGAATATATGACACTGGCTACTTCTCTTTCAAGAGGTTTATTTTGAGATAATTGTGAATTTGGATCACTTAAATGCGGGCCTTGATCATTGATCCATAATTGAGATAGGAGAAGAGCCAACAAATATTGAAGATGGAATTCCATATGTGCAGTTGTTCACGGTCGACATGGAAGATTACTATTATGATCAAAGAATTCAATTTCTGGGGATGAGAAGCACACCGTAGGATTTCACAATGAGTCAGAAGAAACAGTTGGTGGTGAAGGCCTCGGATTTGTAATTGATCGCTGTCCAGCTATACAAACTAGGACCAGATGATATTTTGCGGCAATGTGTCCTACTATATGAACAAGGGCATATTTTAGAAGAGGCCCGTGTGATATTTGTCGGTGGACACTATGGAGGATGCAAGATTGTGAGGAAGGTGCCCCACGCAGGGTTTTGGTGGCCCACCCTGCATAATGATGCAATAGACTATGCAAGGAGTTGTGACGTCTGTCAATGAACTGGGAATCTATCAAGGAGAGATGAAATGTCACTGGTACCATAAATAATGTTGCATCCATTTAATAAATGGGTCATAGATTTTATGGGACCAATCAACCCACCTGGGAAGATAACTAGTGCGTGATACATCATTATAGTGACAGACTATTTAACGAGATGGGGCAGAGGTTGCACCAGTTGTGGATTGCATCGCTACGACCATAGCAAGGTTCCTATTTGATAACATTATGACATGGTTTGGATGTCTAAGGATACTGATGAGATACTAGGGCAGTCACTTCATCCATTGCATGATAAGCACGCTAACGAAATATCTATAGATACAACATAAGAAAAGTACCCTGTATCATCCACAGGCGAACGGGACGATGGAGGCATTAAAAAAAGATATTGGAGCATGCGCTTACAAAGGTATGTATTACAAGTCATGATGAATAGGATTTGAATATTTCAGCAGTTTTATGGGCATATCACACCACTTGTAAAAGATTGACAGGGAAAACACTATTCAAATGGTATATGGGAAAGAGATTGTCGTGCCCTGGAGTACATTGTTTCAAGTTTGCACATTAACGCAGTGAAATGTATGGACAATGAAGCAGTGCTATAGGAGTGTATAGTGCAGTTGATGCAGCTCAAGGAGGACCATTTTATTGCAGGATTCCACTAGCACATTGAGAAGGATCGACAGAAGGCATGGCATGATCACCACATAAAGAATAAACTATTTCAGCAAGGAGATTTGGTGTTGTTGTACGACAGCAAGTTCATGAAGCATCTAGGTAAGTTAAAGATGCACTAGTTAGGTCCATATATTGTTAATTAAATTACTTCAGGAGGTGCAGTTCAACTATAGTAGTTAGATGGAGCGATGCTTCCAAAGCTAGTGAATGGTAGCAGGCTGAAGCCCTATAAGACGTGTCCAGAACTGTGTGATGCTTGAGGCACTGCACACTAAAGAAAAAAAAAAGTAAATAGGATGATGGATGAATGGAAGGCGCACCAAGAGGAGGTGGTTGCATAGGAGTAGGAATTAGTAGCACATTTAGGATGTCATGCTATGACAACCGCAGGGCTACAAGCAGAAGTGAAATCAGTAATAAATGAAGACAGTTAAAACTCGTTAGCCAACAGCGCTTGTGGAAGTGATGCGTAATGATGGTGGATCCGACCGTTGGGTTGGAAAATTCGATGATGGAATCGGGTAGTTAATGCATGATTTGGTTAAGATGATCCCGTCGATTTGGTAATGATGGGTATGAGTTGATTTGGTGCTATAAGAGCACGCTCGACATGGTCAGAAGACACCATTGTGTAGAGTTAAGTTTAGTTGCAGAGCTGTCGAGATGTAGAGTGAGTTGTTGAGAAAGGGTGAGGGGATTAAGGAGGCTGCTAAGTCCAAAGAGGGTGTGTGATTAGTAAGTCATGAGAGGAATCGGTGCAGCATGCAGAGTAACCTAGACACTGCAGATATTTCCAGTGAGTGTAATTCACTGAACAGACTAGTAGCAATTGTGGAAGAATTCGCCAGTATCCAAGTCGGATCATCAGCAGTGCCAAAGGGGAAGAGAAAGGAGCAAAATAATAGCTCTCTGGCACAACAGTAGAGACATACCAGAACGTCCACTAGGGTGTAAGGATAAGACACAACATGGATGGAGCCTTTGATCTCACGAGTGGTGGAGTCTTTAGCTAGAGCAGGGGTGTATGTCAAGGAAATCCCCAGATATATACCTCCTAGTCAACCTAGTGCGAAGACCAAGAAGTCAACAAAGAATCAAAAGTATCATATAATTATGACGCCGATACCACAAGGGATGGTATGCACTTCTGACATCATGCCTACACTGATGCAGATTAAATATGAATACCATGACCTGCTTTCACTAGAGGATGTTGCACATGAACCATGTGTGTCAATGGTAGCGATCAAAGGTGGTCCAATAGAGTCCATCCTGAAGGACTGGGCAAGAGAGATGGCTAGAGTCAGATTACTCGAGTTGATCAACATGCCGCACTTTGGGCGGCCAACTGAAGTGAATGCATGCATGAAAAATCTTTTGGCGTGCTTCCATGGTGGGTTTTTGTGGTTAGATGAGCCAACTGAATTCATGGTGGGATTAATTTCAGATATAACGGGGCTACCCAAGGAAGGGCCAAACCCCTCGCAATATTTCCACAGTAAGGATAACGACAAGAAGTTAGCAGCGACGTTGAAGAAGCAATATGCTCTAGAGCACTACGAGAAGGCATACTGCATTGATAGTATCAATGACTATGCGGTACATATTGGCGCAAGGATTTTGTACAGTAAAGTGGTCAGGAAGAACTGCCTGGTTCAATGTAATTCAAGGGTGTTCGCATGTGCTGAGTTGTGTGCATAAGGCATACAAATGAATTGGTCCCTTTTTCTTATGAACTAGTTAGTAGAGGACATCACGGCCATGTAGGAAATTGAAAAACAATTCAGATACAGTTGGATCCTCGTTTTGATTGAGTTAGTGGCTTGGATGGAGCCAAATGAGTACCAGAGTATGGATGTCAAAGAAATAGAAGTATGCAAGGGTGTGAGATATCATAATTTGTGGTGGGTTAGAGAAACAGAGTGATTAGCAGGATGCTCGATCCAATTTTGGAACTAATGGGAAGCGCTACAGGCGATAGCAGTAAAATTTCCAAGACTAACGGAGGAAGCCAAAACAAAATATTAGAGGATTGCGTGGTTCACTATTGGACCCCATGTTATTCACATTCAAGTACGACAGGAAATGGCCAAGCAATGGTTTCCAATGAGGTACAAGGTGAAAAATGCAGAACTGGAGGCAATGATTAATGATTGGATCATGGAATGGTGAGAACCAGTCAGTATAGCAGAAGTCTCGACGGGACCTCCAGCGGATGCGCTTGATGATCCTATGCGCAAAGATGACCAACAATCTGATGAAGAATATTTGATAGAGACACCGACTGACTCGGAAGCACAGCGCATATTCAAGGAACTGGGAACAAAGAGGTGCATCGATCAGGCTGCAAGCAGGAGTACCATGGCAGCAATGGGATTGCAGTTAAACTGGCTCGTCAAGGCCATTAACGATGCAACTGATGCAGTTGCAAAGGAAATGAATAAATTGTCTTAGGAAGGATTCGCATAGGTAAGAACTAAATTGGATTTAGTCTATAATTTCGTGTTGAAAAGAGCACCAGAGAGTGCAACTATGCAAGAGTACGCATCAATCAACACCAAGACGTAGGCTAGAAATGCTCAAATTCCCCCAATTGCGATTGATGTTGGATGAGAGTATTCGAATACGTCCCTACACTGGTTGTAGGATATATCCTTGAATATCAATGTGTTTTCAACACAGACGTTGCTACACTTGCAGCGATTTTCTAACCAGGAGTTGGTGGATAGGCAGAAAGAGATCATCAATCAATTTCTATGATCACGGGAGAAAGAGGAGGAGATGCATAAAGAATTCAATGAGTTGTGGTACACTAAGGAAAATCTAATAGAAGAAAAGGCACAGGATATTTAAGAACTGAAGAAAGCGTAAGAAGAATTGAAGATAAAGAATGCTGAGGCGATCGCGAAGCTGAAGAAATAAATAGATCGACTCATTTTCAAGAAGGCCCACCTCTTCGACAGTCACGTACAAGTAGAAACAGCTGTTGCAGACGCTTGTAAGAACATCAGTGAAAACATCACAAAACTAAATGTAGTTTCAAAATCAAGGTGACTTGGGAAAATTATTGTGCAGCTGTAGAAGGACAACAACATCTTGAATGCTCTGATATATCTGAAAACACTTCCTGAGAAAATTTCTGAGCGGAATACTTCCATAGAGGAAGTGGCAGCACAACTTGAAGAGTTGGAGAAGGAAGCTAAGAAACTCACTGAGGCAACAACAGAATTTTGGGGCAGCGTCATCCAATATGCATAGTTAGAGCAATTGACCAAGTAGTTACAAGAGCACGAAGAACAACTAGAGACACTGAATACTGCATTAATATAAATTTCGCCAGTCATTCAGATTACACGGTCGGTCGAACTAAGGGAGTTTCAGCAGCGGGTTGGAAAGGCTTGGGAGCGATAGCGGAAGAGAAATGATCAGCTCGACGATTTCCAAGACATTGGCACACAACTATCTGTAAAGGTAGTTTCTGCGCTATAGGATATCCAAGACGAAAAGAAAGAAGTTACTAAAAATATGGTGGACCACCCATTAAAGTAGGATTTGACAGGGAATCGGGACATTGCTGAAATAATTCAAGTGCAAGTGAAGGAGATCTCTCAGAAGTATGAATACTTCAAATTGAATATCAGTGAGTACACTATGTCCAACTGACATGGCTCAAGGAAGAGCCACAAGATTGTGTTGGGGGCCTGTTGGCAAGGGTTTTGGGACAAGTCAGCTGCGCAACATCATGGATGTTGCACAAGGGAAAAAGACACCACACAAGTGGAGAATGGAGTGCAAAGCAGAGAATATAACATTTTGCATATTTTGTATCACCTTTTGTTGTTTTGGACCATATTTTGTGGATATTGGTCATTATTTTGTAGAATCGATTAAGAGTTAGTTAGGAGTTCGTTTAAGTGGACCTTGAATGTAAAGGCACAAGCCTATAAATAGAAATACAGTTGTAAGTGTAAAAGAAACTTGGAATGGCATAGAAGAGAACTCATATACATGAGAGCAATATCTATTGATCTATTTTGCATCTATGGATTATTGCACAGAATTAATATGACAAGATGGAAGTTGATCTGAAATATTGTTTTCTTTTATCTTTTTCCTGTCCTACTGTTTTTGCAATCATATGGTGAATGTTAAGTAAATATGTAACATGGATCTATGATGTGATTTTTCTTGGTTCTAAATGATGTTATATGTCTAGATCTATTTTTGCATCAATATTCTTATTGCAGTTATGAATGAATGATGCGATCTGTTAAGAGCAGTGATGAATGGTCATGTTATTTGTTAAATGAATAGTCGGATGTGTTAATGATGCACTGAGTTGTTAATATTGATGCCACATTGTCCCTTCCTATTCTATGAAAACTTGGTTTTGTCACTTTCTCCCTCGAACATCTCAGGTAAAACCTTCCTGGGCCGGTGCTCAAGGAGATCGTGTTGGTTTGGATATCGACAAAGTCAGAACCCCTATCGACTGGGTTTTGTTAGTTGGGTTTGTGTCAAAAATCCTGGCTAATGTTTGAAAACTAAATGGGTCCAACATATAGGTTCTTAGAAACCTGAATAATCAGTATCATTCCTTTCCTTATTTATATCACCTTTAAATCCCAATTACTCCCTCCTCAGCTTGCTAATTTTCCCACTTGTCAACTAGTTATCTTAAAGTTTGTTTTAAAATTTATTGCACAAAGTTAGTGAGCCTGAATTTTGATTCAGGAACATTAACCAATCAATATTTAGATATATCCATCACCATCACTGTGATCCTATAAAACTCATATATAAAGGCTTGTGGGCTACCTATCCAATTGAGTTGGGATAGCTCTCTTTAGTGAATCTCCATATCCTTTTAGTCAATGAGTTCAATAAGTTTTTGTGTGAATTCTAAGTATGATGTAATATTATAATGGCCTAATGTCACCAGCCATGGTACCATCACTCATGGACTTCCCCATCAAGGTGCAATGTAGAAATTTTAATAGCATCTCTCTCTATCATTGGGTTAGATTTGGAAGTAGGTGTCAAACTTTTGTGCCCAAATCCTCACTGAGAAACTGGATGTCCCCATCAAACTCTAGGATGGTCAAATTCCCCACTATGTGTTGCAACTCACAGTTTTGAATAAATTCCTTGTTGAATACCCTTAGCCTTTCCCTCCTCTTCATATTGAAAAATTATAAGAAGTACATGTTTAAGTGAAAATAATATCCTAGATCTATGTACTCCTATAGATATGCACCAAATGGCTTAATATTATCTGTTGGTACTATTTTTCCTATGGTGGGGTTTTCCAGAAACTATGGCATGGTGGGTGTCGATGAATTAGATATGTGAATATGACTCTTCATGGTGGTATGCTCCTCACTCCCACTAAAATTGGTGGATACTCTATCACCCTAAGTTATTTGTAGGTTGTTTTCATTTTTACTCAATTAATCGACTAACCTGTTTATTACACTCAACACCTCCTTTTAACCTTTATCATAATAATTTAGGGCATTGGTGAGGCTATTGAATGCTATACTATCGGGCCTCCTTGATGGTTCTTTTACCTTTATCTTTCTCTACTTAAGTCTCTGTCTTTCTTCTATCCACAACTTGGTCCTCTATATCTATGTACTCTTCTTCGGTTCTACCTCTATTTTTGTATCTTTATCTTCTGTAGGTGATCTTTTGTAAATCGTATGTATTTGTATGTCTATCTAGGATTGTATGTTTAATCCAATCCCATAGCAGGAAAGGAACACGCTCTATTACAACTTTAATTTCCCAAATTGTTGAATGTTTATATTGTGTAAGGTTTGTCGAGATATTATGTTTCTTATTCAATTGTTTGTTGTATTATTTATCCAATAGTGTGTTTGCATGTAGTTTCATGATATTACATGAACCCACAAAATAATATAATTTCGATCTATAATGAAATAAACTCAAAATCAAAGCATGAATGTACTAATGAGATGTACTGGAGTAGGCCAAGCCAATAAAGAATACATGGAGCTCATGAACCAACTCTAAGTCACTAAGGTTGTAACCTACCCTTGGATTAATTTTCCCATGCAAGGAATAAACCCTCCTCTTTTGTCAAATCAATAGACATGGATCCAAATATGTTCAAATGAATTCCCCAAAGTAGCAATAGAGTCACTAACAACTCATCCAAGGAATGGTATGAGTGATAAATCCTCCATTGTTCACATTAATGTGCCCTTGATATTTATAATGGAAGGAATGTTCCATCCCTATGAAGAATGCACCCTCTAAGGATTAATAAAAACATGTTCTCTTGTGAAAGAAGTAGGAAGGCACATCTATGAGATGAATATTAAATCATTCAATGGGTAAGATGAATATATTATCCAATGGTGATCAACAATGTGCCCTTCTCAATGAATCCAATAATGCACCCTTAGATAAGTGGAATAATGTGCCTTCATAAATTATTCACTTTCCTGGATTCCCTTGAATCCATGTAAATACTGATCAAGATGTTGTAGAATTGAAGTATGTTGATAGACATGGATGGTCTATCCTTGGAATTGACTAGGGTGGATATATTTCACCACCGAGCTCAATTTTTTGCTAAGGGATTCTCCCTCAACCATAGAATTCTCTCAGAGCTCTCGAAATCAAATCTCAATGATGAATAATAACAATGCATTCCAAGATAAGTCAATTTCCTTTCTTTTATTATATTAACCTGTGTGTGACGCATGCAAATTAACTTATATGTGCATGCAACTTAAATGACGCATGCTACATGCAATTTGATTTATACTCTCCATGTCACACATGTCACTTGATCATTCTTAGGTGGTCCTTATTACATTTTAATGACTAATATCATTGTGCATGTTGTCTTGTTATCATGTGTGGCATTAGTCATTAGTCAATTTCTATTTACCAATACCCGCTCAATCCTATGGGAATTGGATGTTTCGTGGGTTGGAACCTACTACTCAAGCCAAATAGGACATTAGACATTATCAACACACTTGTGTTGATATAGTTTTCTTCTTTGTTATATGGAGGATTTCTTGTGAGGTTTGAGAACTTGAATCTCCAGAGAAAAACTAGGAATTTAAAATATGCTAAATTTTCCCTTTAAAATATTAATACAGTGATATGTGAATATAGTAAAATAGTTTCTAACATTACACCTATAATGACCACAAAATAAAGGCAATCAAGACAATCCACGTGCTATATTACTCTTATTCAGTCATTGTAGACATTGATTTTTGTGTTGTTATTTCCATCAAGAGAGGAAATAGTTGGTTGCAAACCATATTTCAACAAGGAAAGATAGATCGCCACATCATTATCACCATTAGGGTATATTATCTTCAAAAAGTCATGTGAGTAACTCTAAAAGAGTATAAGAAATAAACAATCACCAAAAACAAAATCCATATGATTAGTTGAAAAAAGAGAATGTTTTAAATACCATTGAGTGTGCATTGTTTCATTCCTACATGTTACAACCCAAGGATAATGAGGAGACATTTCCACCCAAGTTAGATAAAGTGTCCCATTCCCAGGTACTAATTATTTGGTTTTAGTGTGAAATGTGTTCTTATTTTGATTAGTTTTGATATTTTGGTACTAATTATCATATTATAAATTTGTATGTAGGAACCCATATTCCCCATGCACTCACCAAAACCACCTTCCATTACTCCCTAATATGTCCCCCAATGTTGTATCCATGATGTGTGCATTTGTTTCCCTGTTTCATCCCCACCTATTGCATCCACTATGGGTGCAACCTCCCACCCTGCTTCATCCAACATATTGTATCCACCATGATTGAATCCATCCACCCTATGCTCATTTTCCCTGCAGTATCCCCTATGGTTACATATGTTGCACCTACACATATTAAACCTACACAAGTGGTTCCCTTAGAGTATTTTTCCCATTCAAGTGCTCCACCTCCTATATAAACTCCACTATCGTAGGACTTATTTAGGGTGAGATCATTAATTGATGAAATTTTTATCCAACATGAATGGAATTGATTTTAGGAATTTTGATTAGAATTCATTTATTGATTCTGGAAATTATTATAGGGAGGAATCACATAGAAACTAGGGACATAAAGGAGGGAAATTCCCTCACATATTGTACTCCCATCTGTACTGAGTTTTTTTTATGAAATTCTAAAGTATCATTTTATATGTGTTAATTGATAGAATCATGGAAAAAAATTCACTTGAATTTTCTTTCATTTTTTGGTCTCCAGGGAGATGCACAACTCTAAGACATAATAATAATTGATATAACTCTATCTCTAAGAGGAGGTGTGGAAATTAATCCCAAGCTTAGAAAACTCTGCAAGAAACACTTAAAAAGAGACTAATTAGTTGAATCACACAAACTATTGTTGATATTAATTTACACCAGCCATCATTAAATAGATTTAGGATTCTATCCATGTATATACTCCAAGGATTTGAAAGCTTGAATATGGTATTCGAATCAGTACAAAAGCAAACTTGCTAAACTAGTCAAAATCCCCCATAGGTGCATAAATCACTTTCCAAACCAGTCAATATGCTCACAAATTTGTTGAATGAGTAGGTACATCTGATAAGTGATGGAAACTTTTATATGAGGAAAATAAGGGAGTTGAGTTGTTGCAAAAAACAAGGCATCCTACCTTAAAACTGCAGAAAAGCTGGAAACTCTACATAACAAAGGAATGCACACTTACTAAAATGGGTAGTATTTTATTTGGAAGAATATTATCCATAATCTTTCCAAATCACTCCAAGAGGAATTTTTGGAAAGTTTGACCACAAAAATGGAATTGGGTACAAACTAGCTAATGTAGGACCTAGGAAATTAATCAAAAAGATTAATCATTTTATCCTAGGTATTGGGATAGATTTTGATTATTATAGCACCCCATATTAAGCCTGAATTTATGTACAATATATGAAAAATATCATAGATATAGGTCCTAGAAACAAGTTTTAGTCACCCTTTACATACTGCTTATCCATACAAAACAAGGAAAGAGACAAAACCACAAGGGGAAAATCCTCCCTTAAACATGGACATGAAAAAAATTATAAGAAATCTTGTCTTCAATCAGTCTTCACCACATGATCATCTATCCATAGAACTGATTTTATATTGTTGAAAGTATTCCAGAAAATACCTTGGTGAAGATGTCTGCAAGTTGCTCAGATGATGTGCAATAGACCAGAAAAATGACCCCATCATGCACAAGTACTCTGATGTAGTGCATATGGATCTCTATGTGTTTGGTTTTTTTCCTCGGTACTAGATAAGTTGATATATGAATGGTACTTTGGTTGTCACAATAGATGAATGTAGAAGTCTTAGACTTGATCCCAAACTCTCCAAGTATTCCTTGCAACCACAAACATTGGGTAGCTACATTCATAGCTCCTCTGTATTCTTCCTCTGTAGATGAAAGTGCAATTCCATAATATATATCAGGTTGAGTATGATTTGAATAAATAAGACAACCAACCAGTTTCCTATACAATGTGTTGTTTACCAATGGAGTTGATTGCGCTTATTCAAGCTTAACTCCTGAAAGGAAAGGAGTCTTTCTTGGCTTGCAATCCTTCATCTTGAACTTGTTCAACAGATCTACATCATACTTGGACTGATGTACCTTGATTCCAATATCTTATCGAGAAATTTCAAATGCCAAAATTTGGCTTAATAATCCCAAATAAGTCATATAGAAGGAATGGTTCATTGCACTCTTCAAAGAGGCAATTTCTTTCTTGGAAATTCCTGTGATAAGACGGTCATCCACATACAATACAATAATGATTAAATGACCATGAATCAGCTTCAAATATACATTTTGATCATACTTTCATCTACAATAGTTCAGTGGTATCAAAACACCATCAATCTTGGCATACCAATCTCTAGGAGCTTGTTTTAGCCCATATAGTGATTTATTCAACCTAAAAAAAAGAGATGGAATAGTCACAAAACCTTTTGGATGCTGCATATTTTTATATTCTTTCATTAATACATGTAGTAAGGAACTCTTTACATTCATGTGATGTACCTCTCGATGCTTGGAAGTTGCAATGGACAAAACTAGTCTTATGGAGTCCATCTTTGCAACTGGTGCAAAAATATTGTTATAGTCGATGTCTTGGACTTGGAAGAAGTCCTTGGCCACTAAAATTTCCTTATACTTCATAGGAGATCCATCAGCAGAAAATTCAGTTTTTAACACCCACATACACTTGATTAGCTTCATCCCTGTGGGAGAATGACTAGTTCCCATGTGTCATTATTTTGGAGCGAAAGGAATTCCTCCTTCATGGTTGTTTTCCATATTGGGTATTCAAATTCTTGTTAGTATTTTTTTGGATAATATTCAATCATTATAAAACACTTATCATCAAATAAATGGTCCTTCACAGAAAGGGCACTCTCAAATTGAGATCCAGCCCTCCTAGAATCACTAGGATTCCCAGCTAGTTCCCCAGCTGCTTGAATGGTATTTTTTGTCCACTTTGGCATTGTAGGTTTGTTTGGATATGCAATTAAATCATAATTATATGAAATATAAGAATAATAAATTTCATTATTCTCTTCACTTACAATCAAAGGTGTAGGTGGTGAAGAGAACTCTCCAATTTATGTTGCAATCTTTGGCTCTTCTTCAAATTGAACACTCCTTTCAATGAAAAATTTTTGAGTGATCATGTTGATCAAATTATACCCTTTGGAATATTTATAATACCCAAAAAATATGCACTCTTTACTTTGGGGTTCTAGATCCCTCCTTTTATCTAATGGAATTCTATCACATGCCCTTGAGCCAAAAATCCTAAAATGAGACACATCAGGCTTGTGTCCACTCCAAGCTTCAAAAGGAGTAACTCCATAAAGTTTCTTGTGAGGAAACCTATTATGGATATAGGATGCATATTTTATAGATTCATCCCAAAACTTTGGTGGCAAAGTCTTATACTCCATCATACAAGTAGTCATCTCCTTGAGGCTTATATTCTTCCTCTCAGCAACACCATTCTACTAAGGTGTGTAAGGAATATAGTGTTGCATATGGATACATGCATCTTCATAATATTTAATAAAATCAGACTTGACATATTCACCACCATTATCATATCTGAGGATCTTGAGTTTCCTCCAGATTGGTTCTCAACCAAGGCTTTAAAAACCTTAAAGAGGTCAAAAGCTTCATACTTGAGTCTAAGGAAGTAAACCCAACAGTACCTGGAAAAGTAATATATGAAGGTTAAGACAAACTTGGCTTGACTCATGGACATGTGAGGGAAGGGACCATAAATTTCACAGTGGATGATCTCAAGAGGTGTTGAGGTTCACTCATGATTGACTCTCTCATACTTATGATCTAGATGTTTTCCTAGAATGAAACCATGACGAACTCCTTTGGAAAAACTTATCTTTGGAAGCCCTGAAACCATGTATTTTTCACACAAATATGAAATATATTTTTAATTTAAATGACCAAACCTCTCATGGAAAATATTGCTTGTTTCA
This sequence comes from Pseudotsuga menziesii, assembly GCA_001517045.1. Taxonomy (NCBI): domain Eukaryota; kingdom Viridiplantae; phylum Streptophyta; class Pinopsida; order Pinales; family Pinaceae; genus Pseudotsuga; species Pseudotsuga menziesii. The sequence continues at coordinate 83,384 of LPNX010357085.1, forward strand.
TTTGCATGGGTGAGGAGAGAAGATGGGTTAGAGAAAGGCATGAAGTGTGAGAACCTATATACTTTTGAAATATGATCCAAAAAACCTTTAGCAATGACTCTACCATTCGCAATATCAGATATTTCAACCTCATTAGGAGAGAAAACAACCTTCTTAAGAGACCCAGTGTGGGTCATCTGGTAGACTAACAAGATATTAGAAGCAATACCTGGGACATACAAGACATTATTGAAGGAACTATGGTCAAAATAAATGCTACCTTTACCCTTACTTTCAATTTCTGAGTTATCTCCCAGAAAAATATTTGGGCCTTTCGAATCATCAAGAGATGAGAATGCCTCCTTTGTTGAAACCATGTGACTAGAAGCTCCAGAATCGATGATAAAGGAGGGAGATCATACAGTGCTCACAACCAGGGCATGAACTCTCTCCTTGTCTTCTAAACTAGATCCTCCTTCTTTCTTTTGGGTGCCGTCAGGTCGGGCAATTTTTTTCTTCTCCAGGAGTTGAGTCATCGTATCAATATGCTCATTCATGAAGGAGATCTCAGGATGAAATCCCTTACCAAAGTATGTGAACTTTCTACCTACACCTTACCTTTCTTCTTCTGAAATTTCTTCTTCTTGGAGTTTGAGGACTCCTCATTAGACTTGGGCGTGTCTCCTTTTCATTTGGAGGCGTCATATCCTTCTTCTTACCTTTGGAATCAACCTTGGAATCTGCAGCAACCAAATCTTGATCTTTAGAAGGTTTTATGGTGCCCATCAAGACCAATTTGTCTTGCGCTTACGTCAAGGATTCCATGAAATTTTCCAATGAAGGCGTTTTCCAGTTTCAAATTGTCAACTTGGTGGCATGGAAGGTAGAAACAAATACTGAGTAGTCAGGGCCAAGATTTGAAAGGATGTCCAATACTGTTTGTTCATCTTATTTATCAATGCCACATTGTTTTAGTTGCAAAACCAATTATTTGAATTTTGAGAAGCAGAATTGCAAGGATTCGAGGCTACTTGGACTTAGTGAAATCAACTCATTCTCCAGTTGATGACCCCTCATATTATTTGTCTTCCCAAATAAATTTTGAAGCTTCTCGTATAATTCATTTGGAGACAACAATCCATCAAGATGAAATAGAAGGTCTCTAGAAATGTTGAGACATGAGAGATCATGCATCTCATATATCCAATTATTCCATTTGATCTTCTTTGATGTTGAATTAGGATCAGCCTCAGTTTCCATGGTCACTCTATAGAGGCCTTTACTCATGTTGAGGCTTGGAAAATCGTAGGTAACAACAGTTAGGGATTCTCCCCAGTAAACGTTCCCAACTAGCCCGTTACTGTTTGGTATGGGGAATATGTCCGGTTTATGGTCTGGCTACCGCAGGTCAGTAACAAATTAAAATGTTTTACCGGTTACGGCCCGGTCCACCGTGTATATTTTTAGTATTTTGTGTTTAAGTTATGATGTGCAAGTGCCTATCTAAAATGCAAAAGATAGAGATAATGAGGAGGGTCACAATGTGATGCACAAGTTCTTACCTCTCATCTTACCTCTCTCGCATATAAATCACAAACAGCAAGAAACTAACTATAACTAACTAACCTATCCCTAGGGAGCAGAATTACCATTTAATGGTGAGTAATGTATTTCAGCGTATGTATTAGGAAAAATCACAGATAGTTGTTATTTGTTTCAAAACACATGAATATTAATAGAAATATGAACAACAAGATAGCTTATTTTTAATTACAACCTTCATTACTCACAGTGGAAATTTCATATAATAAACTAGAGCACATTCATAACATGAAAATAAATTAAATGAGTTAGAACGATCTCATAGTTAATGGAAATAAGCTGAAAACGAAATAGTTCACATTCAACTATTCCATAGAAAAACATTTGAAACATTCCACCAAACTTTCTCTAGCAGAAACTTGTAACTCTTTATTGTAAAAGGATGATAGTTATTCTTACAATATACTCTCAAAAATGGTCTGGGAAAGAAGTCCCTTCTACATCTAAACTCTCCTATATTTATAGAAAAATAAAAACCCTTGGGCTACCCCTTAATGACTTTTGGGCTTCCCCAACCTTTCAGTTCCAAAATTTTGTCTTGTAGTATGTGCTCATAATTAATACAATATATTACATATCAAATCAAAAAAAAAATTAAAACACTTTATGAAGAGGGGCCAGCTTGGTCGTTGATGAACTTTTTTCATGCCTAGGCCTCTGTTGCTATGCCTTCAAATCTGGAGGGTTCAAGAAAATGGATATTTATCTCATATTTAGAAACCTGGTTCTTCACTCCTTCTACCCTTGCCGGACTCAGACGTAGTTGATCCTCTAGTAGGTGTATACTTATAGCTGCATGTGCCACTGCATTCTTTAAAATTCATTCATCTAGATATTTTACCTGTTGGATATCTTGCTCGTCTTCCTGATATCTATTCTGTAGATGTTATATAAACAATTTGTGTTCTGGTATCGCATCCAATCTTTTGTGTAGAAGTATGGCATCTATTATATGTAGCAAGCACTCTCCTACAGTATTCGGCACATGCTCCCTTTGTTTTCTTTACATTTTTCTTGAATTCTTCCGCAACATTGATTGCAAACTCCAATAAATCATATTCCTGCTTTAAACTATGTTGGCCTTTAACTGGTAGCTCTGCAGGAGATTCCTTATTTGTTTCTAGCCACACCAATCTTCCTGTTAGAATCTCCAAAATCTCTTGAGATCTGTCCAAAAAATATGTAGTGTCCAAAATTTCTTCTAATCTGCGATCTATTTGTAAAATATTACATCTTTCTTCCTCAATGCACATTTGTAATTGGTGGATATTCCTTCTCTGAGTTAGAACATGTTATTTTAAAGGCTGGAAGTCTGTCTTCTATTCCATAGCATCTTTTAGTGATGTTGTCAATGAAGTATTATGTTCTTATAGGGTTGTCACCTGCATTTGATATTGCTTCTCTCTTTCCTCTGTGGTGGCCTTCTCTGCTTCTAACTCAACATTTTTTCTTTGTAACTGGTCCTTCTCTGCACTTAGAGTTTTATAGGATACATGAAGGTCATCTTTCTCAGTTTTCAACACTTGATGCTCTAGGTATAGCCTTTGTAATTCAGCTAATTTGTCTTGAGAATTCTTTTCTATTTTCTCTGCAAAAACTTCTAAAGCCTCCTTATTTGCCTACAGATTCTAGATTTTTGTTCTTGAAGTCCTCACTTCATTCATCATGTCCTCATATTTCCTTTTCAACTTTTGACGCTCATCCCTCTCCCTCTTTAGCGTTTCTTTTAATTGTGCTGCATTTTTTCTTGACTGCTCAAGGTTTATCATAAGCCTGTCTACATTATCTTCAGTTGCTTGGGTTAATGCCACCCTGGCTCTTGCTGTCAGTCTTGGATCTGCATCCGTTCCATGCACCAAGGTCTTATATGTTATCTTCTTTCCCTATTGTCCTCTAGTTTCAACCTTTTTCTCAGTTCTTTTTACAATCCTTCTCTTCTCCTTATCATAGAAAATAGTACTGAAGTTAGGAACCTTTTCCCCTTCTATAGGCATGAAAGGGATCAAATTTATTCCAGAAAATGAATATTGTCCCAGTGTACTACCAGAAAATGGAGCAAGCTCCTTGGGATCAGGATTAGATTGTCTATGTCCTTAATCTGTGTGATCTTGTCCTCCTTGTGTATATACCTACTCAGTAGTCAGTTGGTCCTTTTGAGATCCTGTTAATCTCATACCTTCAATTTCTTCCTGTCTTTTCTTGATCTCTGCTTCTTCGTTTCTTTTTCTCTCCTCCTCTTCCTTCCTTGCTGCTTCCTCAGCAGCTCACTTTCTTTCTTCTTCTTCATTCTTCAGCCAACTCTCTGCCTCTTGTGCTAGCCTTCTAGCATCTTCTTCTCTCTTTTTGGCCTCTTCTTCTTCTAATGTCTTAGTCTTCTCTAAAGTTTTGCCCTTTCCGCCCATAGTAGCTATTTTCTGTTTAAATCTCTTTTTAAGGGCAGTTATATTCTTTGCACTTCTGAATGTTTCCTCATCTTAGTCCCAAAAGTTGGCATATTCAAAATGAATTCCTACCTCCTTGCAGTGATCTTCTACTTTATTTTGGGAGTCATTCCCGTGAAAATTCATTTCACCAAAATGGAAATGCTCCAGCTCCTGAACAAATTCTACAGTCTATTTTACCTTTGAAAACTTATAACTTCCAAGCCAGAAAGGTATTGCAGGATAAGCTGCCTTCTTATGTTCAAAAAGAAAATTTCATACACCATCAATATAGACCTGCCTAACTGCCTCTTTGTGCAGTACATAATCAATGGCATACTTAGCGAGAAGAGAAGGTGCTATGGAACCCCCATAGATCCTTATATACAATCCTTCCTCAGTCAAATAATAGTCTCCATATTCCTCGATGACCTTGAATGCTTCTTCGGACATGCAGTTGCATTTAGTCAGGAAAATTAGGTTATATAAAGGCATGGTGAAGTGTTTGCAGATTTCTATGTAATAGCTGTAATATTTATGGGCCCAAAACAACCTATATGTTATGTACACTGGGGTCATGTCCCTATCCCAGTTACATCTCAAGGCTAGAAAAGGCTGAGTACATAGTATATAGTCAATCAGGATGGAGCTCATGTAGAACTCTGATTTCTTCTGTGACACCCCTCCCAAGGCTACGGATATGCATGCTAATATGCTATTTGACACTATGTTCGACCAATTGAAAATGGTCCCTTGAGTATCCACATAGAAGATAATTGGTATCCATCCTATCTTGAAGCTTTTTCCGTGATCTCTACCAAAAATCCTATTCAGCATTAGTGCAATGAATCTATAGGGAGTCCAGAGAGTAGAGGTATCATACTCTCCTGAAGGCCTGGTTCGAAAATTTTTCCCTAGTATCATCATTCTTTTAACTGTTTATACTAGATCCATAGCTATCTCTTTCAGCCAACTCTCTGTCAAGTAAATCTGTGCAGAAGGAAAATGATATGCCATAGAGACATATGCAGGGCTATATGTAGCGTAGCCCTGCTTAGAATTATTTTCAAGAATCATCGTAGTTACATCTCCCCTAGGCAGAATCGAGCTTATCAACTTTGAACACGGGAACAACTCAGGTCTTGTGGCTACTTTCATGAGAGCCAATTTCTCAATGTTTGCATAAATGGTTAGCTCTTCGAATCCTGCATCATGTACATTCTTATTGGTAATCATCCTGTATATCTCTCCCCATATATAGTCTAATTCGACCTTTGTGGTAGCTTTGGTATCTTCATATATATATTCAACCTTGGTGATGATCTCAACCTCAAGTTCTCCTTCAACAACAGGAGCCTTTTTCTTTTGTCTTTTGGACATATTTTCTTTGCAACAATCACCTTGTCACAAACATACCATGTTTGAAGACCCATTAAGCTTTTAGCAAGGGTAATAAACAAAAAACTGTATCAATTTATTTACCTCTTCCATATGCATTCTGAAAAATGAACTACACACAGTATTCAATGCATGAAAAAAAAATGACAAGGCAAAAAGAAAATTCCGCAGGTTGTTTCTTAAAAAACCACCTAAGTCCACTGTCTGTAACAAATTTCACAACCCTGAGAGAAAAAAATTCTCTATTTTTAACCCAAGCCACATTCGGACTAATTTGATATTCCATAAAATTATAAATTGCACTATTTCTACCGCTAGTCTTCAACAGCAAACTTCAAAACCCTAGAGCCTATACCATGCTCTTCATTGCAGAAAACCTTAACTCGACCAAAACATGGAAAACCTCTATCGTCCCATGAGATATGGTAAATGCACATAAAAATTTTAAAACCCCCCTCGGACGGCCATGGACAACTAAAGAATGGGTGGTGCAGACAACGTAACGCTTGTCTGCATCATCCCCTTAATCTTTTGGACTGGAGTAAAAGCATATATAACGGCCCAATCAATTATACAGCCTCAAAAACCTCGATCAAGCAAACTGTAACAGTTAATTCTTCACCCTAAAATAAAAACCATGCATACCGCGAAGATAAACACTTTCTCAGCAGACAAACCCCACTCACGGACCACCTAACCAGGGAAAAACCATAGTTCCAAATCAACCAATAAAAACCCAAAAGACAAGGCCGTAGTTCACCTACCTGTCAAAACACAGTGTATTCGATGGATTGGCAAAATCTCCATAGTAGAAACTCTAGTGAATCGAGTTCGGACAGTTGGGCGCATGAATCGGCTCAAACATCAAAGACTGGAGAAAACGGCACGTTACAAATACGGATAAAAATAAAATAATGCTCCCCCTTGTTTATATAAGCCTCGATGGAAAACATCGGTGGGAAAAAACCCTATCGAAAACTAACCCCTCTAACCATCGGAAATACAGTTTGAGTGACAACTGCAACAGTGGACTCAAAACCAACTACGGATCCGCGACATTTTTTTAAGTCCACCGGCATTGGAAGCCTTAACCTCTAACTCTCGGAACTTAAAACCAAAACATTCTCTGCAGTGTCGGTGATATAAAAAGTATCATTGTGACTTTACTCTTTTTAAAAGGTATCGGAGCCTGGATTACCTAAGTTCTTCGATATTGATAAGAGGGAAGACTATCCTTCAGGACATTCATCATTTGTCTTATGAAACGTAGGTAGCGTAGAGGACAAGTATTCCGATTCAATATCGTAGACCGTTCCGATAGCAATAAAAAAAAAACGAAGTCACCTACAGTCAAAACAATAGGTTTATAAAATAAAACAAAAGGAAGATAAAAGCATCTGTGGTTTCGACGTATCGACAAGAAACAAAACTATCCCTNTAAAAAAAAAAACGAAGTCACCTACAGTCAAAACAATAGGTTTATAAAATAAAACAAAAGGAAGATAAAAGCATCTGTGGTTTCGACGTATCGACAAGAAACAAAACTATCCCTCGGGACGTTCATCAACTAACTCCCACAACGTCGAACGCATAAAAGACTAACGCTCTGGTTTATTTATCAACTGACTCCCGACAGTGATAAAAGGTCATCGTAAAATCAAAATGTTACGCTCAAAAAATAAAACAATAGACTCTATAGTTTTCCTTGTATCGGCTGGGGAAATGGCAGTACTAGATCATTCAACTCCTGAAATGGCAGAAAAACAGTTGACTATGCTTTTGATATCGAAAGGATAGTCAACTAATATTCCGACTTCAAAAGATCAATTTTTTAAGCAGAGAAATCTGGACTTCTAGGACAGATTTAAGGAAACCGAACAATCCTAGGCTAGATATAATTTAATCAAATCAAAACAAGGGTCCAAAATTTTAAAAAATTTGGGAAAAAGGTTGCAGCTGCAACAATCGGCGACTACCTGGTGAACACAGATCTCTGAACAATTTCTTCTTTCATCAACAAATTGTTTTGACAATACCAACGTACTGAATTCTTCAAGATATCTGGATTTCCCAAATGCTAGATGTATGCACTTTAATCATTGATGATAGTCCAATTTAGTGAACATGGGAACCAAGATTTCAAAGTCTAGATAACTCTTTTGAGGCCAGGAATATGAATTTCATTTTTACCTATGTCTTTGGGTAGCTTCCAACTTAGACACCACAGGATTGTAACATATGGTAAATAGAAATATTCATTTGTTCCTCATTCCCGTGCCATTTTGCACTTTTGTGATTTTGGACTTTTGTCCTCTTTTGAGTCCCCCTGCATGCCTTCTTTCTGGATTTTTTTTTTTAAATTCAGGCTCCTCTATCCATAGTGTCCTTTTGTGTGAGAGATGTATTTATTTTTCATCTCACGGACAGAGAATAACTTTGGAAATCTTGTACTAATATGGTTCAGTACTTTGTTTTGATATATATTGCTTTTCCAAGGAGATTTTGACTCTTATTTTCCTTTTGGCTTTCAATTCCTGGCATGGAATCATTTAAATGTAATATACTGTTTACCTTGCTTCCTCTCCATGGGTCTTTTGTTGTCACCCCCTAAGAAATTTTTAGTGTGATATGAATGGAGCCTCGAAATAGTATTCTGGACCTCTTGATACTAAGTTATTTCACAAGGATTAAGTAGGACTTCAATGTGTTCATAACCATTTAGGAAAACTGCTAAACCGTAGAAGAAGTTCTTTCAAAATAAATTAATAGTATGCAGTCTTGTAATCAAAGATTTTAGTTAATCCAAAATTCTGATGAACTCCATGCTACCAAAAGTTGCGCTTCTTTATTACAATCATTCAAACCCTAACTAAAACAAAAACAAAAATCTTCAAAAATAAAACAAACCAATCAGTTTATTTATGTACAAGACAACCAAAATTGAGAATCAAGAAAAACAAGGTTTGAGAACTAAACCATTGAGTGGTAAGTTCTCTTCCCACCCCTGTAAGTCTTGCAACTTGTAAGTTGAGGGGCCAAGCTTTGCTGCAATTTGAAAAGGGCCTACCCATAACTGTTGAAACTTAGTGTGCTTTCCCTTTTCGTCATGCGGAGGATCCCACTTAAGAACCTAATCTCCTACTTCAAATTCTTTGTTCTCTGCTTTATGCTTATCAAACCAACATTTCACTATTTCTTGTTGATGCTTAAATATTTCTTTGGCTTTGGACCTAGACTCTTCTGACTTCAAAAGATTATAGATTCTGATCTGTATGATTTCATTATCGGTACCTCTAAATTCTTGAGCTATTATATAAGACGGTAACAGAATGTTGGAAGGAAGAATTCTTGGGTGTATGGTGACACACCTAAGGAATTCTTGGGTGTGACTCTATCATCCCAAAGAGCATCAGGTAATGCTAAATTCCAACCTCTCTGATTTTCTATTACGGTTTTCTTTAGAATCCTAATCAAATTTTTGTTTGTGGATTCTGCCAAACCATTTCCTTGTGGGTAATAGTTTTCAAAATAATGCAACTTGATTCCTCTTTCATTATCAAATGCAGTTAATCTAATAGAAGAAAAGTAAGTAGCATTATCAAAAACCAAGAATATTGGAACCCCAAACCTGGTCATAATGTGATTCTGTAAGAAATCCATGACTGCATATTCATTTACTTTGTGTAACGGAATAGCCTCGACCCATCTGGTGAAGTAGTCAGTTGCCGTCAAAATATACTTGTGTTGCAAGAAAGAATTTGGGTTTATTTCTCCAATAATATCAATTCCCCATTGTTCAAATGGTTCTGTTATCATCACTGGTTTTAAAGGCCCTGCTTCTTTAGCTTGTCTTCCAACACCTCTTTGACAAGCATCACATTTTCTAACATGAGCATGAGCATCCTTAAACAATGTAGGCTAGTAATATCCAGCTCTGAGAATCTTATGGGTTGTTGTATCTCTGGAAAAATGACCTCCAGTAGGCCCATCATGCAATTCTGTTATGACCTTCTTTGCATCTTCCTGTTCTAAGCACCTGATAAAAACTCCATCGTAATTCTTTCTGAACAATACTCCATCAATTATTTAATATGAAGCTGATTTCAGACGTAGTGCTCTTCGCTGTTTGGAACTCCAATGTTCTGGTAAATATCCTTCTTGAAGGTAATGGACTAGGTCCCGATACCAGGAATTTGGAGCTGTGAATAAAGGACATACATCCACCATATGTAACTTAGCTTCATTATGCCAGCTGTTTTCTTCATTGTTTTTACCTTCAGTCATTAGTTTACACAATCCTTGTCCTTGTAAATATTACACCTTTCTTCCTCAATGCACATTTGTAATTGGTGGATCTTCCTTCTCTGAGTTAGAACATGTTCTTTTAAAGGCTAGAAGTTTGTATTCTATTCCACAGCATCTTTGAGTGATGTTGTCAATGAAGTATTCTGTTCTTCTAGGTTTTCCACATGCATTTGATATTGCTTCTCTCTTTCCTCTGTGGTGGCCTTCTCTGCTTCTAACTCAACAATTTTTCTTTGTAACCGGTCCTTCTTTGCACTTAGAGTTTTATAGGATACCGGAAGGTCATCTTTCTCAGTTTTCAACACTTGATGCTCTAGCTGCAGCCTTTGTAATTCAGCTAAGTTGTCCTGAGCATTCTTTTCTGTTTTCTCTACAGAAACTTCTAAAGCCTCCTTATTTTCCTGCAGAGTCTGGAGTTCTGTTCTTGAAGTCCTCACTTTATTCATCATGTCCTCATATTTCCTCTTCAGCTTCTGACCCTCATCCCTCTCCTTCTTTAACGTTTCTTTTAATTGTGCTGTATTTTTTCTTGACTGCTCGAGGTCTATCATAAGCCTATCTAAATTACCTTCAGTTGCTTGGGTTAATGCCACCCCAGCTCTTGCTATCAATCTTGGATCTACATCCATTCCATGCACCAAGGTCTTATCTCTTATCATCTTTCCTGATTGTCCTCCAGTTTCAACCTTTTTCTTGGTTCTTTTTACAATCCTTTTCTTATCCTTATCATAGAAAATAGTACTGAAGTAGGAACCTTATCCCCTTCTATAGGCCTGAAAGGGATCAAATTTATTCGAAAAAAACAAAGATTGTCCCAATGTACTACCAAAAAAATGTAGTAGGCTGCTGGGGATCAAGATTAGATTGTCCGTGTCCTTGATCTGTGTGATCCTGTCCTCCCTGTGTATCTACCTACTCAGTAGTCTGTTGGTCCTTTTGAGATCCTGTTAATCTCAGACCTTCACTTTCTTCCTATCTTTTCTTGATCTTTGCTTATTTGTTTCTTTTTCTCCCCTCCTCTTCCTTCCTTGTTGCTTCCTCTAGAGCTCACTTTATTTCTTCTTCTTCATTCTTCAGCCAACTCTCTGCCCCCTGTGCTAGCCTTCTAGCATCTTCTTCTCTCTTTTTGGCCTCTTCTTCTTCTAATGTCTTAGTCTTCTCTGAAGTTTTTCCCTTTCCACCCATAGTAGCTATTTTATGTTTAAATCTCTTTTTAAGGGTAGTTATATTCTTTTCACTTCTAAATGTTTCCTCGTCTTTGTCCCAAAAGTTGGTGTATTCAAAATGAATGCTTGCCTCCTTGCTATGATTTGCTACTTTATTTCGGGATTCATTCCTGTGAAAATTCATTTCACCAAAATGGAAATGCTCCAGCTCCTGAATAAATTCTGCAGTTTGTTTTACCTTTGAAAATTTATAACTTCCAAGCCAGAAAGGTATTGTAGGATAAGCTACCTTCTTATGTTAGAAAAGAAAATTTCCTACACCATCAATACAGACCTGCCTAACTGCCTCTTTGTGCAGTACATAGTCAGTGGCATACTTAGGGAGTAGAGAAGGTGCTCTGGAACCCCCATACATTCTTATATACAATCCTTCCTTGGTCAAATAATAGTCTCCATATTCCTCGATGACCTTGAATGATTCTTCAAACATGTAGTTGCATTCAGTCAAGAAAATTAGGGTATACAAAGGCATGATGAATTGTTTGCATATTTCTCTGTAATAGCTATAATATTTATGGGCCCAAAACAACCTATATGCTGTGTACATTGGGGTCCTGTCCCTATCCCAGTTACATCTCAAGGCTGGAAAATACTGAGTACATAGTATACAGTCAATCAGGATGGAGCTCATGTAGAACTCTGATTTCTTCTGTGACACCCCTCCCAAGGCTACGGATATGCATGCTGAGAGGCTATTTGACACTATGTTCGACCAATTGAAAATGGTCCCTTGAGTAGCCACATAGAAGATAATTGGTATCCATCCTATCTTGAAGCTTTTTCCGTGAGCTCTACCAAAAATCCTATTCAGGATTAATGCAATGAATCTATAGGGAGTCTAGAGAGTAGAGGTATCATACTCTCCTAAAAGCCTGGTTCAAAAGTTTTTCCCTGGTATCATCATTCTTTTAATTGTTTCTACTAGATCCATAGTTGTCTCTTTCAGCCAGCTCTCTGTCAAGTAAATCTGTGCAGAAGGAAAATGATATGCCATAGAGACATATGCAGGGATATATGTAGCGTAGCCCTACTTAGAAGTATTTTCAAGAATCATCGTAGTTACATCTGCCCTAGGAAAATTCCAGCTTATCACCTCTGAACACGGGAACAACTCAAGTCTTGTGGCTACTTTCATGAGAGTCAGCTTCTCAATGTTTGCATAAATGGTTAGCTCTTTGAATCATGCATCAGGTACGTTCTGATTGGTAATCATCCTATATATCTCTCCCCATTTATAGTCTGGTTCAACCCCAGTGGTAGATTTGGTATCTTCATATATATATTCAACCTTGGTGATGATCTCAACCTTAGGTTCTCCTTCAACAACAGGAGCCTTTTTCTTTTGTCTTTTGGACATATTTTCTTTGCAACAATCACCCTGTCACAAACATAGCATGTTCTAAGACCCATTAAGATTTTAGCAAGGGTAATAAAAAAAACTGTATCAATTTATTTACCTCTTCCATATGCATTCTAAAAAATGAACTACACACACTATTCAATGCATGAAAAAAAAAGGACAAGGCAAAGAGAAAATTCCACAGGTTGTTTCTTAAAAAACTGCCTAAGTCCACTGTTTGTAACAAATTTCAGAACCCCGAGAGAAAACAATTCTCTATCTTAACCCGGCCGCATTCAGACTAATCTGATGTTCCATAAAAGTATGAATCACACTATTTCTACCGCTAGTCTTCAACAACAAACTTCAAAACCCTAGACCCTATACCGTGCTCTTCATTGTGGAAAACCCTAACTCGACCAAAACATGGAAAACCTCCATCGTCCCATGAGATATGGTAAATGCACATAAAAAGTTTAAAACCCCCCCGGATGGCCATGGACAACCAAAGAATGGGTGGTGCAGACAACGTAACGCTTGTCTACATCGTCCCCTTAATCTTTCAGACTAGAGTAAAAGCATATATAATGGCCCAATCAATTACGCAGCCTCAAAAACCTCGCTCAAGCAAACTGTAACAGTTAATTCTTCACCCTAAAATAAAAATCATGCATACTGCAAAGACAAACACTTTCTAAGTGGACAAACCCCACTCACGGACCACCTAACCGGGAAAACCTAACCAGGGTAAAACCATGGTTCCAAATCAACCCATAAAAACCCAAAAGACAAGGTCGTGGTTCACCTACCTGTCAAACCGCAGTGTATTTGATGGATTGGAAAAATATCCACGGTAGAAACTCTAGCGAATCGAGTTCGTACAGCTGGGAGTGTGAATCAGCTCAAACGTCAAACATTGGAGCAAACAGCAAATTACAAATACGGATAAAAATAAAATAATGCTCCCCCTTGTTTATATAAGCCTCGACGAAAAACGTCGATGGGAAAAAACCCTATCGAGAACTAACCCCGCTAACCATCAGAAATACAGTTTGAGTGACAGCCGCAACAACGAACTCAAAACAAACTACAGATCCGTGACAATTTTTTAAGTCCGTCGACATCGGAACCCTTAACCTCTAACTCTCGAAACTTCAAACCACAACATTCTCCGCAGTGTCGGCGATATAAAAAGTACCATTGCGACTTTACTCTTTTTAAAAGGTATCGGACCCTGGATTACCTAAGTTCTTCAGTATCAATGAGAGGGAAGACTATCCTTCGGGACATTCATCATTTTCCTTCTGAAACGTCGACGGCGTAGAGGACAAGTGTTCTGATTCAATATCGTAGACCATTTCAATAGCGATAAAAAAAAACAAAGTCACCAACAGTCAAAACAATAGGAAGATAAAAGCATCCGTGGTTCCGACATATCGGCGAGAAACAAAACTATCCCTCGAGACATTCATCAACTAACTCTTGCAACATCAGCAGCATAAAAGACTAATGCTCCGGTTTATTCATCAACTGACTCCTGACAGCGATAAAAGGTCATCGTAAAATCAAAATGTTATGCTCTAAAAATAAAACAACAGACTCTATAGTTTTCCTTGTATCGGCTGGGAAAACAGCAGTACTAGATCATTCAACTCCCAAAACGGTGGAAAAAAAGTTGACTATGCTTCCGATATCGGAAGGATAGTCAACTAATCTTCTGACTTCAAAAGATCAATTTTTTAAGCAGAGAAATATGGACTTCTAGGACAGATTTAAGGAAACCGGACAATCCTAGGCTATATATAATTTAATCAAATCAAAAGGAGGGTCCAAAATTTTAAAAATTTTGGGAAAAAAGTTGCAGCTAACAACTCCTCATCAAAATCTCCATCCTTTTCTTCCATTCTAAATAGTTGAATGGAGTCAAGATGATTTGTTGAGATTGATCCATTCTTTAGCAATTGCACCCTTAAACAAACAGAATGTGTTCCCAATGAGTGATGTCTACCCTGTAAAATTAATTAGAACTGGAGAACAATTGATCTACCAATTCTCTGATACCATATGGAAATTAACCCCAATCTTAGATCAATTGAACTCACAAAATTGCTTGAAAACTATGCAAGAAACACTCAAAAAGAGACTGAATCTATTGAATAACACAAACTATTGTTGATATTATTTTACACGGGCCACAATTAAATAGATGTAGGCTTCTCTCCATGTAGATACTCCAAGGATTCGAAATCTCAAAGATGCTATTCAAATCAATACGAAATCAGGCTTACTAGACTAATCAAAAACCCGCATATGTGCATAAAGCACTTTCCAAACTAGTCAAGATGCTCATGAATTTGATAAATGAGTAGGTACAGCTGATAAGTGATGTAAAGTGGACTTTATCATGCTTTTAGATGAGGAAAAGAAGGGAGGTGATTTGCTGCAAAAAACAAGGCAGACTACCTTAAAACCAGCTTTAGCTTTTTCCTTAAAACTGCAAAAAAGATGGAAACTCTAGATAACGCAGGAATGTGCACTTACTAAAATAGGAAATTTGTTAGTTGGAAGATTCTTGGCAAAGCACTCTAGGAGGCATTTTTGGCAAGTTTAACTGCAAAAATGGAATTGGGTACAAACTAGATAGTGTAGGACCTGGCAAATTAATCAAAAATATTAATTATTTTATCCTAAGTATTGGAATGGTTATTGATTATTCCAACAGGAGGAAGATATATAATATTTTTAAAGATAGATCTTGTGACAAAAATAATCTTCACACAGATTGTACAAGAAAATAAGAGAAGAAGAATAATGTGTTATGACACAAAGAATTGAAGAAAAAATGGAAAAAGATTCCATGTATTATTATTCAGTCTTGTGTGTAAATATATAGTACAACATCAAAGGAAAAATCCATGAGACGAAAGAGGTAGTTGAACTCCACACATGTGGTAGGATTATATAGACTTAAACTACCCACTAGACATAGAACTAGATGTAACACCTGATCAGATCAGTTAACTAAGTGTGAGTGGCAGTTAACTAATGGTTGATAGGCATTCAAGGTGCATTAGCCTTCCCTCACAAGTATATAAAAAATAAATATGCAATCAAAATATAGGCATAATAGATCATAACAGAAGAAGAAGATCATAAGAAAGAAGAGGCACAAAGAATGGATCGAAGACAAAGCTACAAAACAAGATGATCTATTTGGGTTTTGGGGTTTAGCTCTCTCTTTTGTATGGTACCATGATGGGTAATTCTCATTTTCTTTAAGTCCATAGATTCCATGACTTGCATGTAATGGATGTGATTTATCATAAGAATGAAGTTTTTTTTGGGCCCCTCAAATTTCTATGTATCTATTTATTGTCTAATGGATTGACCATATGTTATTTATTTACATGTTATGGTTCATGAATTGATGCTACAGTAATTATTTGATGAATATATTTGCAGAATGGGTAATAAACCATCACACATGTATGTTTACTATTAACACTCCTTATCACACATAGTTCTTGGTTGTGCTTCAGGTGAAGCCTTCCCCTTTTAGGATTGAAAATGACAACACACTAGAATACAACAATGCCCTTTGTTAGTCCATGCACAAGAACCGAGTCTCCAATTTTTTTGCAAAATTAATCGTGGGTACCATTATCATAATAAGAGGAAGTACATATGGTTTTTTCTTAGAAATTGTAAAATAGAAAATAAATTATATAAAAAATAAGATCATCAATGGAAAAATATATTATTGATTTGATGCTTGAAATTTTTGATGTGGAATGAGGTGTGGAAGTGTTAATGAAAATCATTGAATGTATGTGAGTGAATGGAAATTGTTGGTATTCTTACTGTAGGTTTAATTTGTGAAATTGTTAATGCAAATATCACATTCAAATCAAATAATCAAATAAACAATATCATAACATTGTAAATAAACATAAAATAAAGAAAAAACCCAAAAAAAATAGAGAAATCAATGTATCTATATTCAAAATTTGTCAAAATATACATATTTTCCAAAATGGCTCATTGTTCCTAAGATACAAAGGAAAATTTGTTCCCAAGCCTAAATCAATGCCACCTCATGCCCTGGATAGAAAATGGAACCTCATGCCCAAAACTATACCATCATGGCTAATATACAAAATGGATCGGTCAATGAACCTTGCCATCATCGCCACTACTAGGTGCATCCCCAAAGATGATCTTGTTGGAATATTCAACCGATCTAGACATCAGGATTATTCATTATTTGATCTTCCTAAAATTGTAGACCTAGTTGTTGACCCCATAGTTAGTTTCCTAGTGCTAATCCTCATTGTTTTTATCATCTGGACTATATAATTTTCATCCTAGCATTCATTATCCATCCATGCATGACAATTTGGACCTAATTATCCCATTCTGCTTGATTTTAGGGATCAAGGAATCCTTCCTCAATTCTATGGAGTGATTTTGGCAGCTATGACATTAGTTAGACAATAGTTAACAAACTTATGTGCCCTCTTTGATTGTATTTTCTAATTTTAGAAATAAGACTCTCTAATGCATCCTACATGCCTACCTACCATCATTTAACTACCACTCACACTTAGTTAACGGATCTCATCGAGTGTTACATCCATTTCTATGTTTAGTGGGCAGCTTAAGTTTACCTAAGCCTTCCACATGTGTGGAGTTCAACTTCCTCTTTAGGATCACAAATTTTTCCTTTGATGTTGTATTATATATTTACACATAATACTGAATAATGATGCATGGAATATTTTTCAAATTATTCTTCAATTCTTTGTGTCATAACACATTATTCTTCTTCCTCTATTTTTCTTGTACAATCTGTGTGAAGATTATTTTTGTCACAATATCTACTTGTAAAAATATTATATGGTATCATAGCGAGGTTAGGCCATTTCAATCTCCCTCGGATACTTCCATTGATGCACCAAAATCAAGTGGGTTCCACATAAACCTTGGTATCTTCACATTTCTCCCTCTGTATTTATCTCAAGAAGTCTAGCCAGGTGTGAAGCACCCTCATAATGTGCTCATTGTCGAAGTAGAGTGTGATTGACCTTACAACTATTTTATTTCAATTTTTGTGCAGGTGTTCAATTCTCTCACTAGTAGCACAACAACAGAGCATGGATCTATATAAGGTAGTAACCTTGAATTCCTTCAATTACCATGAATGGAAATCCAAGATTCAGATTCTATTGTGTATAAAAGGTCTCTATAAGGTTACTATGGATTTATAAATCGACCAAAATGTAGTTGTTGAGAAAGAAAAGTGGCATAACAGGAAGGATGAATCCTACGGCTTACTTTCTATCTCTATTTCTCTGGAGCTTATTTTTCATCTTATTGGCTTGACAAGCCTGAATGAAGTGTGGATCAAAATTGAATCCCTCTTCGAATAGTAGGATGAGCTCAAAGTAAATCCATTGGAGAATGAGTTGATCTCATTGAAACCAAGTGATTTCGAGACCATAAAATTATTCATCACCAAGTTCAAATCAATGGTGCTTCTTCTCAAGCAATGTGGGATTGGGAAGAAAGTAGCAATTAGTTCTTTCCATCCTATCTAATATGGGTCCATAATACTCAATTTTTGTGTCAGCATTCCATTCTACTAAGCTTTCAGTTCGAACTTGGAGGATGCCATCCATGGATACATTCATAGATTCTCTCACCTAAGATAAAGTCAAGCTAGTTCAAATGGGGAATCTCAAAACCTCCAAGGACCATGCACTTGCAGCTCTTGAAAGAGAGAATTCCAATTCCAAAGGGAAGCAAAAAATGAAGGGGAAGGAGCCAAAGTCAGATTCTGAAGATGAAGGTTCCTATTCTACTAATGAAGGTTCAAATTCCAAGAAGAAGAGAAACAATGAAGGGATATCGAAGTGTACCTATTGCAGAAAAAAATTTCACACTAAAAAATATTGTTTTAAGAATAATATGGACATTATGACTCATTTTCTTGAAATGCGCAACATTGATGTTCCAAATTTTGCAAGAAATAAAGAAACAAAAAACTCAGTTGATCCCTAGGAGCACTGCCGCAATGCACAATTCAAACGTAATGATTGTCATGATTTGATTGTCGGAGTTAAATCATTTTCCCATGTCTCTAATTTGGATACATGTTCTTATATATCAGAACCAAAAATATCATTTCCTCCTTTGGTTAACTCACCCATCAGTTCTTAAAAGCCATCTCTCGATACTAGTATTTTTTCACTAGTTTTTTACTTTCCTATATCCAACTCTTTCAAAATCCATTCAGATTCAGATTTTTCTGATTTATAAGATAATTTCCAGGCTTATATTCAGGTTATGACACCATTTTCGCATCCATTTAATGCACAAAAGACCCTACAATCTTGAAATTCTCCAATTGGTAAACCTCACCATTTCATGGTTTCTGATACTATGTCACTGGTGCAAGTTGTTATTATGTCTTTGTTTTCCTTCATTGGTTGTCTTTCCATGTCATTGGATATATTTGGGATGCTGTTACATGCATTTGTATCAGATATAAACTTCATTGGGTCAAATTTAAGGTCCTGGTACTCTCCATATTTGTCTAATTGTCAATGTATTCTAGTTGCACCTAGTTTTCCTATTGTGACTCTACCTGATTTTGTAGCCACTATACCTTGGTTGGTTGCTGCTTCATATGAATTATATTATGCTATTTCAGATCCTAATAAGTTCTATTGAATAATTATAAATGTTTTATAATATTTTGGAATAAATGTTTATTGTTTGCTTCAACATTATGTAGATACGCAAGAAATTGACCTTGCTAATTTCATTGATGTTCTTTGGTTAGGAGATGATAGCACATATCTATTTTTCATCTCTAATTTTGTATTCATATATGATAAATTATTTTTTTACATCAAGAATCATTCATATGATGCTGCTTCATCACAAGAAGATGAGTTTCAACGGGTTTCTCCACATGTTTTTTGTCAGTACAACATTGGAAAACTAATACATGATCAAGGAATCTGCAATATCTTCAACAAGTTTTTCACCCAGAAGAAGTGCATCCAACTTATTCAAGTGAAGAACAAGAAAAAGTGAATACATTCATTTATTTTCT
The DNA here is from genome assembly GCA_001517045.1 of Pseudotsuga menziesii. Taxonomy (NCBI): domain Eukaryota; kingdom Viridiplantae; phylum Streptophyta; class Pinopsida; order Pinales; family Pinaceae; genus Pseudotsuga; species Pseudotsuga menziesii. The sequence goes on from LPNX010357085.1 coordinate 102,773, forward strand.
GTGTCATGCCCATTTTTGAGGGAGGATTTTCCCCATGAGGTTTTTCCTCTTTCCTCATTTTACATGGACAAATAAAATTGTAAAGGGTGACCTTATCCTTTGTTGTTGGTCCCTAATGTTTTATTTTTCAAATAATTCAGGATTAACGGGGGGTGTTGGAATATTTATCCCATATAGACATTAGGATTATCAATTAATTGGTCTTCCTAAATTCCTAGACCTAGTTGTTGGCCCCATAGTTAGTTTCCTAGTGCTAGTCCTCATTGTTTTTATCATATGAACTATCTAATTGTCATCCTATCCTTTATTATCCATACATGCATGAACATTTGGACCTAATGCTCCCATTCTCCTTTATTTTATGGATCAAGGGTGCCTTCCTCAATTCCATGCTACTCTAGAGTGCTTCTGGTAGTTACGACATTAGTTAGATACTAGTTGACTGACTTATGCACCCTCCTTGACTATCTCTGCTAATTTTGAGAACTTGTGTATCCATTAGATCCTTTCGATAGATCTTGCTCCTTTAACCCGTGATTCCTTTCATGGTCCTTTCATTTTCTGCATTCTACAGTCCTTTCCAAAAATGAAGGAGCCAACGGGCCCTTACCACAAGTGTTGGCTCTCCCCTGATTCAACAAGGTTACATTCCTGATCCTTGTGTGTTGTTTGCTACAAGATATTCAAATTAAGGAGAAAAAATTGGTACTAAATAGCATTGGAATACCATCTCCAGTACTAAACAGCATCAATATTCAAATTTATGTAGCACACCATATAAAATTACCATATATTGGAATTATGCGCCATGCCTCAATAAAGGTTGTCTCTCTCATGGTTTTTGTGTTATAGAAATCATAATGTTCTTTTTCTAATTCATATTCAAAATATTCAGTGCTAATGACCTCTTTGGAAGTGTCATTATGCTCTAAAAGTTGGTGCTTCTTCTTCCAACAAGAGACCAGACTCCTTGATAAAGTCTTCAAATCATCCATAGCACCAACAAGACTAAGAAATTAGGGTGGATTAGATGCATTAATGCTGACGGGGCCCACTAGTATGACTTGATATTCTAATATCCATCTCTTAGAACACCCTTTTCATTGTCATTATTGTCAAAAAAACAGTAATTGTGTTTTTTGTTAAGGTCTCAAGTTCCTATATTGGTTAGCAACGCTAGGAAGGGGCCCAAGAGAGTGAGATGTGTCCTTAGCACTAGCATGGGTAGGAAATAGAATGGCCAAGATTGAGATACCTGATGTTCTTCATGGTGTGGTAAGAATCTCTTGCATAACTTTATTCATTGAAATATTCTTCTAGCATGAAAATAGAGTAGGAGCAGTTAATGAGGTTCCATCTATAGGAACAACTAAGCATGTACAAATGGGATAAAATGTCTCATATACTAGTAGGGGGATATAAATAGGGGATGGAGAGATGATATGCATCGATACAACATTGTGGGATACAAGGTTCCAACTTATCATCATAATTTGATGGTTTGGCAGGGGGTTTGTGTTTCTATATAAAGATGCGGAATCATTATAGGGTGGCATTTTGTATTGTGTGTATTGGATAGAGAAATGATGCATTGTAGATATAGAAATAGGTGGAAATCATGATGATTGTAGCTACACAAGTCAAACATAATAGTTTGGTATAAGAAACACCAAAATCATGCATGCAAGTTCTAACCAATGATGAGTGATTGAGAGGTGTAGTCACATGGATGGGACTATATTGTGTCTGATAGTGATATGAAGCTGAGGTAGTGGAGACTTAAAATGATGACACATTGAATGACATCAAGAAACTTAAAATTCACATGATCAGTTTGAAATTCAATGGATCTGACAAGACAACTATACTAGTACAGTGTGGTGCTAGTGGTATACAGTGTGGTACTAGTGGTAGATGAGTTGGAACTAGTGGGTCCCCTTGACCACAATGTTTTGAACTAAATTTGAGTGAACTAAAATAAGAAAGAAAAATCTAAGAACTAAAAATAAAAAATCATTGGACTAAAAAATATCATAACTCCTAACTAACTCACTCCTGTTGATAGGTTGTAGAATCACTGAGCAGAGACATAGGGATTTAGGAAATCACCATTCACCCAACTTGGATTTAGGATACCATCAACTTGTGTGAGATTAACAGCTCTGAATTATTTTATTTTTGCAACAATGAAATGACCTAATAAATGCATTTGAAGTTTGCATGGATGCTCCATAAACTTATGTTCATGTAGTAGGATTGGATCATCTTTGGTAAAGTTTTTATGCTTGATATGTCTATCATGCAAGGGCTTCTTCAAGTTCCATGAGTTTTGAAATATGTTTTGCAACTGATTCTTCGTCCATCATGTGTGTCTCAATAGAAATATAGAGACTTGGAACCATAAATTATTTCAAAACAACTACTTCTCCCTCATAAACAAGTTGTAATGCAATTTTCTTATGTAATTTATTTGTAGTTGTCCTGTAGGCCCATAAAATGGTTGGAATTCGATCATCCCAATCATCTCTATTTATGTAACATACTTTTTTATCTCAATCTCCAATATTTTAGTAAAATCATATATAGTGTTGTTTTCTTGTGGGTGATATGGAATTCTTTTGTGGTGTTGTATCAGAATTTCCCTTGTCAGTGCTTCAATGGTAGCATTTAAGAAGTGCTTACCTGGTCACCTGTGATGCTTCCAAGACACTCAAACTGAGTGATGACGTTCTCAAAGATAAATTTGGTTTTTATTCTCGCGGATCAATCATAGATAGGTACTTATTTGGCCCATCTATTTAAGTAATTAGTTGTGGTGGTGATATAAAAGTATTTAGAATTTTTCACCAGTGAAGTAATAGGTCCCACAAAACCAACTTCCCATTTTTCAAATGGTTATAGTGCCTGCATTGGTTGGAGTTGAATTTCATCCCTTCGAGATGGCCTACCAACTTACTGGTATATATCACATTTTTTGGCATATTCCTTAGCATCTTTGAACACTAAAGACCACCAAATCCTTGCTTGTAGTTTCTTCCATCCTATATATTTTTTGATAACATGTCCACCCTCAATACCGGCATGGAATTCCACTCATGATCTAGTACACACCATCATCAAATCCCATTAGTTCCAAGTGTATAGAGTTGTCCCATAATCAACTGGTATTCTACAACATGTAAAACTAGCTATCATTTCTACATTGTCAAATAACTATTAGGTTCCTTCCCAATTGTGAAAAATAATGTGAACTCTTCTAGTTGATAGAATCATTTCTACTCAGAATAGCACTGCATCTGGTAGTTGATCCTCAAAAGGTCTATCAGATTCTATCCATGAGAGGTTATGAAATCCATGATTATGCTTCGTTGGATTGAATTTAACTTCTAATAATAAATGCATCCAATGCAGATATGGAGAGGAGATTCTTATTTAGTCCAAGACATCCTTCATCTTCATAGACTTTCTAGAGTCTAGCTTGTAGGAGGATTCACCGCTACCTTTTATTGGATACTGGTAGTCATCCCCACGTTTCACCTTGTGAGGTGACTCATGTTCGGATAGTTTCACAAAGGATTCTTTGAATCTCATCATATGCTTGGAATCCCCACTGTCTATAAGCCAATCATTGCTTCCATGTGTGACCGTTCCCGTGAGGGCAGAAATCAGAACATACTCTTCATCACTTAAAGAATCTTCACTTTCTTGTTTGACTCTTTTCCTGGGAGGATCATCATCCTCTACAATGTGAGCATGATGTTTTCTTTTGTCCTTCTTCTTGTGAGAGTTACTCTTATTTCTAGGACAATCTCTGGCATAGTGTCCTCTCTCATCACAAGTAAAAAAATCTGAGTTTAGATAGATCTCTGTTACATCTTCTAGGGTTATATTTCTGGTGAGAATGCTTACCTTTGGGATGATGATAGTCCCTTATGTTTTTCTTGGAGTGTAGTGTGAGATCTTGATCTTCACTTCCCATATTTTCTTCTTGGGATACTATTCGAGATTCTTCTTGTGAGCATTCATCCCACAGTGTACTGAAGGTGACTAGCTTTCTTCTAGCACAAATCCCTTGAATGAAGGAGTCCCATGACCTAGGGAGACCATTCAAGGTGGTCATCACAATCTCTACATTCTCCACTTCATCATCTACTGCTTCAAGTTGTTCTTTGATCTGGGAGTCCCTTGTAAAGTATGACTATATGGTCTCTACATTCTGGATCTTCACATTCTTTAATTGATTTCTCAAAGTCATCTTTCGATTTATGTTCTTCCCTTCAAATAGTTTGGTCAAGGCATCAAACATCTCTTCAGGTGTATTTATGGAGGACACCTGTGGTATGAGGTGATCCTTAATTGAATCAACAATAATCCTCTTAGCCTTAATTAAGTTCTTCTTATGTAAGGCCTTAGCCTCATCTCCCTCTAGAACTGGAACCTCTCCACTGATGTAGGAGCCCAACTCATTTTCTTCAAGAACTAATGAGATCCTATACTTCCATGCTTGCAAGTTATTATCCCCATCAATATTTTCATCAAGCTTGGTGTGATGAGACATCTTAACTAACAACCTCAAATGGAAATACAAAAGATTTAGATATTACCAATTTCAAAGGCTGAAAACTGGATATGGAGCTGATCTTCTGCAATGCTGGTTTTCTAGTTCCGGGCTAAATAAGGGTTTGACTTTCCTAGAGTTCTACTCAACCAAAAAATTCAATCTTGGTCTCTAAACTTCTATTTTGAGGAGGAGAGAAATACTGTGTTGGGCTCACTCAAAAATTCCTCTTCAGTGAAAAGCCCTAATTTCCCGATGCAGTGGCAGCTCAAAAACTAAAAGTGCTTAGAATCAGATTCTAATTCTACAGAAAGATGTGGCCTTCAATGGAGAGTCAACCTAGCCTCCTTTTGCTAATGGATTGTGGAGAGAGACCCAAAAAGTAAGAATCTCTAGCTTCCGCAGCTGCACGGTGTCTTGTTCTCAAATTATCTCTGATACCATGTTATATTTTTAGCATTTAAGCAATATGATCTTAGGATCTTATCTGATAGAATAACATGCACAGCAATCAATCACAAAAGATAATAGACACAAATATTTTCCTTGGGGAAACCATAAAGGAGAAAATCCCGCAACTTCCTCAGAGATAGAAAGAGCACCAATGGTAGCAGTAAAACCCAAAGACAAAAAGATGATCTCCAACAGTTCTTATCTCTCTCACTTGAGCAAGATTCTCCTCTCTCACCTATGTGCTATAGCTGGGTGAGTGTGTGTTTGAAATAGAGAGTCTCACTCTCTATTTATACTAGTTTCCGACTTGACAATCACTTACCAGGTCCGACTTCTCTAGGAGAGTCTAATAACCCTAGTGCCCCACAACTGCGGGAACTTTCCCCCTTGATCAACAAGGAGGTTTAACCTCTATGACTTTACATGACTTGATTACATTTGTTGTAATCTCACAGATCACATAAGGTTACCAATAATACATACCAGACATAGATACATAACAGAGACAAGAGATAAGAACAAGTAGAGGAAAATAACAAATTATATTAACAAGAGTGGGTCCATAAAATATAGAGAACTGAACTGAGTTCTCATTTGGCTCAACAGCCTAATATATATGATTACAAAATAGTTACGAAATAACTACCTGTTGGTTCGGTGAACTGACACGACCTTAGGTGGTCAACCTAATCTCTAGTTTAGTCTGCTGATCGACTAAGTTGGCTGTCATTCAAGTCGACATATCGAATTTCTCCTCCAACATCTCCCCCATGAACAAAATGTTTCTTCATCCCGAAGAAATAGGGAGGTAGAAAAATCTGCCTGTTTGTATTAGTAGTCATTATGATGTGCTTGGTCTTCATGGGCTGTGAAGTCTAATGATCAGTCTTTTCTGTACACAGACTTCGACAATTGTTGGGACTGTCACTGCTAGGTGATGTTGGAAATATGTCCAGCTTTGAAATATTTTCTAGATGTCGATGGTGAGTGTATTCAGACTTGATAAGTTCGACATCTTCTCTAAAATGGAGATTTCAGCTATTCTCTCCATGTCGAGACCCATAAACTAGTCCTTCTCCTCTGCAGTCTCTATAAGTCGTTTCATCTGCGGGCAGATGATGTCAACTTTTTCCAAGTTAGGGATAGCTTGGTGCACCCACTGATGAGCTTCCCACTTGAGTTTCTGCAGTTTAGTTGTCTCCAACACTATTTGATCTTCAATTGTGCTTCTAAGTGTTGTATCAGTGGTCTTCCTCTTCTCAAGCGCTTGGATATCCTATCGGGTCTGCCTGGTTTGTTGATAGACTCGCCCGTAGTAAGCAGGCTAGTCTCGTAGTATTTCTTCCGTGATAACAGACTCCTCCATGTGATCTTGTAACACTTTGTAGGCTTTAGAGAAGGCAGTGTGATGTGCCATTAGCAGTCGAACGGTTTCTTCTTTCTGCTCCTCCTTTATTTCCTGAAGCTGTATTTGGAGTGCCGACACCATGCTTTCAAATAGCTAATAAGCTCTTTCGAGCGGTTTTTTGGTGTCAACCTCGACTGGTCCTGGCATTACTGATTGTGCAAGGTTTCTGCATTTGTTGAGGAATTTGACCTATTCTTCAAACTTGTTGTCGAGTTCCTTACGTCTCTATTGGCTCCTTGTCTTTTCTTCGACTGCTAGGGTTTTCAGGAGTTGTCCCAGCTCTGCATCATTCAGGTTGGTGGCATCTTGCAATTTGATATGGACCATTGATGTCTGTCCATGATGCTCCTTCTTCTTCTTCTTCTTCTTCTCCTTCTTCTTCTTATGCTTGTCTGTTTCTGCTTGTGTCGGCACCTGTGTACCTGTAAAATTCGGGTCAGGGTTTTTTGTCCGCGGTGTAGCAATAGTTGATGGTTTCTCTATTTGTGGAGGTGGGATGGATGCTGCCTCTGGTTGATTAGATGCAGGGACTCCAGAAGTGGATGCAGCTGGTGCTGATGGTTGGATTAGGGGTTCTGAGTCGGGGGGTGGTGGTGGTGGTGGTGATGGAGTTGGTGAATGGTCACGAGTGATTGGGTTGGCGGTCTGAGGAGGTGAATCAAAATCAGAGAATATTTGTTTGAGTTCTCAATTTATATCCTCGATATTCTCTTCTACCTCTCCTTTGTTTGGTTCAACAGCTAGTAGTTGGGGTGTAGGGTCTGTTGGAGTGATAATCGTGGTCCGACGTCCTACAACTTTGGCTTCCTTGTCGGGGTTCCTTTCGAAGACCGAAGTCAAAGTTGCAAAAATGTTTAGTTCCTGAAGAACTTGTCCCGGTTGTCAGGATCCACAAGTTTCAAACAAGGGTGCTTTAGTGGATAGCTTCTGTACCGACATGAATATCTCAAGCATTTTCTCAATGAATGCTTGCAGATCTCTGTCCCTGTTGACTTTTTCTTTTACTGCCTCCGACGGAACCAATGTTGTAATCTCACAGATCACATAAGGTTACCAATAATACATACCAGACATACATACATAACAGAGACAAGAGATAAGAACAAGTAGAGGAAAATAATAGATTATATTAACAAGAGTGGGTCCATACAATACAAAGAATTGAACCGAGTTCTCATCTGGCTCAACAGCCTAATATATATGATTACAAAACAGTTACGAAATAACTACCTATCGGTTCGGTGAACCGACACGACCTTAGGTGGCCGACCTAATATCTAGTTTAGTCGGCTGACCGACTTAGTCGACTGATCGACTAAGTCGGCTGTCGTTCAAGTCAACATACTGACTTGCTCATCCAACAACATTGATGATTCTCCCAATAGGAACATCAGGGATCAATGAAATACAATATATGAAATATACAAGTGAATACATTCTGAAGTTACAAATACATCAACAAGTTGGTCCCATGTGTCAACTATGTCTTTCAATTAAAAATCATCCCATTCACCATTACCACATGTTCTACAAAAGAATGAAAGTTTTCACATCCATATTTCAAACACAAGATTGTATTAGCCTTGAACTAAATGAAATCCACAAGTTCCACATACTATGTTGCAATGATATGCATGTGGCAAATCTAGGTTGACCACCTCCCAAAAATTTCTTTGCAAATGTCCTCTCTTTGTTGATTCCTCTCTCCTTCTTGTCGTCTCTTGCAATATTGTATAGCACCATTGTACTATAGAATGTACATCTTGAATAGGGAAGTTTGTCATAAAATTCAAATCCTCCCTATGCAGTGAGGTTTTGACACATGCACTAGTGCCCTCATTCTCACCTTTTCCATGCCCAGAATCAAAGTAATTCCAAATATGTGACACGTTTAATTTTTGTGCATTAACCTCAACCATTGAAATACATGGGATTTCTTAAACTAAATCGAACAACCATCTGAACAAATCCAATGTCGATCCATTTGTATGTATCTCTTTCAAGTATCTATAGAACATCTAGTAGCAATGTTGTACAAAATGTAGGTCATGGAACCTGTCATCACTTATGTAGACGTTAGACTCCTTCAATATTATCTTTTGCCCTTTTATACTATCTAGTCGATTCGTATGTGATGTGTACCATTATGTTGACCTAATATGAATGATAATATTGACTATATATCTCATTATGTGATTGTAGGGTGTAGTTCTTAACAAAATCCACAATCAATAGTATAGTAGTGATGGGGAAAATGTCCCTACATTTTCTAAAATTATCATCCTTCCATGGTGCAACATGGATATGTTGAACATATTGTCGCAATTTTTTTTTTAAAATACTTTACAAAAGAACATACACGTACCTAGTGGTATACAAATTAGGGAATAATTAGAATCTAAAATTTTATAAACATATATGTAATTAAGATCTATCATTTTCAAACCATGTCTAATCCTTTCAAGTATAGAACATTGACTTGGGACACCACCAATGTTATCCTTTTGATTTATTTCCCACCATCTGTTGGACAAACCGAACACACTGAGAGAGGGGGTGAATCAGTGTGTGTACTTTTAATTACTTTTCAAAACTTGATTATCAGAAGCTAACAAAGTACAACATTCATTAACACATTATCAACCTTTACATTTCTTAAGCATATCATCATCACATAAGAAGCATAGATAGTACACAATATTCTTACGTGGACACCCAAGTACTGGGGGAAAAAACACAAAAGAATTTATTTATAATATAGAGATTACATTCATTGTGTTTACCAGCACCAACTAGAAGGAAACTCCAAATCCCTAATTTTATAGCACTAACTAGAAGGATGCTCCAACCCCCTAGTTTATCAGCTCCAACTGAAAGGATACTACAATTCCCTAAGGTCACAAGATCCAACCTATAGAGAGGAATCCAATCCTCAGTGAGCACCAACTCACAATTCTCAGGAACCAACTTGAAGGAGACTACAATCTCCTATCCTTGCCTCGTCCTACCACCATAATATGAGTAGAAGAAACAATATGTAATGATCATTGTATCATTTCCTCTGACAAATTGTGTATGTAAGGCTTTGTTCCTGCACCTGTATCACTGTCGTTGCTCTTGTATCATTGTCCCTTTAATCCTATATCATTGTATCACTCCCTTTTTCAACCTATCAAAATCACTATCTCTATCACAATGCCCCAATCATTATATCTCTATATAAATTCCACAAGCATTGCCTCTATCACATTTATATTGTTAATTTCACAATTCCATAATCATTGTCACACTGTCTCAATATTTGTCGCCTATATCAACTTGTACATGCCTCAAGTATATACCCAAAAATAATCATCCATCGATTTCATTTGGATCCTTAACTTTTACACAATCATCCATCGATTTCATTTGGAAACTCAACTTTTGCATCATATACATTTCCAAAACATTGAACATTCCAAAATATGAGCCATATCACACAACATAACCATGGACTATGCCAATATAATCACTATAATCTATGCCAATTCCATCATACAATATGTCCATATAATCACCTTGATCTATACAAACAAATAACCAATATCTATGCCATGACATCATAAATTGTTCACCAACATCTATGCCAATATCACCATCAAGTATTCCAAGAGATAAGCACAAGAACATATACAAAATTCATACATTTTCAAGACAACGAGATGGACCCTAGTCCATGAGAGGCATGACCATCACAAGAGAGACTCATGTACAAGAACCATACCATATCTATGGAAAAATAACCATCATCATATCCCCCATAACATATATAATGACTTCAAAGAGGCTTACCAAGAGAGAGTATCCAAGATGAGCTCTATCCATGAAAGATGTGCCATCATAAGAGGAACTCACAAGCATGAACCATGCCTTTGCAAAGATCACAAGATGATGAAACAATATAGAAACCAAAAGGATCTCTACCCAGATACATTACATATCCCTTGCAACCATATTTCCAACAAACCAAGAATTTTGTGATTCCAATACCATATGAAAAAGTTATGTCATTTTTTGTGAATATCCCCAATCCTCAAAGATGCCCAAAAATTGCTCCTTCAAAACTTTTTGCACTTTTTCTCCAAATATGCACAATAGAAAGAGAGACTTTATTGATCATGAAATGAAATGTGTTTCCCTATATTTATACACTTCATCATGATCTAGTGCTTCTTTTAGTGTCTACTTAAACTCATCCTTTATTCATGGATCTCCATGTTTTAAGGGGGTCTCGAGGGTTAGTACCCTTCCTCAAGGATCCATAATGACACTTCATGCCAAAACTTCAATATCACTCCATATCTTCTCCAATAGGGTACCTAGGGCTTGACCACATCATCATACTTGGTGGAGACACCATTATTTCTTGTGGGGATCCTTTCCACTTCAAGTGGTCTAATGGGCCAAAGTACCACAAATTCCGGGGTCATGTATACCAAGCCTTATTATTTCAAGGGTACTTCAAGCTTCACACCAACTTGCTTCAGACCAACTTTAGGGACTCTTTAGAGCCTTCTCCACCATGGGTCATGTAATTCCAAACTCATGGGAAAGTGGATCAAACACCATTGTTTATGAGTTTCTTCGCATTTTATTTCAGCGTTGCCTTGTGGACCAATCCTTATTACTTTGGGGTCCTACTTCTCATGGTCATATGGACCAATCCTTATGTTCATGTAGACCCAACACCACTAATTTCAGGGTTATGTGGACCCATCATCATGATTTTGGGATATCTTTCACACTTCATCCCAATATTCTTTGCACCAACCTTAGGGGCTCTCTAAGGTCTTTTCAACGTGAGTTATATGACCCCACCCACATGGTCATGTAACCAATCATCATGGTCATGTGATCCAACATCATTTAATTGGTAAATTATTCATATTTCGTTAGGACACTTTAGGGACTCCTTTACACTCCACATCCTCATGATCATTCGAGGATTCTCTATAGGATTTGTACCACTTGTGTATAACTCAAAGTGTCTTCCCATGAGCTCCATGTGCAACCGCTACACCATAAGGGGACCTCTTTGTATTTATATACAACTGTGATCAAGGGATTCCTTGGGTTCTTCTTTAGGGGATTGAAGGCATCATTATACATTCCCAAAGAATATATATCTACTACAACCACATCATCATTATCACCTTGACACCACATATCTCTTCACCCTTTTGACATCAATGACACCCTATTTTACATCAATGAAAACTTATTCCAACAATATCCCCCTTTGTCATTGATAGCAACAACTTCAACTCCATCAATGACAAATTCCAACAATATCCCCCTTTGTCATTGATGGCAACAACTTCAACTCTCTCTCCCCCTTTGACATAAATGACAAAAGGGGTAAAGCAACTTTTTTAACTAGCTCCCTCAAGGATTATATTGTCTACCCCTATCAATATGCTTCTCTTTTGTGACTTTTTGTGTTGGTCATTTTCTCACTTGTAGAAGATAACTTTACTTGACTATTAATGCCTTCTAAAACTATATTTCTTTGCTGGAAATACTCCCCATTTGACTCTACTGACTCAAGCTTAGACCTGGCCATTTCTTGAAGTTATATGAAGTATCTCCCCCTATGTTACTGAATAATTTACCAAACCACTACTTTGCTAACTTTTCATCGATATCCCTTTCATGTTACTTAGACTCCCCCTTAACATTATCCATAATACTAGGATCCTTTATGCCAAACTATTTAGAACAGTAGATACTACTCTGCTATAGGATCATCATCTATAATATTGACACCTTTTTTTTGCTTGTTGATATGTCATTATTCTTCGACTCTGCGACTGTTGTAGATATGTCATTTAAATCTTTTGTATTGACTTATTTTTCCTTCACATATTCAGCATGCAATACCAATTCCTTTCTATCTTCGATCTTGGGACATGTTTGACTTTCATTCAATGCACTTCCCATCTTTAAAATAAGAGAATTGTTTTGGTTTCCTATCTTGAGCTGTGAACTTTCATCATTTTTATAGAGGACCAATCCACAAGCTTCTTCCTTTTATATTCTTCTTCCATATTTTCTTATATCCGATAACATTATTCTCCTTTCTAGAAGATTTTATCATGATTTTATCATGCTTCTAATGAGCCATGTGTCCCGAGTTGTTGCACTTGTAGCATTCAATTTCATAATTAAAAGCTCCAAATTTGTTATAAGTTATGTTAAATTCCTTACGATTATTCTCATCGTGATTCATGAATTTTTCATAGCCATTTCTATTCCATGTGTTTCTACTCCTTACATAGGCTCTGCAATTTACATCCTTGTGCCCAAAATTATTAAAAAATAACATATGCCAAAGAAAATATTTTGGTACCTAGATGTAGAAGATATTCTAGTTGGTGCAGATCTTCTGAAGTTTGAATCTTGAAACTTCATTATTGTTGGTGGTTGCATCCATGCATGATCCTCTTCATGACTCTTGCTTTTCACTTCTTTTTCTATATCCTTCTTTTGGGCTCAAAACCTTGTACATCATCTGCATAACTTCTTTGTATTTTTTTCCCTTTAGAGCTTGAACCCTCATCATTTTTTTTGTATCCAATATCATATTTATCATAGAATATCCTTTCGATACTAAATTTATTTCATCCAATATTTTGGTTTTGTTAACAATTTGTTGTCAGATGTCCTTCTTTTGTGATTCCTTTCTGAGAGAGACTGTTTTTGCTTCCAATTATTCTTGTATCTTCTCCTTTTATTCTGGTCTTCTTCTAAGTGTTTATTCGATTACCTTCACTTCTTCTAACTGAATTTTTAGATCTGTAAACTTTCTTCTTTGTCTTTCTGGGGTTGCTTCTTTACCTTTACTTCAATTCACCAAACTCCTTTTTGAGTAACTTATTTTTCTTCCTTTCTTTCTTTAGTTCACTTAAGGCACTAATCAATTCCACCTCAAGATCTACTTCTCCATCCACATAGTCTTCCTCATCATCATGAGAAGTTTCTTCTAAAGCCATGAAAAGAATGTTTCTTAAGTCATCATCACTATCATATTCTTCATTGAATGAAGAACTATCCTCCTTTGAATAGAGACTCTTCCTTTTCACAAATTTCTTGTTCCTTTTCTAACATTTCTTTTCATTTTCTTCATCGCTATCTAAAATTTTTGCATAAGGACGCTTGGAATTAAAATGACCAATTTTACCACAATTAAAACATTTGAAAGGAAACTTACCTTTGTACTTATCACTTCCTTTCTTTTTTTTCTCACAAAATTTGTTACTTCTTCATCATTTGGGTCATCACTACAACTGTAACACGAACATGATTTTGTTTTTTGCTTGAAAGTTGCTTCCCTTCTAGTCGGATTTCCTTGTCTTGTTCTCATTTCGTATGTTGTAATAATTCCATGTAATTCATCCACACTTTAAGTATTTAGATCTTGTTTTTCTTCTAGGGATGATATCTTGGAGTCAAACCTCATTGGAAGAGATCTACGAATCTTCTGGACTATCACTGAATTGTCAATCGTTTCTCCTATACCCCTCATGGTGTTCACAATTTCATCTACTCAAAGAAAATAGGCTGCAATGTCTTCATCTTCCTTCATTTTCAAGTGTTCAAATTGTCTTTGATAAGTTTTCATCTTGGCTCCTTTGACTTTGGATGTTCCTTTGTACATAATTTTCAGCTTGTACCAGATTTCTTTTGCAAAGTTACAATGCATAACCTTGACAAATTATGAACTTGCTAAGCCTCCCAAAATAGCAATCATGTCCGCTGAATTGCATTCAAAAATTCCTTTCAGTAGTACATGAGGGTGGATCTTTCTCTGGTGGAATGTATCCATTTATTACATCTTACCAAACATCATGTCCCAATGACTGCGAGAATAGCTTCATCCTTATGCTCCAAAAAGCATAATTCAACCCATCGAATAATGGTGAACCAAGTTTATAATATTCTACATACTTCTCCATGATGATCTACCTTCCGGTGGTTAAACTATCCTAAAGGAACCAGCTCTGATACCATTTGTTGGACACACCGAACACACTGAGGGGGGCTAAATCGGTGTGTACTGTTAATTACTTTTCAAAACTTGATTATTAGTAGCTTTCAAACTACAACATTCATTAATGAATTATCAACCTTTACATTTCATAAGCATATTATCATTACATCATCATCATATAAGAAGAATACACGGTGCACAAAATTTTTACATGGAAACCCAAGTATTGTGGGGAAAACCACAAAATATGTTTATAATATACAGATTGTAAATTTTCCAACTAGGGATAAACAGTGCATGCAAAAAATCAACTGATAACCACACATGAATATATTTTACAGTATGTAGCAGAACATAAAATTGAGAAATAAATCACAACATCACATCACAATATTGACACTATTATTTTGGGTATGGAAACCCCCAGAAAAACCCAAGATGGGAAAACCGGTTCAGCAGTTATATATAGATTTTATTATGAGAAAATATGGAACTTTTACGATCACTGCAAATTCACCCAAACCTAGAAAATGTAGTACCCGACAGAATCACTGGAAAAATCCCAACTAAACCTCAACACCCTCCTATGTGAGTGTACGGCCCAGCTGTACGAAGCTCGATGATCCTGCTGCTTGCTCCTCCGTCTTCTTGGCTAAATCATATGTCTGATTTTCTCTCATTTTCTGTATCCTGTCTCTGTCGAAATACAAGTGTTTTCTCTCCACCAATTGATCTCTCTTTTATAACTTTAGGTAAAGCGAAAACCCTAATTTCACTTTCACTTTAACTAGTGGTAAAGCAAAAACCCTAATTTCACTTTCACTTTAACTAGTGGTTCACTAAAGTTAATTTAGATCACTTTAATTTATTTTCCAAAATAAACTTAGGAAAAGTAAACTAAATACAACTAGTTTCCTATTTTAATTCTTCTGCATGCAAGAACACATGCATGCAGGAAGACCTTCCTTGTTGCTACTAGTTTAACACTCCCTCTCAACGAGGAAGGGATTTGGTAGCAACCCCAACTTATCCCTGAACTTCACAAAACTCTATCTACAAAGTTCCTTGGTGAAAATTTCCGCCATCTGCTCATATGTTTGTATGTACTCCAACCAAATGGTTCCCCTCTTAACACAATCTCTCAAGAAGTGGTATCTGATGTTTATGTGTTTGCTCCGGTCATGGAACACTGGATTCTCAGATAGCCTGATGCCACTCTGATTGTCACAGTAAACTACTGTAGCCTCTAGCTCACACTCAAACAACCCTACAAGTAACTTCCTCAGCCACATACCCTCACAAGCAGCCATGCTAGCTGCCATGTACTCAGCCTCTACCAAGCTCAATGAAACTGACTTATGCTTCTTGTTGAACCAAGAGACAACCCCTAAACCGATGCTGAAATAACAACCTGAAGTACTCTTCCAGTCCTCTACACATCCTTCCCAATCAACAATTATGAAACCTGCTAACTGTACACTCCCCCTGCGCTCATAAACAAATCCATACTCCACTATACCTCTGATGTAGCAAAGTATATGCTTCGCAGTTGTCCAATGCACTCTCTGAGGGTCCACTATGAACTGACTCAAAAGAGTTGATTGCAAAGCTGATGTCTGGTCGAGTGTTGACCAGATACATAAGTGATCCGATAAGCTGACGATACAAGGTACGATCAAATCTGTCTGATCCCGATGCATCAATATTCCTCTAGTTGGATACTAGAGGTATGGCCATAGGCTTGCATTCCTCCATCCTGAATCTCTCCAGGATCTCTACTGCATACTTCCCGTGTTCGATGAATAAGCATCCATCTCTTTGCCAAACCTCCAAGCCCAAAAACTAATGCATCAGCCCAAGGTCTTTCATCTCAAACTCTACTGCAAGGTTGGACTTATAGTCTCCAATCAGCCTCTCATCTCTTGTCAAAAGAGATCATCCACATATAAGACCAGTATGAGAGGCACCTCACCTGTCAAGAAGTATAGGTTGTGGTCATCCTCACTCCACTGAAATCCCATCTCCCATAGATAGTTGTCAATCCTTGAGTACCATGCTCAAGGTGCCTGCTTCAGCCCGTAAAGAGCTCAATGCAGTCTGCATACATGCATCTCCCTATTCCCCACATCAACCCCCTCTGGCTACTCAATATATACCTCCTCCTCTATAACTCCATTGAGGAAGGCAGTCTTGACATTCATCTAATGGACACGCCAACCCATCTCAGCTGCTAGTGAGATAATGGTCTGAATGGAAGAATACCTGGCAACAAGGGCGAAGGTATTCTCATAATCAATACCCTCCTTCTCTAAAAACTCATTTTCCATGAAGTGTGCCTTGTACTTCTCCACGCTTCCATCTACTGCATGCTTCACCTTGTAGATCCATCTGGATCCCACCACCTTTTTCCCTTGTGGCCTCAACACAACCTCCCATACTTGGTTTTTCATAATGGATTCATACTCCTCAACCATAGCTTCCTGCCACACATCATGTTGTGTAGCCTCCCCGAAGCTGGAAGGTTCAGAGTTAATCAACTATGTCATCAGTGCCATATAACTAAGCCTCTCTGGTGGTACATTGCATCTAAAAGATGTATGTGGAGGATCTACCTGCCTAGAATCTTGCACTGTGGATCTAAACCACTTAGGCCTTGGCCTAGTGTCAACCTGATGTGGCTGTTGGATATCCGTCTCCTACTGCAACTCATCATTCAAGTCAATGACTGAAGGATCTTGTCCACCTGACTCCCTTTGACCATTAGAGCATGTGTTATGTCTTTGTACCTATATCTATACATCTGGATCCTCCAACTTGACTCCTAACTCATGTGCTAGCTACTGCTCTGTTGGTAAGTCCAGAGATCTCCTCAAGGCCATGTCCTCATCAAACTGGACATCCCTGCTAACAATGATCCTCCTGCGAGCAAGAATGTAAACTCTATATTCCTTTGAAATCTCATCGTAACCAACAAGTAACCCCTTCTCTCTAGAAGGTTCCAGCTTCTTCCTATTGTCAGCATGAACATGACAATAGAAGACACTTCCGAATATGCGAATGTGACTCACAACTGGCCTAGTGCCTGTGAAGACCTCCTCTGGTGTCTTCCTCCCCAAGGCTATGTGGGGACACCTATTCTGAATGTATACTGCAGCCTTGTATGCTTCGGCCCAGAGGAATAGTGGCAATCCCTGATCAAATAGCATGGCCTTGGCTGCTACAACCATAGTCATGTTCTTCCACTCTGCAACTCCATTCTGCTATGGGGTATGGGGCACAGTGTGCTCCTTCTTGATCCCCTCAGTTGAACAGTACTCCATGAACTCATTGAATGTGTACTCAACCCCATTTTCTATCCTCAACACTTGAATCTTCTTTCTTGTTTGGTTCTCCACAAGAGTCTTGAACTCTCGGAACCTCTCAAAGACCTCTAACTTGGCCTTCAAGAAATAGATCCAGGTTTTCCTGGAATAGTCATCAATGAAGGTTATGCAGTAACTATAACTATTGAACGAATGGACACTCATAGGTCCACATACATCCGAATGCACCAAGTCCAAGGGCTCCTTAGACTTGTGCTCACTCTATGGGAAAGGATTCCTGATGTTCTTCACCAAAGCACAACCCTTGCAATGGTTATGCTTTTCCTCCTGTACCTGAGGAATTCCAATGACTACCTGTCTCAAATGCTTCAGTGCTCCATGGTGTAAGTGTGCCATCCTCCTATGCCACAACTCACCCTGACTACTGCTACTGCTGCTAACTAGAGCCTTTGCAAGCTCAAAGTGTAATCTATACACTTCCCTGCTCCTTCTGCCAATCACCCGATCCAAGCTCCTATCTGACCCCTTGGGCCTGATATACACTCTATGGTCATGGAACTTCACCTAATATCCCTTGTCCTCCAGAGTGGAGACTGATATAAGGTTCTTGGTCAGTCCTGGAACATATAACACATCAGCAAAACAGAGGGGTTTTCCAGACTCCCTCTCAAATGAAACAGTTCCTACTCCCTACGCCTGATACCGCGCATCATCACCCAGCTCAACATGGATCCATGTTCCACCCTCCTGCAAGTCTTTGAAGAATCTCTTATGTCCAGTCATGTGACTAGATGCTCCACTATCATTGTACCATATGTTGCTCCCTGTGGTGCTTTCCATGCAAGCTATCAAACATAACTCCTCATCGAAGTTCCTACTGAACTCATCCACCCCTGCAGATCCATCTATCTGAGTGTTACTCTTCTTCTTTCTGTCTGGGCATTGGGAGGCAAAGTGTCCCTGCTTGTGGCAGATAAAACACTTGACCTTTGACATGTCAAGGTTCTTCTTACCATCCGTCTTCATCTTTTCCTTCCCCTTTCTCTTCCCTGTAAGGGCTAGAGCCTCCTCATCCACAATCTGTGGGGCATTGTTGGATGAGCCTGGTCCTTGACCCATGCGGGTGTCCTCCTACACAAAGTCATCCCATAGTCTCTACCAATCAAGGAGCTTCTCCCTAGCCACAACACCTTTGAAAAAGGTGTCCCATGGCTTAGAGAATCCATTGAGGGCTATCTGAACTAGCTCCTCATCATCTGTCTTAGAGCCAACATCTCCAAGCTCATCCTTGATCTATGTGAACCTCATGAGATAAGGCACCACTCCTTCTCCCTTGGCCATCTTGGTGCTGCGCATCCTCTCTTGTAACACCATCTTCTGGTTCTCGTTCTTGCTTTGGTACAGACTCTCCAAACCCATCCACATCTCTGTTGCAGTCTTCTTACTAGAAAGGTGAGGGACTATATGGTCCTTCACTCCATCCATG
The DNA here is from genome assembly GCA_001517045.1 of Pseudotsuga menziesii. NCBI lineage: Eukaryota > Viridiplantae > Streptophyta > Pinopsida > Pinales > Pinaceae > Pseudotsuga > Pseudotsuga menziesii. The sequence continues at coordinate 122,030 of LPNX010357085.1, forward strand.
ATAATCAACATGGCTTTGGAATCAATATTCTTCCAAGCTGCTAAATCTACCAGATCTGTGGGCGCAACCTTTGTGGAATCAATGTGCTCCTCTGCATCACTAACATCCAGGATCCTTGTGATCCTTTCTTTCCATGTAGGAAAGTTTTGAGCACCCTAGAGTCTGTCCTCAACTCTCAACTGCACGGCCATAGTGAAGTGTACCTGTCAAACCCTATATCTGGAAGTCTAGGTTTGTGTCTTCCTATAGATTTTCCCTTGATCTATCACTGTTGTTGCAAATCTCTCAGCTTTAACTCACCAGAGCTCTAATACCATGTAAATTTTCCTTTAATATTCAACTAGGGCTAAACAGTGCATGCAAAATATTAACTGATAACCACACATGAATATCTTTTACAGTATGCGGCGGATTATAAAACTGAGAAATAAATCACAACATCACGTCACGATATTGACACCATTATCTTGGGTATGGAAACCCCTGGAAAAACCCAAGATGGGAAAACCGGTGCAGCAATCAGATATAGATTTTATTATGAGAAAATATGGAACTTTTACAATCAATGCAAATTCACCCAAACCTGGAAAATGCAGTACCCAGTAGAATCACTGGGCAAATCCCAGCTAAACCTCAACACCCTCCTATGTGAGTGTATGGCCCAACTATACAAAGCTCGATGATCCTGCTGCTCACTCCTCCGTCTTCTCAGCTAAATCCTCTGTCTGACTTTCTCTCCTTGTCTATATCTTGTCTATGTCGGAATACAAGTGTGTTCTCTCCACCAATTGATCTCTCTTTATAACTTCAGGTAAAGCGAAAACCCTAATTTCACTTTCACTTTAACCAATGGTAAAGCAAAAACCCTAATTTCACTTTCACTTCAACTAGTGGTTCACTAAAGTTAATTTAGATCACTTTAATTTATTTTCCAAAGTAAACTTAGGAAAAGTAAATTAAATACAACTGGTCTCGTATTTTAAGTCTTTTGCATGCAAGAACACATGCATGCAGTAAGACCTTCCTTGTTGGTACTAGTTTAACACAGATTACATTCAATGTGTTTACCAACATCAACTGGAAGGAAGCGCCAACTCTCTATTTTTCTAGCACTAACTAGAAGGAGCATCCAACCCCCTAGTTTATCGGATCCAACTGAAAGGATACTACACCCCCCTAATATCAGAGGCTCCAACATATAGAGAGGACTCCAATCCTCAGTGATCACCAACTCACAATTCTTATCCATCAACCTGAAGGATACTACAATCTCCTATCTGTTAACACCCAAAATCTGTTAACACCCAAAAAGTGTTCACTACCTCATCTACCCCATTACATGGCTCATTTGTCCATTTTCCTACCATATTTCCCTTAAAAACCCTGAAAATCCCACTAAAAAGCCTCCAAAAGGCCTAAAAAGCCTCCAAAAGGCCTAAAATGCCTCCAAAAGGCATTTTCCTCCAAAAATATCCAAAATTCCTCTAAAAATAGCAAAAATCCCCTAAAAAGGAAGAAAGATATAAAATAATGAGGAAAAGGAGGAAAAAACCCTATACAGCTTCCCTAAACCATATGGTTTCCAAAACCATGGGCCAGCACTCCACCACTGAAAAACTATAAATAGGTGATGGAGACCCCTTATTTCACATCCACAATCATAAGCATCCTTACTCTGCCAAAACAGCTCTGGAAACCCTAGCTCAACCTTGAGCTACTTTCACCATTGAGAGCCCCTTTTGGCCCATTTCCACCATCGGAGAAGGAGAAGGAGCAGGCTGGAGCTTGGAGCAACCGTCTTGGATCACTGCAAAGAGCTTCACCAACCTTCACAACGGAGGTAATATCAATATAAAAACCATTCTTTACATTTTGTTGTTTTGTTTCATGCGTATATTTAGAGTATTTCGTTTTTCTGTTTAGCATTTTCATTTTCATTTTACTAAACTGCTACTAAGGAGTCACTTCTCCTTAGTAGGTTCTCATTCGCACAAGCTATGGGTAAAACCCTGGCTACAGTTTTGGCGACTCCGCTGTTTTTCTTTTGAATCTCTGTTTTCAGTTTAAAAAATTATTTAGCTTTTTTTTTTCGGCTGTCCCTTTCGGCCGCCATAAACCACATTTTTTCCCTCTGCACTCGTGTCCCGATCGGGTCTTTCAGGCCTTTACCTACGACCCGACCGCGGCTCTCAGACCGTCTCCGGCGCCCTGGCGGCGGATTCAAGTCTGTTACCTGCGATCCGACCGCAGCTAATCAGCCTGTTTGATGCGCTCTGACTGCGCCTGTCGGCCATTTTCCCGCGTCCCGAGCGTGACTTTCAGCCCCTTAGCTGCGACTTGACTGCGCCTGTCGGCCATTTTCCCGCGTCCCGAGCGCGACTTTCAGCCCCTTAGCTGCGACCCGACTGCGCCTGTCAGCCATTTTCCTGCGTCCCGATCGTGACTTTCAGCCACTTTGCTGCGACCCGACCGCGTCTGTCTTCCATTTTCCCGCGATTAGACTGCGCTTTCTGCCCTATTTCCTGGGATCTGACTGCATCTATCGGCCAAGAAGCCGCGACCTGTCCGTGCCTGTTTCCCTCAAACCCGCGGTCCGACCGCTCGATTTCGCCACAGACCCGCGGTCTTGTTTTTCAACCCAGCCCCTTTGCTGCAATATTTTCTGCATCTGCACAGCCATCTGTTCCACCTGCAGCCCTACTTCCTTACAGCCGTTTCTGCAACATCATTTCTGTTCCATTTTACAGAATCTGTTTGAAATTTCAACATTTTAATTCAGAAAATTTTGCATGTTAAAGTTGTGGATTCAATATTATTGTTAGAAGGTTGCCCCTTTGTGTGGCACTTCTATTTTAGGTCCATTACCTCACGAGCACACACTCTGTCACCTAATTCAAGTGAGCCTTAAAAAACTACTTAACTCAACCAATATTCTAACCCCACTTGGGGAACACAAAAGAATCTTTGTAGTTAGGTAGGATCGGTAGGATAGGCTTCCAATAACACCCCTCGGTTACTTACACTTGAGACATAGTTGTTGTCTAATTAGGGAACCAAAATCCCCTAGTACTTTTTGGCATGGTCACCACCAGTTTACCAAAGGGCCTCTCCCTTAGGAGGGTTGAAGTCGCGAGATTGGTTCCAGAGGCCTGAGTGGAATACCGCACTCCATTCAGTAACTGAAGGGCTACCTTTTGCAGTTTTCGGGATATCCCTGTATAGGGGTATTGTAGTAAAAGGACCAAACGGCAGATTCACCTTTTTGGACGTGTCATGAATGGGGTATCTTAGTTGCCATTCTTCTAGGATTGACTACCCGGTGTCCCTCCCGGTAGGGGGATATCTTAGCCACTTGGCTTTCCTATTCATATTGTCTGACTTGGATTTCATCACCTTGCAGAGGATATGTCTAGTTGAGTCAGAATACTTTTAGTTAGATGTTTGCATGCTCCCTTACCTCCTTTTGGTCTAGTGAGTCCACCATTTTTTATTTTTAGGAAACCTGCTGCTTGTTGGTATTCTGACCATTTCTGTTGACACTCCACCTATTGTAGCACAGCTGTTACATTGGGTGTTTTGACTTGGTTGTTGGCCTGAGTGGCCTATTTTTTGAGCTCTCCTTCTGCACACTCGGTTGCATTAGGGTTTTTGAGCTGTGTTTTACCCACCTCAACCCACAGAGATTTGACACCATCTGTCACCATTGAGTCCCCAAGACATTCTCGGCGCCTCAGGGGCGAGCCCCCACAGCACGGTTCACTTGACACCACCCGTCATCGACACAGATCATCTTCACTTGATACCACTTATCATAGATCTCGAGCCTTGTCACTTGACTCCACTCATCAGCGGCATAGGACTCCATCACCAGTTATTGACGCCCCTTATTTTACTTCCGATTCTGAGCCCGAGTCTGAGAACCTCATTTACACTGCCCCTACTAGCCCCATGGCTGGCGTGACTTCCACTCCCTTCATGGTAGGGACCGTTGGTGGCACATCCACCACTACACCAGTGACCACACCCGCTGTGGGTATGCCCTCCACAGGGCCCCCATCTACCGTTCCCCTCACGACACCTATTCCCGCAGCGGGAATACTTATTCCCACTCCATCAGTGGCTCACACTACCCATGGTGGTGCAGGACTGTCCTATACCACCTTAGTTCCCACACTTGGGGGCAACCTCCCTAACACTACCCCTCCACTTGGGGGCATTGGCCCCAACCTGGCCCAACCCACTACCGTGTCACATCCTTCTTCTAGTTTTCCATTCATGGCTAGCCTCAACCTGCCTGACCTAGCCAGATTGACCAACGACCCTATCCGACTCGACCCTGCGTGGCCTCACATGCCCACCAAGCTCCCCTCTGACATCCCTCAGTTCGAGGGCAAGGCAGGTGAGGACCCACAAAGCCACATCATGTCCTTCCATCTATGGTGTTCCTCCAACTCCATAGTGGATGACTCTATTCGCCTCTGTCTCTTACAGCGCACCTTCACTGGCTCTGCAGCCAAGTGGTATATCGAGCAACCCCATGGAACCCATGCCACCTTTACTTCCCTTGCCTCAACCTTCCTGCAGTTCTTCCAGTTACCTGTCCGCTATGATGCAGGCGTTGAGATCCTCCTATCATGCAGACAAAACACGACTACCCACATCACGGATCACATTCATGAGTGACGTCGACGCCGTAGCTTATGCAAGATCAAATTAGACGACCGTATCTTCCTAGATTGGTTCCTCAAATCCCTTCTTCCTGTCATTGCTAAGGATGTGGCATCCGAAAGACCCCAGTCTGAAGAAGAGGCCATCCTTAAGGCCCAACAATTCGACCTCATTTACGCCCAGTCGGGTTATCTCTATACCATTATACTTGACGCCCCTCGCGGCGAGTCTTCCCAACACGATGCGCCGGGGGCATCCCACGCTGTCGACGGCATCATTGGTCGTGTCTCTTCGCATCCTCAACCATTTTCCATAGCACGTCCTACCCCTGGCCCTGACCTTTCGCAGGCTACCTCCCAGTCTAGAATAACCAACTCGTATGCTCCCATGGCACACCACCATTCTCATGGACCCTCATGTCCACCGCAGTGTTTCGACCATGCGACTCCCGCTTATGCCCCCCCAGTCGCACCTCAGCCCTACTACCAGCAGCAGGCTGCACCAGCTCCTGTGCCTTCACAAGCCCAACCCGCTTATCACCCGCCACAGGCAGCCCCTACGGCAAACCCACAACCCGTTCCGCAGCCCTATCAGTAACCCCCTCAAGTTGTTGCCCCTGCGCACCCTCAGAATCCACCTGCTGCCCAAGGGCAATTTTACGCCCAACAAAACCCGCAGCAAAACCAGAACAACCAAGGAAACCAGGGCCAAGAAAACTGCGGCAGGGGCCGAAATCGTGGGAACAACCAACCTCCAAACCAAGCTGGTCAACCCCCTAATCCCCCTGATAATAATAATGCGGCCCCTGCTAACCAAAACCCTGATCGTCCGCCCAAGCAAGCCAAAAACCCCAATTTGCAAACAAACCATCCTTGTTCTATTTGCGGGGTCTATGGCCACTACACACATTTTTGCCCACACATGGAGCGAGTTCGGCAACTTTGGGCTGAAGATGCCCACCACCAAGGGCAGGCGGCTCCTCAAGCACCACCCAACCCCCCACAACCTCAGCAGCCACCTTTGGTGCTGCAAAACCCCTTACCAAACCAAGGCGTAGTGAACACTCAACTGTTGGCTCCCCCTCAAGCCAACGCGCCAACCCAACAGCAAATCACTTACGCTGCTCCTGATCAACCCATGTCTAACTCAGGTACCCACCACTTGTTGATGATGTCCTCCGATGAAGTCAACCTCCAGACCCGGCGGAACCAATATGGCTCCACCTCTGAAGCCCCCCCCGCCGATAAACCCACTAACGCTCATCCCACTGATCAGGCGTTACATATACCTCCACCTCCACTAGAGGGCGCTCCCAAAGCACCTCGTTTCCCACTTCGCCGTATCAACAATAACCCCAATGCGCGGGCTGCGTCAAACTACAACATTGTTGATGACTTAGCCCAATCTCCCGCAACCATGTCTGCGTTAGAAGTCTTAAAAAATTGCCCTTCACAGCGCAAGACTTTACTCTTAGCCATTGGGGCTATCAATCCAAATGATTCGAAGTTAATGGCATTTGATTTGGACCAATCCGAACCCCGCATGCCTTCCACTTTAGCGTTCCACGTTTCTGTTTCCATTCGGAATTTTGTCGTCCATCGATGCATTATTGATGAGGGTGCCTCTACATGTGTCATGTCCACCTTCATCTGGCAGAAATTGGGATCCCCCCCTCTCCATCCGTCCTCTACTGCGTTGCAAGCCTACGATGGTCGTTCGGCTCAACCACAAGGCCTCTTAACGAACGTCCCAGTCCAGCTGGCTGGCAAAACTGTCCTCATCAACATCGAGGTTATTAATGCACAGCTTGATTATAACCTTTTACTTGGCCATAGCTACATGTATGCCATGCGGGCGGTTGCTTCTTCCGTTTTTCGTACCATGATGTTCCCTCATGAGGGACGCGTGGTCAAGGTTGACCAACTCACCTACCATGATCCCAGTGCCCCCACGGCACCCGAAAATGTTCTCCCCATGGTTGAACAACCTGTCTCGAGTGCCGCCACTTCAGTTGTTTCCTCTATGGGGCCTGGAGTTTACTCAGATGCGCCCATGACCTCAACCTTCCAATCTATTCCACCCCCATCACCCGACACTGATGTGTCTGACCTATGTACCCTGTCCCATCACACGCAAACTCCTACTAATCAACCGCCCTTGTTTCCTAAACCCCCTTTGGTACCTAGCCACATTGGTGCTACCCCCATCCATACCATTCCTTTCCTCTTCCCTCCATCAGGAGTATTTAGTTCCCCGGTCATGGCTACCCTCAACCTCCCTGGTTTAACCTTAGGATTACCTGTTTGGTATCTTTCGCCTCCCGTTCCCCCACCTACACTAGATGTCGTCCTACAACCGGTGCAACCCATTGTCACTACTAGTCAACCACCTCCCGGTGTCACTACCCCGTCGTCCTCCACGAAACCCCCCCCTCCTCTTACCAAACCCACTGGGGGCAGAGGCCCCCAACCTTACTCTGCTATCCCACCTCCCAAGACAGTCAAAAACCCCCCTGTGTTTCGTGCTCCTCCCAAATGCTCGCTGTGCGATGATTTGGGCCATGCGACTCACCAATGTCCTCAGTTACCGACCGTACAGAAACACATGCAAATGCTTGACAACGACCCCGATATACCGGTTTTCCAACTTGATCCAACCCCCAAGCCTCGCGACAAGTCCCTGCGCACTAACCACCCTTGTGCCATATGCGGCATTTACGGGCATTACACAAATCACTGTCCCGATCTCCTCAATTACAGAGTAGCTCTCTATGAGATGAACAATCCGGATCTTGAGACTGCACCACCCACCAGTGAAGAGATCCTCCCCCTGGTCTCTCCCCCTTTCGAAGAGATTAATACCATTTATATGATCTCTTCCGCCCCTACGCCCTCGTCAACTGATTTGACGACACAAACTTTCCATACTGACGAAGAGATCCTCGAGGCTCTCACTGCCTCAGAGTATCCCTGGGACCCACTACCCCCCCGAACCCAAAGACGATGCAGGTATGAGTTTGACGGAATACCTGTATCTCCCGGATCTGAAATCAGCCGGTCGGATCGTCCAGAAATGCCACCTCAGCTCTGGTCCACTCTGATCTCTAGTCAAAGTCAAATAGTACAAATGACACTTGTCATGTTGGGCCCACTTACTATTTATAGTCTGTTGACCTTTTTCTTGTTTTGGCCATTCTGAACCAATACGGAGTCCGTTTTCCGAACCGTTTCCACCATTGGAATCAGCACGACGAAACCGTCACGATGGTCACCTCGTTGCATTTTTTTTCTACATCATTTTTTGCCCATTTTTTAGACACCGCTAGTCATCTCGGTTTGCGCGCCACTTCGGTCGTTCTCCGTTTTTCACACTTTTTATATCGCCGGATTCATTTTTCCGAGCTCGTGATGATGCTTGAGATCATTTCTCGCTCTCACTTGGTACAATTTCAACATTGTGTCCCGACACCTTGTTGCCTCGATTTGCGCGCTACATCGGCCATCAGATTGTTCCACACTTCTTACATGAGCCATCCACTCCTGTCATACTGCAAATGTTTCGTTATTTTGCCACCATTCATTCACCCCGCAGGGAGAGCCATCAGTGTTCCCCCTCACCCTCGGTCCTGGTCATCATAAATATTCCTTGATTGAACACTTCCTCCTTGCCTAGACATTCCTTTTGTTCGGTATACTTTTATCCCTTACTTCAGAGCCTTCTTATTTGCTTTCAGACTCCTTAAAATTGAAAGCCACCATGAGCATGAACTGTCCTAGGCTCATAAAATCCACACGACAGTACCATTCCATTACTTCAGAGTCTTCTTATTTGCTTTCAGACTCCTTAAAATTGAAAGCAACCACGAGCATGAACTGTCCTGGGCTCGTAAAATCCACACGATAGTACCATTACATCATTTCAGAGTCTTCTTATTTGCTTTCAGACTCCTTAAAATTGAAAGCAACCACGAGCATGAACTGTCCTAGGCTCGTAAAATCCACACGACAGTACCATTACATCACTTCAGAGTCTTCTTATTTGCTTTCAGACTCCTTAAAATTGAAAGCCACCACGAGCATGAACTGTCCTGGGCTCGTAAAATCCACACGACAGTACCATTCCATTACTTCAGATTCTTCTTATTTGCTTTCAGACTCCTTAAAATTGAAAGCAACCATGAGCATGAACTGTCCTGGGCTCGTAAAATCCATACGACAGTATCATTACATCATTTTCGAGTCTTCTTATTTGCTTTCAGACTCCTTAAAATTGAAAGAAACCACGAGCATGAACTGTCCTGGGCTCGTAAAATCCACACGACAGTACCATTACATCACTTCAGAGTCTTCTTATTTGCTTTCAAACTCCTTAAAATTGAAAGCAACCATGAGCATGAATTGTCCTGGGCTCGTATAAATCCACACGACAGTACCATTTTATATACACACTTCTTCTCATTCCCTAACCCATGAATAAGTTCCCCCGTGCCTCTTGGCACTGTGATCGATCCTCTCGATAGCACCCCCAATTAGGTCGCCTTTGTTCAGAGTATTCTGCAGTCTCCTGCCATTTTACCACAGCTTGAGTCTCCCTCAGCCCAGTCAACCTCCCAAATCCAATACAGCTATGATCCCCTTACCACCTGTCAGTTTCATATGCTTCCCGATCATCCCCGCCATCATACTCTGAACAAAGGAAGTTTGAGTCCACCCACTCTACTTGCCCAGTTATTCCCCCCAGTTTCTCAATCCTGCCATCAGTACTATCACATTTCGGTTTTCCACCTCGCGCTCCTATCAAGGAAACATCATTGCCTTGATAGTTGCAGGTCTCCCTCTGTCGACGACAACCCCTCTATTCCAGAGGATAGACCCAGAGGCCCCTGCGCCTTGGACCCATCACCATCTGTGGTGAGTGCCTACGGACCATTTTGGGAGGAGTCATCATTGCCTCTCCGAATGGTTGTTTCTCACATGCTCGACTTCAGCACCTTGATCGCATCATTGAGAATCGCGCAGGATTTCTATCCCTTCCATTATTTGTCGAAGACCCCGGATTTCCCCCGACTCTAGCACATTGGTGAGTCACTACGGAACGCCCAGTTATATGTTCCCGTGGATGTCCGGGCTCCGTTGGCGATTGTATTCGGAAGCCATCCAATTCCATGCTTCCTTGAGTACCCAGTTCAGTTCCAGTTCAGTGTACCATTACGAGCATGACCCTTGTCACTCTGATCCAGCAGCTCATCAGTTCCTTTGGTACCACATTCAGTAGCACTGCTATCATTCCAGTGCATCAGTTTTTTAGCTCAGACATGGTCATCCCAGCAGTATGCCTCAGATTTGCGTCCCTTCTGGGCCCTTATGATATACATAGTGGTTTTTCATGTATCCTACAGGTCCCTCTTTTCGAGCCTCACAGTTATTTTTATGTATCTTGATACGAGCATGGGTATGCCCGCCTCATCCATATATTGAGATTCTTCCTCATTCAGTATTTGAGGCCATGTATATGTCAGGTCCCCATATTTTGGACCCCATTGTTATTCTTATGTTATATCCTGATATGAGCATGGGAATGCCCGCCTCGTCCATATGATCAGATGATTCCTCATCCATTATTGAGGTTATGTACTTTTAGTTCTTGCAGTTGGTTCGGGATCATTGTTTCGAGCTTCAGTTTGTTTCTTCTCTTCTCCACATCCCAGGAAAACCATATATGACTTATGATGTCCATCGGCCATACGATGAGCTCCTGCCCTCGCACATTAGGGGGCAATCTGTTAACACCCAAAAAGTGTTCACTACCTCATCTACCCCATTACATGGCTCATTTGTCCATTTTCCTACCATATTTCCCTTAAAAACCCTGAAAATCCCACTAAAAAGCCTCCAAAAGGCCTAAAATGCCTCCAAAAGGCATTTTCCTCCAAAAATATCCAAAATTCCTCTAAAAATAGCAAAAATCCCCTAAAAAGGAAGAAAAATATAAAATAATGAGGAAAAGGAGGAAAAAACCCTATACAGCTGCCCTAAACCATGTGGTTTCCAAAACCATGGGCCAACACTCCACCACTGAAAAACTATAAATAGGTGATGGAGACCCCTTATTTCACATCCACAATCATAAGCATCCTTACTCTGCCAAAACAGCTCTGGAAACCCTAGCTCAACCTTGAGCTACTTTCACCATTGAGAGCCCCTTTTGGCCCATTTCCACCATCGAAGAAGGAGAAGGAGCAGGCTGGAGCTTGGAGCAACCGTCTTGGATCACTGCAAAGAGCTTCACCAACCTTCACAACGGAGGTAATATCAATATAAAAACCATTCTTTACATTTTGTTGTTTTGTTTCATGCGTATGTTTAGAGTATTTCGTTTTTCTGTTTAGCATTTTCATTTTCATTTTACTAAACTGCTACTAAGGAGTCACTTCTCCTTAGTAGGTGCTCATTCACACAAGCTAGGGGTAAAACCCTGGCTACACTATCATTTCCCCATCTTGTCGCCCTAATATGAATAGAAGAAATAATCCCTAATTATCATTGTATCATTGTCTCTAACAATTTGTACATGTATCTTTGTCCTTGCACATGTATCATTGTCAATGTTGCTATATCATTGTTTGTGTTCATGTATCATTGTCTCTTTCAGCCTATATCATTATATCACTACCTTTGTCAACCTATCACAATCACTATCTCTATCGCAATGCCCCGGTCACGGTATCTCTATCTAAATGTTTCAATCACTACCTCTGTCACAATGCCACTGTCAATGTCACCATGCCACAATCAATGTCACATTGTCTCAAGATCTGTCACACTATATCAACCTGTAAATTCCTCAAGTCTCTACCCAAAAACAATTCATCAATTTCATTTGGATCATCAAATTTTACATCATATACATTTCCAAAACATTGAACATTCCAAGAGATGAGCCATATGCCACAAGATAACCATGGACTATGCCAAGATAATCATTACGATCTATGTCAATTCTATCATACAATATGTTCATATAGTCACCATGATCTATACAAACAAATCACCAAGATCTATGTTATGATCATCATAAATTTTGCACCAACAACTATGCCAATATCACTATCAAGTATGCCAAGAGATACGCACAAAACCATGTACTAACTTCATACATTTTCAAGAAAACAAAATGGACCCCAGTCCATGAGGGGCATGACCATCACAAGAGAGACCCATGTATGAGAACCATACCATATATATTCCAATATAACCATCATCATATCCCCCATAACATATATAATTCCTTCAAAGAGGTATACCAAGAGAGAGTCTCGCATACCAAGATCCAAGACAAGCTTTATCCATGAAAGGCGTTCCATCAAAAGAGGAACCCACAAGCATGAACCATAACTTTGAAAAGATCACAAGATGAGGAAACAATATAGAAGCCAAAAGAATCTCTATATAGACTCATCACATAGCCCTCACAACCAGCTTTCTAACGAGCCAATAATTTTGTGATTTTGATACCGTATGAGAAAGTTATGCCATTTTTCATAAATCTCCTCAATCCTCAAAGATGCCGAAAAAATTCTCCTCCAAAAAGGTTCGCATTTTTTCCCCAAATATGTGCAATAGAAAGGGATACTTGATTGATGATGAAATGAAATGTGTTGCCCTCTATTTATACACTTCATCATGATATAGTAGTTCCTTTTAGTTTCTCCTTAAACTCATCCTTAATTTGTGGATCTCCATGTTTTAAGGGGGTCTCAAGGGTTAGCACCCCGCCTCAAGGATATATCATGACACTTCATGCCAAAAATTCAATATCACTCCATATCTTCTCAAAAGGGGGACCTAGGGCTTGACCACATCATTATAATTGGTGGATATGTCTTTATTTCTTGTGGGGATCCTTGCCACTTCAAGTGGTATAATGGGCCAAAGTAACACAACTTTCAGGGTCATGTGGACCAAGAATTATTATTTCGGGGGTACTTCAAGATTCACACCAACTTGCTTCGGACCAATGTTAGGGACTTTTTAGAGCCTTCTCCACCATGGGTCATGTAATACCAAACTCATGAGCAAGTGGACCAAACACCATTGTTTATGGGTTTCTTAACATTTTATTTCAACATTGTCTTGTGGACCAATCCTTATTACTTTGGGAGATACTTTTCATGGTCATATGGACCAATCCTTCTGGTCATGTAGAACCAACACTACTACTTTAGGGGTTATGTGGACCCATCATCATGATTTGGGTATATCTTTCACACGTCATCCCAATATGCTTTGCACCAACCTTAGGGACTCTCTAGGGCCTTCTCCAACATGATTTATGTGACCCAAACCACATGGTAATGTAACCCAACATCATTTAATTAGGAAATTATTCACACTTATTTAGGACACTTTAGGGACTCCTTTACACTACACATATTCGTGATCATTAGGGGATTTGTACCACTTATGTATAACTCAAAGTGTCGTCCTGTGAGGGCCATGCACAACTGCTACACCATAAGGGGACCGCTTTGGATTTATATACACTTGCATTTAAGAGATTGTTGAGGTTCTTCTTTATGGGATTCAATGCCTCATTATACACTCTCAAACATTATATATCCACTACAACCACATCATCATTATGTCATATCCCCACATTTTGATCGCCAGAAGTGTTGACCTTGCCTAGCACCAAGGGAGTCAAAAGATGCATTAAATAAATTGACCTAGGATATTTTATTTAAATGTTACTTAGGAGGCATGTACTTGGTATATTAATTGTCATTAAATATTATTATGCAATTAATTAGGTGGAAAATAAGTTTCCATTAACAGGAGGGTCATTTGGGCAAGCCAACTTGCCAAGGGAAAACTAGAAGCTGTATGACAAAATCAACCAGACATGAAAAGGGAAAGTGCCAAAATATATGACAAAATCAGTCAAATAGAAAAGAGGCAACAATTGACAAAGGAGGGTGCAGTTTCGTTTTTGGAGTTCAGTCATAAAAATAGGAAAGCCAAGAAAAGTTGTCATAAGGAAAAATAGAAACTATGGGTCAAGGAAAGCAAAGTTTCCAAATTGGATGAAGGTGGATGAAAGGGAAACATCTTTATTGTCTTACACATGCTAATTTACTCAAGGAGGGCAAATTTGCGGCTATGTTTAGGGTTTAGCAAGTGGTAACTTGCTTAACAAGTGATTGACTTGCTTAACAAGTCACCCAGGTTTATTTAAAGACAATTGTAGCTCCATTTCTCAGTTTTTGGATGTTTATTATGTTGATGTTTATGAAGCTAAGGCTTCCTTGCTTAGTGTTGTGCCTCAAGCTCTTGGGAGATGTGCCCCAAGGTTCTCATTCCCTCTCTCCTCTTCCCCTCTTCTCCCCTTCTCATTGCAGGTTACATTGGAGCTATGGAGCAACCTCTCTGAGTTGATTCAAGATTTGTTAGCAGCCTACATCCATAAATTACTGTATATCACATTTCATTAATAGGTCCAAGAGTTTTCAATATATAATGGTTCAAAGCTCCATGCCCTTCCTTGTATTATGTCAATAAAATACATTGTAATGATGCATAATGTTGAAGAGAGTGTTATAGTTAATTGATGAGAGTATTTTTGTGTTTATTGGTTGTAATATACTATCATAAACATTCTCTGCAAGTTTTATTCCAATTTGATTCGAAATAGATGATATTTACTCATTTTAAGTCAACCTAGTCTAGATTTGCATTGGAAAATAACTAGTTTTACTAAAATTGATGCAAAATAGGCTCTGTAAACTCAAACTAAGCTCTGTCAGTTCTTGTGGGTTAGTAATAGGCATACCTTCCCATATAAATCTCCAGAAACCTTTTTGGTTTGGGTCGTACCACATTTTGGATCCTCCTCTGCGCAGGGATTCCCTTGACCAAAACTGCCAGAAATCCCCAAATTCACCCAAAACTCCTTAAAACTTTCCAAAACCTCAGAAAACTTTCTAAATAATTTTTTATATTACATTAAGGCTAGAACCAACCTCTGCAAGTTTCCAGAAGCCCCTGGTTGAAACAGACCGAACTACTCTCCTTAGTTTCACGGTTTGGCTACCCATAAGCGTGGTAGTAGGTTTCCGCAGTGTGCACTCTAAACCCTAAATGGAACCAGATCTAAATGTGTTAGAGGAGAGGAAATTCCATGTCTGAAATATATATGTTTCCTACCCACTAATCACTCTTGTCCTCTGCAAAATTTCCCAGAAGAAACCCTTGTTTTTCCCAATTCAAGAAGGCTCTATGTGAACCAATTAAAATTTCAGAATTGTTTAAGTAAAAATTACAGAATTAAAGTGTTCAGGTCTGCACACCATACTTGGGACATCACACATTATCACCTTTACACCACATATCTCATCGCCCTTTTGATATCAATGACACTAAGTTTGACATCAATGGTAACTTCTTCCAACACCATTTAGTTTATAAGTAATATATTTGAAACTCTGCATGTCAACCACCATTATACCAAATTCATAATCCCTGCTTTCATGAATGCATTGGCTTAATAACTCATATCCATTGCACCTAGAGCATGTGCTATCTAAACAAGATTCTAAATAATATTTTTCTCCATCCATCCTTGGACCTATAATCCTATGAATAAATTCTCTTGATGATGTTAATGGTGGAATGGACGAGCATTCCTACACATGGTTAATATGTAAAACACGACATATGTGTCACTATATGTATCATAGTAATAACCAAATTCTATGTGATATCTACAACATGTGTTATGATATCTGCATGATATATCATACCAAGATTTACATTTCTAGAAAGATATTTGGCCTAGGTTCAACTCCTTGTGCTCATTCTTGACCCTCTCATAGAGTTTTGCTTATGACATTTAAAGAAAGTGTTTAATGTGGGTTTCATGATCACTAGAATTTTTAAAATTTATATCATTTTAATTGGATGAGGGCCTTGTTGATCTATTTGTAACTTTGGAATGTATTCACTTGTATATCTTATATTGTATTTCATTATACCCCGATGTTCCTATTGTGAGAATCATTAATATAATAAAGTCATGTAAAGGCATAGAGGTTAACCCTTTGTTGTAAATCGAGGAAATAGTCCCCACAGTTGAAGGGTACTAGGGTTATTAGACTCTCCTAGTGAGGTCAGCCCTGGTAAATAATTGTCAAGTGGAAAACTAATATAAATAGAAAGTGAGTCTCTCTATTTGATACACACTCACTCACTCAATTGTCGCGTGTGAGTGAGAGAAGAGGAGCTCGCACACGTGAGAGAGAGAACAACTGTCAAAGATCATCTTTGTATTTTTTGGTTTTACCTTTGCTATTAGTGCTCATTCTATCTCTAAGAAAGTTGTGGGGTTTTCTCCTTTATGGTTTCCCCGAGGAAAAAATTTTGTGTCTCTTGTCCCTTGTGATTATTGCTATGCATGTTATTCTCTCATATAAGATCCTAGATCACATTGATTAAATGCTAAAAATCTAACATGGTATCAAAGCTAACCTGAGAACAAGACACTGTGCAGCTACAGAAGTCAGGGCTTCTTATATTTTGGGTCTCTCTCCACATATCATCAGCAAAAGGAGGCTAGGATAACTCTCCATTGAGGGTGCATATTTCTGACGAAGCAGAATTTGTTTTCGGGTGTTTTTAGTTTTTGACCTGTCACTACTACGGGAAATTAGAGATTTTCACAGAAGAGGAATTTTTGAGTGAGCCCAGCATAGGATTTCTCTCCTCTTCAAAATCAAAATTTAGAGACCAAGATCAAAAAAATTTGTTGGGTAAAACTCCGAGAAAGTCAAACCCCAATTTGACCCCGCACCAGAAAACCCTAAAAGACTAAAACTAGTCATTTTAGTGCATTCGCTATATATCGAGATTGGAGAAGGATCAGGATCCAAATATTTTACAGGCCGAAGATAAATTCTTGATGTACCCTGTGTAAGAGTTTCAGCCTCAGATTCGCTATATTCTGGGAGATATGATTCCTTCGAATCAGGGTTCCATTCTATCACAAGATTCATCCCTAAACAAGACACATTGGGATAATTTCTATATCTCGGGCTATGAAGGTCCAACTGAAATTTCTCAAGATGTTCCAAATAGCTCACGGATTGTACTTTTTGTGGTAAAATTTTTAGACCCCGAAGGTGAAACAATGACACACGGCAGTCCATACAAGTTCGTGATGTTGAAAAGTCCTGAAATAAGTCACCTTGGGAAAACTCTCATAAGTCCCGATTGGTGAAACCAATTCTGCTCACACCTGCAGTGTTGGAAAGAGGACAGACGAGGCTACCTCAGTGCAAAGTTTCAGACATAAAGGATTAGTACTTTCGGATATATTGCAGAAACAATATCAGGAAATTCTGTAGAAGAAATTGAAGAAAACTAAGGCATCAGATATTTTACAGTTCTAATCACAGTTTTGGGAAAATGAGTATGTTGATCAGCTCGCCTTGAGTAGGTGCATATTTCTATCCAATCAAATTTGAAAGATTCCAATTTTTTAAAATTAGGGTTTCTCTAACAAACCCTAGATCAACCAGATCCAGAACCAGGACGGACACCTCAAATCGGTAAGATCTAATCTTTTGTTATTTACATTTGAGGTTCTCATTTCAAAATGACCTATCACACCAGCTTGATGACAAGCTTGGTGAAGCTGACAACTTCCAAGTATGGAAGTATAAGACCTCTATGATCCTTGAAGAATTTGACTTGGATCAGTATTTCAGTAAGAAAGGTCTAGGAGCTAGAGGGGGATGACGCTAAGGATAGAGCCAAGAGAATCATTGCGGGTTCTATTAAAGATCATCTAATCCCTCATGTCTCATACTTGAAGACACCAAAAGGAAGCGTTCAATGCTATGACGAAGCAATCGAAGAAAAATAATATATTGTTATAACCATCTTGAATGGCCTCCCAAGATCATGGGATTCATTCATTTGAGGAATGTGTGCTAGAAGGAAGTGATTACCTTCTGCAAACTCTGGAAAGAGCGCAAACAAGAATAAGCTCGACTCATAAAAAGAGAAAAGAAGATGGGAGCAACTAAAGATCTAGCTCTCACAATTCAAAGAAGATCCCTCAAGCGATGAGGAATATGAAGGGCTCAATTCTTGAAGAACCTATTATCCATCTTAGCATTTGGTAATAAATGATGATGTCATGAATGAAGAAGATGATGAAGCAGAAGGCTTAAGAAGGAGTCTACCCACGAAACGAATAAAGATAAGTATTCAATTGTCATTTCATGATATTATTTGGTTATGCATTTGTTTATATTCAGTTGATGTGCCATGCATGATAGAATGTTTGCATTAATGACAATATACTACTAATATGCATGTGATGGGTAAGTATCCCATGGTGCTATACAACTCTCCATTGCTACTTATCTAGAATGAAACCTCTTTGCTAACATATTGGATTAGTGTACAATCTCAATGATGTCATGGTAGAGATGGAAGGCATCTAGAAAGTTTCCATAAGATATGGATGAATGTTGTATTGGCTAAAATAGTTGCATGATTATATATTTATGCATAAAGAATTTGCCATTATGAATATGGCTTATGAAATGTTTCTAACCATACAACTGGTGCATTTGACTTGTAAGAAAGATTGCGTACAATAGTCTAGAAGAAAAGAAGGATGAGACTTGTTCCAAAGAAGAAGTGACGACAGTTTGAAAAATAATCCAAGATAAAGAATAATATGACGATACTTTCAAAGAAAGAAAGAGGTCTCAGACACAATGCAGTTATGTGAGTTGAGCGACATCATTGATGCAGAACCTTCCAACTATGAAGAAATAGCCCAAAAGAAAGGGAAGGAGTGTACCAGTTCAAGAAGAATGATGTCTAGAACGTGGTATCGAGACCTGAAGGGAAGTCTGTAGTATCTTCCATATGGATCTACAAGATCCAGCATGCAGCAGATGGAAACATCGTGGGATGCAAGGCAAGATTCATAGCATGAGGATTCTCACAGAGAGAAGGCATAGAATACGAAGAAACATTTGCAGCCACTGGAACTTGAGACACATGACAGACAGACTCATGTGTGAAAATTAAAGAAGGCCTTGTACGAGCTCAGAAGGCACACATGAGATAACACATACATGAGGAGCTTGAAGATCACCTAGAGTGATGAAGATCTTAAACTTTTGCTACAAGGTTGAAGATGAAATCCTATAGAGGATGACAAGCTCAAAGATGGGTGCGAGAAGAAATTTTGAAAAGGTTGAAGATAGAGGATCTTGGTATCCAGTGACCCTAAATGGATACATAGAATATTAGTAGCAAAGGAAGCTACTTGTCACTCTAGTACAGAATATTTCAATGCATAGAGTATGAAAGGCAGAGGGAGAATGATGCTCCGCTTCAGAGGGAGTGAGTGCAGAAGATCCTGTGGTTCGACATGATACGATAGGATGGACAGCTTACTGATGAATCTAGGATTTATTGAGGGTAAAGAGGATTCCAACCTTTATTTCAAGGTTGAAGGAGGAAGACCAGTGATGCTCCTGTTATATGTTGATGACTTGTTCCTGATAGAAAAGAGGAACTCATTAAAGTTGCAAGAAGGAGACTTGCTGTCGAGTTCAAGATGAAGGACTTGGATATGATGCACTACTTTCTAGGCATGGAAGTGTGGCAGAATGAAGATGGAATCTCCCTAGGACAAGGGAATTATGCAGTAGAGATCCTGAAGAGGTTTGGGATGATGGATTACAAGGCCATGACCACACCTATGGCATCGAACCTGAAGCTATTGAATGATGATTCATTAGAGTCAGTTGATGCCACAATGTATCGTAATATGATTGGGTCATTGATGTACCTGACGAATACGAGACCAAATATTTTCTTTGTTGTGAACACATTGAGCCAGTTCTTGACAGATCCAATACATGTTCACCTAATTGCCGCAAAGCATATTTTGAGGTACCTGAAGGGTACAGTTGATTATGGGCTCAAGTATGAGGCGAATCAAAAGATTAACCTAGAAGGTTATGTGGATTCGGATTGGGCAGGCAATGTCATTGATAGAAAGAGAACCTCTGGGTTTTGCTTTAGTATGGGATTAGGTGTGATCTCTTGGTTTAGCAGGAAGCAATCTTGCATGGCACTGAGTACAGCCGAAGTAGAATATGTCGCAACTTGCTCAGCTAGTTGTGAGGTAGTGTGGCTGAGGAAGCTACTATCTGATTTGTTTTATCTCCAGTTGGATGCTACTTGTATATATTGCGACAACCAAAGTTGTGTGAAGTTTTCGGTGAACCCGGTGTTCCATGACAAGTCGAAGCATATCGAGATCAAATGTCACTATATTAGGGATATGGTGCAAAGAGGAGCAGTGAAGCTCCAGTATGTTGCGATGGAAGAGCAGATAGCTGATGTGTTGACCAAGCCATTAGCCAGAGTGAAGTTTGAGTACTTCAGGGAGAAGCTTGGTGTTCTCGAGATCGAGGTTCCTTCCAAGGGGAAGTGATGAGTCCGTGATTCCTTTTTGACATGGTTGTGGGATGTGTTCCTCCCATGGTCAGATGTAAGTGCAAAGCCTTTCTAACATGGTTACGGGATGTGTTCCTCCCATGGTCAGATGTAAGTGCATATCCCTTCTGACATGGTTGTGGGATGTGTTCCCCCCATTGTCAGATGTAAGTGTAGAGCCCTTCTGACATGGTTGCAGGATGAGTTCCCCCCATGGTCGGATGTAAGTGCAGAGCCCTTCTGACATGGTTGCGGGATGTGTTCCCCCCATGGTTAGATGTAAGTGTTGAGCCCTTCTGACATGGTTGTGGGATGTGTTCCTCCCATGGTCATATGTAAGTGTAGATCCCTTCTAACATGGTTGTGGGATGTGTTCCCCCCATGGTCAGATGTAAGTGCAGAGCCCTTCTAACATGGTTGCGGGATGTGTTCCTCCCATGGTCAAATGTAAGAGCAGATCCTTTTTGACATGGTTGCTGGATGTGTTCCTCCCATGGTCAAATATAAGTGTTGTAGAAGATGAATACCTACATGGAGGCTAGGCCTACAACCAGCATGAAAAAGGGTTGGCTCTATATAACTTCCTATGATGAGTAGAATTGAGAGATAGCACCATTTGCTCGAGATAGAGGGAGCAGTGATGATGATGATGATCCAACCTGGTGATGATTCAGCTTGATTATGATCCAGTTTTGATGATGATCCAGTGACGAAGACTTGTGCTGATGAACTGTGTCAAGAGAATACCTTCCTAGTTAAGAGGGAGTGTTGATATATTTGTAACTTCGGAATGTACTCACTTGTATATCTTATATTGTATTTCATGTACTTCGACGTTCCTATCGGGAGAATCATTAATATAATACATTCATGTAAATTCATAGAGGTTAACCCTCCCTTGTAAGTCAGGGAAATAGCCCCCACAGTTGAAGGGTACTAGGGTCATTAGACTCTCATAGTGAGGTCGGCCCTGGTGAGTAATTGTCAAGTGAAAAACTAGTATAAATAAAGAGTGAGTCTCTCTATTTGATACACACACACTCCCTCAATTGTAGTGCATGAGTGAGAGAAGAGGATCTCGCACAAGTGAGAGAGAGAGAATAGATGTCGGAGATCATCTTTGTGTTTTTTGGTTTTACCTTTGCTATTGGTGTTCATTCTATCTCTGAGGAAGTTGCAGGGTGTTCTCCTTTATGGTTTCCCCGAGGAAAACTTTTTTTTCTCTTGTATCTTGTGATTATTGTTGTGCATGTTATTCTCTCAGATAAGATCCTAGATCACATTGATTAAATGATAAAAATATAACAAGCTTTATGATTTGTGTGTGATTTATCATACCAAGGTTTACATTTCTCAAAAGATATTTGGCCTGGGTTCAACTCCTTGTGCTCATTTGACCCTCTCATAGATTTTTTCCTATGACATTTAAAGAAAGTGTTTAATGTGGGTTTCATGATCACTAGAATTTCTAAAATTTATAGCATCCTTTTAATTAGATGAGGGCCTAGTATGTTCGTGCCAAAAATTTTGTACTAATCCCTTTATAGCTTCAATTAACTTCGTATCAAAACAAGGAAGCATACCAACAAAGGTCCAATAGTATGTTTAATCAAGGTTGATGAGGGCTTCTCTTCTAATAAAATACTTTCAAAGTAATCTCACACTTACTTTAAAAACTTAGATGTGTGAGAGAAAACAATGTTTCCTTGTGGTCTTATTTACAATCGATTATGACAACGCACGACAGGTTGCATTAATATATTTTGAACAAGTATTCTTTCCAATTGCATTAAAATAATCCTTAAGATTTCTAACAACATGATTAGTGGTATCTTAACTTTTAACTATCCTTATGCCAATAATTTTCCTAACAACTAAATTTTGTGATTTTAACAAGGCAATAAAAATTTGACATTTAGATGCATCACTTTTAAATTCAAAAATGTATTTAATAATTTTTTTGCACTACCAATCAATAATTTGTTTAGTTAAATTACCTTTAAGGGTCACTAGAATACTTCCATCCACATGAACAATCTAGGAGTTCCTCGGTGTGCACTAGATAGATGTGGTAAGGAAGAAAAATCATGTGTCTAGGACCCATGGCCATGACATTACAAAAATACCAGCATATTGTAGTACTCCATTAACTTCATGGTCAATATTGGGAGTGAAATGGAATGTCCCCGTTTAGGAAAATTTATTAAAATGCCCAATTTTCCAATTTTTTCACAATTTTGGCTTTTGACTAGTTTTAGTGTCTTGGTCTCCAAATCAACCCAATTGCTCCCAAATCTTTAGAGAATTTGTATGAGTGATATAATAACTTAATTATAATTTTTAGGGGTGTATTATGTCCCTCCAAACACTTCTGCAATTTTTTACTAAATTCTGAACAAGATGGTTGATTTTACATGGCAATTTTGGGCTCAAATCCCCCCCAGGGTAAGTGGTGGAAATGGATTCCCAAATGTGCAGCAACCCACTCAAATTCTTAAATTGAAGCAGGGGATGTGTATAAGACATTATAAGAAACTCATATGCATAACCAATCGAACTCCCGTGGTTGTTATCACTTCATTCAATCAGATATAAAAAAAAACAGTTTTGGACCCTTGGGGAAACGAGATGTAGTTTGCTCCAAATGATATGAAATTCGACCCAATGGCCAAAATTTCTCAGTTACTGAACATGAAACCCATATTAGACATTAATGACAGTTCATTTATTCATAAATAATCAATGGTTCACACATATATTCAATTCCATCAAGATTGCAAGAGTTTACAACAAGGTATTGGGGAAATGGCATTGTTTCTTCAATATTGGACAATAATACATGAGATATCTTGGATTTTCAACCTGAGATCTTTTTGAACTTAAATAATAGAGAATTTACATCAAAATACAAAATACTGGAGCAAGAGAAGATCCCTCAAAGAGATGAATAGCTCACCAAGTGCATCTCACTCCATAGAGCTAAAATATGGTGAGAAAAATTGAGATGAATGGAAGAACAAGATAATATTGAGATGTCCATGAACTTCCTATAGCTTGCACCTGCAAATAAGACTCCATTAAAGCTTCATGAAAGATCTGAGTGGCATTTACAAACACCAACTAGGATGGGAATCTTTCACCCTCAAAATTGGCTTAAGCAAGAAAACTAGTCATCCACTAACTCTCACAATTCACAAATGAGTAAAAGCTTCTTCGCATGGCTGATCCCTGTATTTTATAAATATTATTGGTCTTCTAAGGTTCCAAATCCATCTATAAACCAAATCCAAGTCAAATTGGTGTGGCTGCTCATGCTATGCCATGTGGCCTCTCTCTTCACCTTCCCTCTTCTCCCAAATTTGAGTAGGAGCCTCTTAGCCTTCTCCAACTCTCAAATTCGACCTCTAAGATGCTATATTCAGTCCTTACATGTCATTATGTCATTATTTCAGCCTTCATATCTGACTTGTGTCATAACTATCATATAATCTCCATCATTGGTGTCATAGATGTCATAAATATAAGGGGAATCTAGCCAAGTGTCCATGAAACTCCCATTTGGCTCTTCCTCTCCCATGTAAGTTACAATTCATCCCAAATTCGACCTATGAAGTATATGGACAAGTATATTAACCTCATAATCCATCCCAAAACATTAGGCTTCCCATAGATTCGAAATTACAAGAGGAGGATGCCATTTAACATAGGAATTCTAGCTTGAGTGTGACCCATAGTCTCCATGTGTCTCCATTCTCCATAGCCATTTCAATTTTTTCTTGTATTTATTTAATAAGATACAATATTAAATATTTATCCTCTTCTAATGTCTAAACATCATTTATTATCCCCCTTATTCCAAATCTCAAAGCTTCCATCCCTAACCTAGGAAACTAGTGATTTCCTCCTTGGCAATTATTTGACTTTTAGCATCCCTTTGACAACTTTCATGAATATGGAAAATATGATTTGGCCATTGTGACCCAATGCAAAATTTGAGACATTACATGAAATCAACATGCTAGTGGTTGATATGATGAACATCTAGTTGCTCATTTTGAGCTTGAACCATGGGAGCCTATTCACCCTAATACTAAACAAAATTCATCTCTCTAGAATCTCCCTCTATATACTTGACATCTTGCAAAATTTCCATGTCTTCTTCATTTAAAACATAATTCGTTGATGGAAGTTTGGTTGGAGATTGACTTGATGTTGGAATACCAATGCCTTCCATTAGACACATACACTTCACCTATTAGGGAAAAGTAGATACCAATGAGGCATCCATTGTGAAAGCAATTGAGCTTCCCACTAATGGATGCTTATGTTTTTCCATACCCAACTTTTCCTTTCCTCTCAACTCAATGTTCTTTTGAGATGGTTGCTCCATCCTATCAAATTTTTTGCTTGATTGCATCTATTACCCATCTTTAGAAGGATAAAATGCAACAATAACTACACAAAACCTTAAGAGAAATCTTTTATAATAAAAAAATGTATTGGAACCACAGTTTTTCTCGAGAGATGTTTGTGTAGCAAATGTAAGTCATTTTTGGTTTGCAAAAAATAATGTTGGTTATCTATTTTTTTCCTATAACAACACGAATGTGTGTTCATTATTAATGTGCATGCGTTGATAACATTCACACATTAATAATGCAAGTTTGTTCATGTGACAATAAGTTTGCTAACATTCACACAAGATATGGCATTTAAATAGTAGGCCACTCATTTATTTTGAGATAATTGAGCCATTTAATTTTGTAAAATAATCATTTTTGGTGTCCGACTTGATTTTCATTTTAATGAAGGTCCGAGGGATGAAAATGAAAAAGGGTAATGATGTATATGTATGACAAGGATAATGACATGGTAGGTGGACAAAATTTAGATGTTAACAATGTTCATTATTGTAAAACCATAAAAATCCACCTTTTACATGAAAAAGAGAACTATAAAAAAATATAGCTAAACAAACTAAGAATTAGGAACAATAGTGAGCAATGGAAAATAACATAATGTAATAAATAATGGGGAGAAATAAAATAATGAAGAGAGAAAAGAATGTTACTTTTATACAAAATTATGTCTTCCCTTGCATACATGCCATTATTTGTATCTCATCCTCTCATCGAACCACCTACTATCCCCCCCTTCAAAAGGCATCTTATAAGTTTTCTTACCTCTTTTAATAATAGGAAGGGATACAAATTATTATACAATGCTTTAAATGTGTGTCCACAACCAATTCTCCTAAACCAAAAGGGACCATCGATGAAGGGGATAACTAATGTTCCTAGACCAATCTAGAGAACTAATGCACCTGGACCAAAGTAGAGCACTAGTGTGCTTGGATGAAAGAGACCAACTAATGGTTTTTTAGGATTGTAGTCACTTTAGTGCACATCAATAAAGGAACACTAATGTTCCTCAATAAATTTTGACCACCAACATAACTAGACCAAAGTGGAATACTAATATTCCTAGGTTATATCCTTTGAACATCTATCACTGAGCACCAATGACCTTTTGTGTTAAGCAACTTAGTGAACCTACAATAAAAATTTAATTACCATAACTAAACTTCCACAATAACATTTGCACATAATCTTTACAAACCTCCACTAAAAACCTTTGCAAATAAATAATATAAAAATAAAAATAAAAAAACTTTAATAAAACCCTTATTAAAACTTTAAAAATAAAAAACTTTCATAAAACCCTCCATTAAAATCTTTTCTCCCCGTATTAAAATTAAAAAACTTTCATAAAATCCTCAATTAAAACCTTTTCTCCCCGTATTATAAAAATTTGTCCATATATTAGTAAAATTTAAATACAAACTTAAATCTATAATATGGCACTTTGGATTTTTAATCAATTACACCAATATATCACTATAAAATTGATAGTCTTAGATACAGTTAGTTACCATGTAAATATTTATCTCTTAACATGATTAGAACCTTCACATGTTCAATGATACTTCGTACTTGACATGATTACAAACTTGTTTGACACATTGATTGTGAAACTTGAATTCTTGGGACCTGCCTTCAACGCCTTACAATATAATAAAGTGGATTTCCTTTATGGAAAATTGATATAATATTTCCTACAAATAGATTTTGTATTTCAAGATAATCACTTTGAATTCTAAATAGTATTTTTTTTGGAAAAAAAATTCATTATAATCTTAATTTTTACTTATATTTTTTGATATGTAAAATAAAAATTATGGATTATTTTCGAAATATAATTTTAAATTAATTTTTATTATTTAAGAGTTTATTTTCTTTAAATATAAGAAAATAGATTAATGGCTTGGTAGCATATGAAAAGAGTGGAAGTTTGCTCTTTTGTGAACAAGGATTCATTTTATGTGGTATAGTTTTCCTTGAATAATGATGATGAGTCAACCCACATTCATAAATAACAACCAATAATGTTTCTCATCACTATCAATTGATAAATAAATAATGATAAGTTTATATACTTTAAAAAAATAGATAATAAAACATTTAACAAAAACATTACTTTAAAGTTAATGATCAATTTTGAGTTTTACTAAATACCTGCAAAAGTAAATTTCATCAAAAGATAAAGACATACCAAATTTAGCTTCGCTCTGTTATAGACATTATTAATTTTGAGGTAAATATGAGTGAAGTTATTATTATGTTTTGAAAGAAAAAAAAATTAAAAAAAGTGTTATAAACTTTAATAATTTTGTAATAAAAGTCAAAAAAGTTACTATGGAATTTAGGAACTTTGTTATAAAAACAAGTGACAAAGATGGAAATGCTCCTGTACCATTGCTAATAGGTTACTTTGAAATTTATAAACTAATGATATTATACAAAAGCTAATGAATCAAAAACCAAAAGAAAAAGATGTGATTAAGATCATAAACTTGGAGCCTACGTTAATGTGTTCTAATTGTGTTTCCTTTTTTAGTGATTCAAAATATTTGCACCACAAGTTAAAGTAACATCCCCAAACATACATGAAAAAGAATGAACTATGATGTAGATAATAATCCTCACAATTCAAGTGAAGTTGTGTAATTGTTATGCTTAAAAATAAACTTTAACAACCTTAGATAGTGGGATGTATGTGAACTAATTAATTTGTTCTTTGACTCAAAACAATTTGGCTAACATCTTTTCATTTTTTCTAGTTATATATTCAAATGTTTGACATATCCTTTAAAGAATTACTTTCTTCGAGTCAAATTCGTACTTATCCACTTTCAAAGCATCCAATATTTCTATATGCATTGTGATAGACATGAGGAATTTGTTTTAATGGTTAATTTTGGTTTTCATCTTGCAAACCAATTATCTCTAACCATGCCATATTAAGGAATATATTTCGTCCAAAGCCCATCATGGATAATTCCAAGGTCCTAAAGTTCAGGGAGAATCCCTAATCTTCTATTAAAAAAACATGTAGTTTTAAGTCTCTTTTTTTAAGAAATGTTGATCTTTCCATCACATTTATAACCTTGTTTTCCTATTTCTAAAGTCACGTGTACCCTTGGGATGATGAACTATTTGCAATTGAAAAACTCCACCATAAAATATGCCTTTCAAAAGTTGACTAAATATCTTCCATCATATCAAGAATCCAAAGCTAGTTTAATTACATTCTCATTAGAATCATGCAAAATGATATGCTAATTTAAAACTCATTGAATTAATTTAAGCTCAAATATAAGGAACCAACATAAGAAAGACAAGAACATCTTGGCTCGCTTAAAGTAGAACTTGGCTTTATATAATGGTCGATTAGACATAGATTATAATAAAGTCACTTCCAACTTTATATTATTGTGTTTGTATGTTGGTATTTCTTGGTTTATCCCATAGGCATAAAATGGATTGACTCACTCTCACTGTAATCTTATATAACAAAGCTTTTGCTTTCTCATTATGCAATACATTACAACAACTCTTCTAAGTTATTTCTTAGTTACTTTATGTTCTAGATTTCCGTGATATGGTATCAAATATCTATTAGAACCTGGGGGGCATGGATAGTGTGAATATTTAGAAACTAATGCCAGCAAAAACATATTGAGGGTTTTTTATCATAGCATATCAAAGAGTCAAAAGGGTTTCACCAAAACCAGATATTATTTCAATCTTTTTCAATTCAAAATGAAGAAAATGTACGAAATCATATTGATTGTATGACTATATGGAATAGTGTAGATGGTACATAATTGTATGGCTACACTAAGTAGACTAAATCGTATAAACAATGGAATTCTTTTTGTTTTGCGGGGGGGGAGGGGAGGAGGGATTCGAGGTTTTGATTTATACGACCCTGTTTAATAGTTTTTTAGCAAGTCCAAAGAAAAATATACCATTGTGGTGGTGATTTTTTAGCAGATCTGAGTTTTTAGCGAGCTATTTGAAGCATATCTATAATGGTTTGTGTATTTTTTTCGTTGTTTGAGGGCTGATTTGTGGTTTTTAGGCTAATTTTTTAGTAGATTCTTCAAAATCTATGTCTTAGAGTTGTGCAGTCGAGTTTACCAAAATATGCATGTTTGATAAAAAGATATGTGGCTACCATAGTTATTTAGAGCCATTATCCAAGGGTCTTGTGAGTTCTTTTCAAAATTTTAATTTGTTTTGATTCATTTTAGTTCATTTGTGACTTATCATTATGGCATATTATACCAGCATCATGTTATAACCCAACCAGAGGTTCACTAACAAAAACTACAATACATGGATGCTGTCACATCCCCGGGTTTGACCCCGTTTGCATGATGTATATATTGTAATTAATCATGGTGAGGAGCTCAAGGTAAAAGCCCCACCATCGATTTGGCTGTGTATGTTTCGGCAATAGGGATAATTGCCGATGGTATGTTGTGCTATCCGGCACATTTTAATTTGGCATCATGTAAACCCGCACATCAATTAAAATAAACCACAACCAGCTACGGCAGTGCAACGTTGAATGAAAAGGGCATGGTTCCGAAGGATAAGGGGTGGGGGATGTCAAACCTTGGTTATGGGGGAAAAACCCATGTTTTATTACCTTGTTGATTTGCCACCTTTTTGTCTCACCCAACCTTGTCAACCTCTTTAATGCTTCAGAGCTGGTGGTTGAGGAGATATAGCTGAGTGGTTGAGGGCAGTTATTGCCTTTGGGAGTAGGGTGGCAGGGATGTCAGCTCCATACCCACATCCACACTCCACCCACGTCTGCCCATTTTTTCTCCCTCACGCACTCTTCCCTGGTCAGTTTACACTCTCACCACGATTTTGGTCTGTTTGGCTTCTCACGCACAGGCTCTGGGTGATTTTAGTCTCACGCAGACGTTTTCTGGGGCTCCACGAGTTGCTGAAGCACCCACGCACTGTAATTCGCGTCCTTGCTGATGTTCTGTTCATCCACGAGCAAAATCGGAGTTGTTTTCTCCTCACGCAGGGCCTCTATGGCTGTGCATCCTCATGCAGAGGGATTTCCTCCCATTTTCCATCTTCACGCTTGGTATTTTGCTGGATTTATCCACACAGTATTTCCTTGAGCGAATTGTGAATAGGGTGGCCGTATCCTTCACTCACAGGCTAATTCGTGGGTTCTGTTCACACATTGGGTGGGAAAACTGTAAATTCGTCCCTATTGCATTTTGTTTGTTGTACTGCTGTTGGGGCTGTGTAATTCGTTTTTCCCTGTTTGAGCTGTGATAGCTAATTGGTTGCCAGAGTGCAATGGTTAGCCTTCAGGCTATGCTGGCTTGGCTTGTCTGCTGAAAGCCTGTGAAACCCAGCTGTGTTGGTTTGCTGTTTGTGCCCCTTGGCTATGTATAAGCCTGCAATTGACCCTTATTCCGGNTTATCCTTCAGGCTGTGCTGGCTTGGCTTGTCTGCTGAAAGCCTGTGAAACCCAGCTGTGTTGGTTTGCTGTTTGTGCCCCTTGGCTATGTATAAGCCTGCAATTGACCCTTATTCCGGAGGAATCATGCCCAGCTCGGGGGTGGCAGCGTTGCTGAGAGATTTATGAGCAAGCTGTCCTATGGTTGGGTGGAACGTTGCAGCGATGTAGCTGGTTGCGGGTGAATTCTTCATCAAAGATAAGTACTACTGTTTACTTCAGCTCTGTAATTTATACTGATGTTAAATGCTGGAAATGTGTTGTGTTGCTTCCGCTGTATGATTGAAGATAAATGCATCTATGTATGCTTAAATCCAGCATTCATTTCATTCATTTATGTTCATGGGCTATTTGCCCGGTTGTATTTGATGTGCTCGTCGCGTCCTCTTCGCCGGTTGAGGGACGAGGACGTGACAATATGGTATCAGAGCGCCATGGTTGCAACAATGGGCCTCTATGGGCCAAGAAGGTGCAGTGACAGAGTGGTATTACCTTCTCTATTCAGCAGTGAGCAGATGGATTCAGAAAAATCACCTAAGTGTGAGTGGTCGGACCACTGGAGGAAGTGGAATTCCACCGTTGCGGAGGGACTGGCAAAGTCAACGCCCGCCGTTGCGGACGAGTGGGTGAAGTTCCCCGCCCGACTGTTGCGGAAGGGTTCACGGAGTTAACCTCCGTCGTTGCGGGCGAGACAATGATCTCTCCATCCGCCGTTGCGGATGGCGGAACAATCCCTCATCCGATTCGAGATCCGCCCGATCGCCGACGCCGCGGAGAGTTTGAAGATCCGCCCGATCGCCGATGCCGCGGAGAGTTTGAAGATCCATTCGATAGCCGATGCCGCAGAAAAATTCCAAAAATCCGGCTAAGTATGGAACGGTCGGGCCGTTGAAGGAAGTGAACTTCCGCCGTTGCGGAAGACTTGGAAAAGTAAAATGTCCGCCGTTGCGGATGGCGGAGCAATCCCGCGTCCGATCCAAGAGTCGTCCGATCGCCGACGCCAAAGGGAGATCGAAAATTTGGCTAAGTGTCGGAACGATCAGAAGAATGGTCCGACGCCCGATGTTTCGAGATTCAGCCGACACCCGATGTGGAAAGTTCATCCAAGGAAGAGCGGACATCGGAAGGTTGGAGCTTCCGGGGAGCCGCAGTTGCGGAAGGCTGAGAGTTTCCGGGGAGCCGATTCAGCGGAGGACAGAATGGTCCAAGAGCCGATTCGGCGGAGGAAGGAATGGGAAAGGAGCCAACGTTGCGGCTGGGAGATCGAAGTGGGAGCCGACGTTGCGGCTAGGAGATTGGTGGAGGAGCCGATTCAGCGAGTGTGCTGATGCTCCCAAGAGCCGATTCTGCGGAAGTAACAATGGTTCCAGGAGCCGATTTCAACTGTTTTTCAGTGAATTTCAGGGCTGAAAATGAGAAAATGGCAGCGAGCTAATGCGCCAGATTGCGCGAAAAACATAGATTTACAAAAAACAAAAAACAAAAAACGAGGGCGCTGCCCTCGACCCGCCCTGCAGAAGCCACAAGGGGGCAAGCCCCCTTGACCCCCGTCGTCCCTTGAGACAGTCGTTCTTGTGGAAAGAAGATTTTATGTTTGGGGCAATATAGTAGAACCCGGAATTCATAAAAGATGAATGATGCAATGGAAGTGTGGTGGCTGAAGTTAACATTCTCGGCCAAAATGCAGCTGCCAAAATGGCTCTGAGGTCATTAGAAGAATGTGAAAATTCTACTTTGCAGTAGTGTAATGAAAGTGCCGAGATTAGTGAAAGTCTTCATTCTTGGAAGTGGTGTGGTTTTCACATC
>LPNX010357085.1:159311-178320 GCA_001517045.1 Pseudotsuga menziesii
GTTGTATTTGATGTGCTCGTCACGTCCTCTTCGCTGGTTGAGGGACGGGGACGTGACAGATGCAACATATGTTGGCCATCTTTTATTACATATGCTTAGCTAACATTGTCCTCGGTAAGGATACTCACCCCATAATTACAAGTAAAGATCAGAACAAGTTTGATGAGAGAGACAAAGAAGTAATAATGTTGCTTAAGTTGTTTATGACAAATGTTATGCTTCTTAAGATATTGGCTAAGAAAGCTTCAACAACCATCTAAAAGCAATTGAAAGATCTACATGAAACCTCGAACAAGGGTTGATCCTTCTTCCTAAATAACATGTTATTCTTTATTACAATGGATGGGAGCCCATCATTGCAAGAGCACTTACTCAAGACCAAGGATATCCCAAAACAACTAACTCCATGAGAAAAAGATGGGAGAATAATACATGGTGGTAATCGTGTTGAAAATCCTACCACACAATTATGAGCATTTTATTGACTTTGAACATCAACTCTATGAGTGTTGACTTGAAGTTCGATGAGTTGTGCACTAAGCACTTATAGTAGGATAGATGCAAGAAACAATTAGTAGCAACAATAAGGTAAAGAGTTTAGAATAGGCCTTTTCCACCAATTTCAAGGGAAAAGGTAAATGGGGCAAGAAGCAAGGTCAAGGTAGTGGACACAATGCCACACGAAGTTAAAATGGCCATTACTTATAACTACTATGGCAAGGCCAACCATATGATGAATTTTTGTAGGAAAAGGTTGGATGAATAGAAGACCAACCAAGGAGAACCTTAACTGAATGCCCATGTCACATAACATATAGAGGAAAAGGATCCATCCTTCTATACATTCTCAGCTAAACAACCAATAGATAACCATGAGTCAACTTCTTCGTACATTTACTAAGGTGCATTACATTGTTTCGCCAACAAATAGGACTGGTTCACATAGTACACTCCAAGTGTCTCTAGAGATTCAATGATCTTCAGTGGTGGTGAAGTGTACATAATCATTGGGAAATGGATTGTTCACATTTCCTTTGGAGGTAACATGCTCATCTTCCTTAATGTGCATTGTGCTAGTTAAGGAGCTTAATTTGCTATCAATTACTCACATTATGCGACTTTGTCCCCATCTTGCTATCAAATTTAGTGATCACGGATGCTATGTAGTTGACATGGAGAATCAAAAGACAATTGCTAATGGTGTGGAGGATCATGGACTATTTTGACTAGTAAACAATTGATAGGCCTAAGAGCATGCGTTGGAAACGAAGGGTGCATCAAACATCATACACTCTCACATCAAGGATATAGGTGCCTCAACCTCACTTACTTTTCTCAATTGGCTCAAGATAATTTGGTACATGGACATACAATCATCCAACATAAGATTCAGGGAGTATACAATGCTTGTTAGGCAAAAAAACAACAAAAAAGACCGTCTGATGAAAAAAAATATTGCAGAGCAAGCAAAGTCCTTTAGTTGGTTCATGAAGACATCTATGGAACAATAAACATGGCATCAATCATCAATGCCATGGTTTTATGGTTTTCCTTCTATTTGTTGATGACTATAGTAAAAAGATGAGTATGTACTTTATAAAATTAAAATGCAAAGTGTTTAATGGGTTTCAAATTTTTTAAGTAGTAATAAAAAAGGAGTCTAATTGTTCTATAACCACTAATGGTGAAGAATTTTTCTCCAAAGACTTCAAATGTTTTTTTCTTAAACGTGGGATACAAAGACAATATACTACACCTTACACCACAACAAAATGAGAGTGGTTGAGAGACAAAACCACATGGTCATAGAGATGGCACGATGTGTGATGCAGAATGAGCTTGTTGCCAACATATTTTGGGTTGAGACAATGTTCACAACAATAATTTGTTAAACATATCTCTAACAATGAACATGATGCAAAAGACCCCTGAGGAAGCACAAAGTCAATAATCTTAACGTGTGTGGTTCTACTGCATATGCCTAGATTCCAAATGAAAAGAGAACCAAGATAGAACCTAATAGCAAGAAAGGGGTTCTTTCAAGGTACATTGACATTCCTAAAGCCAACATGTTGATTGATGAGGAAACAAATCAAGTGAGTTTTACTAGATATGACGTAGTTGATGAGGAAGTTGGACCATTCCATCCTTCTTCAGAGTTCAAAATTACCATAGAGCTACCCATCTTGGCTCAAGATTCAAGTGTTCATCTTCAGCTAGCTCCACCCAAGGGAGGAAGATTTTGAACATTGTGACAAGCCTCCCAAACCTAGTCCACTAATTTATAATCCACATTGCCCAAATTAGCACTAAGGTGTCACAGGGACAAGCAACCCAATTTCCAATTGTGATAATGACTTGGATTAGGATGTTCCCAAGAGAAGACCCAAGTGGTGGCACAAGACCATTGGAGATCTTCGAGCAAAAGATATGATTGAGGGGCAATCATCAAGAGAAAAAAGCAAATAGAAACCCAACACAATTAGGTTTCCTCTCATAGCCAATGTTTAGTAAGTGTTTGAGCCAGAGGTGTTCAATGAAGTTTAGGGAGACCTAGCCATGACTAGTAAACATGAAAGTTCTATGAAAAAATAGACTTGGTATCTAACAACACTTCCACCAGGGAAGAAACCCATTGGCTGCAAATGGGTGTACAAGGTCAAGTACAAAGTAAATGACACACTTCACAAGTACAACACAATGTTGGTAGCTAAGGGGTTCTCTCAATGAGAAAGCATTGATTATGAGGAGACCTTTTCTCCTACAACAAAGATTAGGACCATTTGACTAGTTTTATCCATGGCAACATAATGGCCGGAAGGTTCATCAAATGTATGTGAAGAGTGCCTTCCTCAGCGGAGATTTGGAATAAGAGGTTTATATGTAACAGCCACAAGGATTTAAGGTTTTGGGAAGGAGCATTTTACTTGCAAATAAGATAAGGCTCCATATGGCCTAGAGCAGACAGCCAAAACATGGTACATCAAGATTGGAAAGTACTTGGTTGAGCAAGGATTCCAAAGGAGTCCTTCAAATTCCAACATATATGTCAAAATAAGAGGTTATGATATCATTTTACTAGTCATTTATGTAGATGACATCAATAGTATAAATAGTGAGGCAAACATTGTTGTATAGATAAAATCAAACGTGAGTATAAGCTTTTGACATGACTAATCTAGGCCTCCTACATTACTATTTGAGTGTAGAAGTTTGGGAAACATGTAGCATCACTTTTATCTTACAAACAAAACATGCCAAAAGTTTGCTTAAGAAGTTTAGAATGAAAAATTGCAAGATCTCGTCTACACCTATTGAGAAAGGGTTGAAACTTTCAGCCAAAACTGACTCAAAGGTAGTGAATGAGTTAGTCAATAGGTAGCTAATGGGTAGATTGATATATCTTACAACCACAAGGCTTGATTTGATTTATGTTGTGAGCATCATTTCCACATTCATAACAACACCAAGAGCAAAGCATTGGACTGTAGTGAAGAGAGTACTGAGATATGTGAAAGTGACTCTTGACTTTGGCATTCTATATAGCATAACCAAAAATACTAGGTTTTGCAGATATTCAAATTTATATTGGGAAAATTGCATGGATGACAAAAAAAACAACCACTTGATATATATTCATCCTTGGTACAAGTGTAGTCACATGGACCAACAAGAAGCACTAGGCAGTATCCCTTTCATTGATGGAAGAAGAATATCAAGGAGCGGAGAAGGAACAAGTGAGGAAGTTTGGCTCAATAGGATGCTTTCATATATGACGATGTATCCAACAGAGCCAACACAGCTACTCTATGAGCAATCAAGCCAAGAATTCAATCTTTCATGAGTGCACCAAGCATGTTGAAATACATTGTCACTTTATCAAACAATGTGTCGAAGATGGAACTGCTGAAATTTCATGATATCCCACGGAGGGCCAAACTATAGACATTTTCAGCAAGTCTTTGGGTCTTGAAAAACATGTAAAATTTTAGAAGAAACTTGGTGTAGTTTGTAGATTAACCATTAAGAAAGAGGGTTAAAGTAGAACTTAACTTTATATAATAGTCAATTAGATATTAGACTAAGGATTTAATAAAGTCACTTAACCATTAACTTGGTGTAGTTTGTAGATTAACCATTAAGGAAGAGTGTTAAAGTAGAACTTAACTTTATATAATAGTCAATTAGATAATAGACTAAGGATTTAATAAAGTCACTTTATACCAAGTTATTTTGTTGTTTTATGATTTATTGTATTTCTCGATGTATCCCACATTCATAAAGTGAATTGACTCAACCTCATTGTAACCTCATTCTTGGTTTGTTAATGTGCTTGATTCAATGATAGGCTTTTAGTGCCACACAAATATTAAAATAGTGAAATTGCAAATATAATCCATCACTTTTATCACTATAATTAAGCACACATGATTCAAATTCAAATATCACTTTGATTTTCAATGCATGATCAAATTTTAGTATAGAACATGCAATTTGAATTTTACTACATATATCTCAAATTTCTATACTTGACTAAGCATTTGAATTGACATTCTTATAAATCACTCTTGTTATTTGTGTTCATCCAAAGCAGGAATGTATGTTGATAGAATGTCAATTGCCTATTCCAACTCTTCTTGTGAAATAATAAGAGATGGTGCAAACCTAAGAATATTACCTTCCCTAGCAATTTGAATCACTATGCACATAGGGCAACATCAACCATAGGAGCAGCAATTAGAATCACTATGCGCATAGGGCAACATCAACCATAGGAGCAGCAGGAACATCAAACTCAACCCTAATTGAGAATTTATCCCAAGTTTTCCATTTAGTAAACGACCTAAACACTACCCTTTACTTGTCGCACGTTCTAGAAACCCAGGTGCTTGAGTTCTATCAAACAATGGAAGGGTAGCATGATAAATAAGAGGACCTCTAGCAAAGGTACTTCCATGACCCCAAAACGTATAGTTCCAATCACCTTAGTTATTAATAGAACAACACCAATAGGTAAACCTCTAGCTACAAGTTTTGGCAAAGTCATTATGTCTAGTTGAACATCATACACTTGATGTGCCCAAAGATATCATGTTCATCGCATCCCACATTGAACCTAAATAATAATGAATTATAATGATTTTTTCTTGAAAAATAGAGTTATTCATTATGAATGTACCTATATACTTCAACAATTAAAAAATTATGGTAAAAACCCTATGGATAGCATTCAACATATAGTTTGTAAATATTGTATTATTCAAGAATCAAGATACATCATATTCAACTTTCACAAACAATGGCTGAAATTTGTATAAAACTAAGATGGATAAATGGCATTTAAAATATGAATGGTGTAACACCCCAGTTTTGACCCCGTTTGCATTAAAGGTACATGATGTATATATTTTAATTAATCATGGTGAGGAGTTAAAGGCAGAAGCCCCACCATCGATTCGGTTGTGTTATGTTTCAGCAATTGGGATCGTTGTCGATGGTATATCATGCTATCCGGCACATAATAGTTTTGCATCATGTAAATATGCACATTCATTAAAATAAACCTACAACCAGCTATGACGGTGCAACGTTAAATGAAAAGGGCATGATTTCATAAGGTTAAGGGGGGGGATTCTCTAACCCGTGAGAGCCATTGGGGAAAAGCCATGTGTCAGCCACTAAACTACTGTTAGTTGAGGGCAGTTATTTGCTTAGTGGTGGGTGGCAACCCTGTCCACACGCACTCTCCTCCAACTGGGTCATTCCATTCACGTGGGGGAAAGGAAACCAACAGAAAACGCTGCCACTCTCCCACTCTCTCCAGTCTGCTCCCCTTCACGCACCGTTTGGGAAAACTATCCATCGTTTTTGGCTGTTCATTTTCCTCACGCAGAGGGAGATAAAAAGGACTCATGATTCTATGTGGGGGGTTCGTTCTTCCTTCTCTCACACCGATTGTCGATCTGTGGATAGGTTCTTCCTCATGTTCACACAGGGGATCGTTCCCCTTTTTCCTATTGTCGACTATATAATGTGTTGTGGCTTCATTGTTGAGAAGGGACCGTTGTTTTCCCACGTTTGCTGGCTGTGTCTGGACAGTGTAATGTCCTGTTACTTGATCGTTGAACCATGGCAGTTGTCTTCCCTAATCGGTGGCTGCTGTGAGCACCTATGTGGTGTTGGTTGTGTTTTCCTCCACACTTCAGAGCTATTGTAGGTTACAATTGTGTTGTTTTGGCCACAATAGTGTTGTTTTGGCCACAATAGGGCCAAAAATAACTCAAGGACTATTTCCCTCTGTCAAAGTTGTAATTGCTAGTTTTGCTGCATGCATGCAGTGGTTGGTCTTCGAACTGTGTGGAGGGGGATTGAAGGCTGGGTATACTTGAGAAACCTGGGTTTGGGAGCCACACAGACAAAGTTAGATGGTTGGCTTTCTTCTCCACAACCCCGGAAGAGCACTAGCAAGGGAAGTCAGGGCCTGAGGGACTGTGAAGCAGAGAAGGGACTGATTCCTGGTGGCGGGTGTGTGTGGGTGTCTTAGAGGTCAGGCTAGCTCTGGTGTACGTGTCCTTAGCTCTTCCATTAGCTCATCAGCTTAGCATTTATCTTCTCCCAGCTCCTTGATAGCCTAATAAACCCTAGTGCATGGGCTTGGTTGATTTGTGTACCTTGGCTATGTGTAAGCCTGCTTAGTCCCTTATTCCTTGGGGAATCATGCCCACTTCGAGGGTGGCAGTGTTGCTCAGAAATTGATGAGCATGCTGGCCTATGGTTGGGTGGAACGTTGCAGCGACGTAGCTGGTTGCGGAACAAGTTCTTTATGAGATAAGTATCATTGTCTATATCTTGCCTGCAATTATGTTTACTGTTAATGAACTATGATGAAAATGTGTATGAATGAATGTTGTTTTGCTTCCACTGAATATATGTATGATTATGCATCTTAGTATTTTGATGTTTTAATCATTTTATGTATGTTCATGTTCATGGGGCTAGTTGTCCGGTCTGTTTGATGGTTTAGTAGCGTCATCTTCGCCGGTGAGAGGGTCGGGGACGTTACAGCATGGTATATGAGCAAAGGTTACAGCATGGGCCTGAATGGGCCATGAAAGGTCAGGAAAGTTGCCTTCTGCCCAGCAGAAATCAGAAGGAATATGTGCATGACAAGAGAACTTTGGAAAATTCCTCTAAGTATTGGGATCATCGGATCATCGGAGGACTTAATCTGAAGTCTCGCCGATGCATCGGATCACCTAAGCGGAAGGCCGCCCGACGGGAACCACAGAAGAAAAAATTCAGAAGTTTCTCTCGGAAGTTTCTCTAAGTGTTCAAGATGTCGGCCATCGAAAAACTTAGTGGGACGCACCTCCGACGCAGCGGAAGTTTTAGGCGGAAGGGTCTCCGATGGCGCCGGCAGAGAAAAGACGAAGGAAAGAAAATTTTGGAAAAAATTTTCTAAGTCCGATCGTCGGTGATCGGCAGAAGTTAGTTGATTTCATCACCGATGGTTAGACGATGGGAACGTCGAAACGTCGACGAAGATCCTGTGAAGGCCGTCGAAACGTCGGCTCGCTTAGTCGAGACCATCGGCAGAAGTTAGGCGATGGAACCGCCGATGACTACATCAAAAACATTTAGCTGATTGCGCGCCCACCGTTGCGGCTAGTTAGTGGACTATCCTTCCGATGGATAGTGGCTTCAACCGCCGATGCCGCAGTGACTAGTGCTTCCGACAGCCGATGAGAAGAAAATTTTGAAGATTTTGATAAGTATAAGGTCGTCCAAAAATAGATGAAGTTCGAGCCGAAACGTCAACTCAGCTCAGCTGAGGGACGCCGAAATGGCGGCAGAAGACAGAGGATATGAGCCCCGAGACCATCGGTAGAAGGTAAGTTTCGGCAAAAATCAGTGGACGTAGTCGCCGATACGTCGGTGGAAAAGAAGGGAAGCTAGTTGGTTGAGCCGTCGATACAACGGCAGGAAGGAGGAAAAGATAACACGCAAGGATTTCCGGAAAATTGTTTAAGTCCGGAAAAAGAAATCAAAACTTTTCACTATCCTTCGAGAAAGGTTCTCCGAAGCTCCGTCGGAGATGATCGCTAAAACAGAGTCGCAGTTTCAAAGATGAATAGTCGACGAGAATGCCGAAACGTCGACGAAAGCTAGAGGATGAAGCAGCCGATGTCGTCGGCAAAATTTAGATGATGCAACCGCCAATGCGGTGACAGACGTCAAAGTAAGTTAGTTGAACGGACCACTAATGGACTTCATCGGAAAATATTAGAGGATCGGAGCACCGATCGAAAAAATTAGTCATTCATGCGTCCGCTGTAGCGGCTGTTTAGTGGCCTATCCTCTCGATGGACAGTTGTTTCGACCGCCGACCGGAGAATTATAGTTGAAGAGACCGCCAATCAGAAGGGATTAACAGTTGGTGGACTGTCGTTGCGGAAACCTAGATAACTACCCGTCCGATGAATAGAGGATATGATTGTCGATCCCATAGTGGCCAGTGTACCCGATTGTCGATACGCCACATTCCTCGGCATCGCCGATAAATGATAAAGGGCTCGGAAGCTTAGATGGATGGGGATCCCAAACGGCGGAAGACGTTAGCTCTTTGACCACCAATGAACAGTCCTTGGCATCGCCGATGCCGTCCGGAAAGCTTACATCGGAGAAATATAGTCGAGGGAACCGCCGATATAGCGGAAACTTATAGCTCATAGGACTGCCGATGAGCAGCGGGGAAAATTAGTGGTTTTGGCCACCGAAACGTCGGAACATTAGTTGGGATGAGACCCGATCCTATACAAGAAAATTTGGGTTTTTCGAAGTGGATTTTTCAAGCAGTTTTCAACTGTTTTTCAGTGGATTTTTCAGCAGTTCTAGGGCTAAAAGGAAGAAGAATTCTAGGTGGCTGAAGTTGGCAATTCAGACCAAAATACAGTTGTGTGTTTTTCCTAAATTTGA
The DNA here is from genome assembly GCA_001517045.1 of Pseudotsuga menziesii. NCBI lineage: Eukaryota > Viridiplantae > Streptophyta > Pinopsida > Pinales > Pinaceae > Pseudotsuga > Pseudotsuga menziesii. The sequence goes on from LPNX010357085.1 coordinate 168,288, forward strand.
TGAAAATCATCATGTTAGAAGTGGTGTGGTTTTCACACCCGAGGTCAGAATGAAGCATGTGGATAGGCGTTGGAAAGCTTATCCAGCAGGGAATAAGGGAGAATCCCCAAAGTTCGACTGTGGTGCTGCAAAGTACTAGTGGCTGTCAGTATGGAAAAACCAGCTGTTGTGTGGAAGAGGAGTTCCATACAAAGATGAGGGATTTGAAAAGGAAAAATTCCTTAAACCCTGTCTTGCTAATTATAATTACATTTATAAGTTTCATACATGAAATGTATGAAGATATGCCTTGCATGCATAGGATATTACATGTTGGTAAGAGTAGTGAGAATTATACATGTAAAATGAACCACTAATGGTAATTATTGCATTGGTATTGGCATTAGTGGGAAAACCAACGACAACCTGGACATGGTTGAATATGTTGTTGATGCTGATGAATGTGACCAACAACCCTACGAAGAAAGGGATAAGGCAACAAGCCCAGAATCAAAAGTTAATGAGCAAATTCTGCAATCTCCTACAAAGGACCAACCAAACTGGTAATGTCAAGGGTGTAAGTAGGACCCATGAAGGTAAGAGTTTAATTATGACAATTGCATGGAGTGGTAAAAGCAAGAGGTCTCATACCATGTGGGTATTTGAACTTTATACTGCATTCATGGAGAAATGTGTCATGCCTGTATTATGTTGTTATGAGCTTAGTAGCCCAAGGAAAGTAAGCACTGGTGATCTTGATTATAGTCATGCATCCTATATGAAGTAGTCATGGTTAGGCCATGCATGGTATGTTTGAATGCATAGTATTCCTGAATCAATGCAAGGTAGCATTGAGTGGGTATGCATTAAAAGATTTTATAAATCTTGTAGTTATGCATTGAATGGATGCATATGAAAAGTATGAGTAAATGTTGTAGATATGCATACATGAGTACGGGTGCAAATGTTGTGATGCAATGCATGAATGCATAAAGATAGTGCATGTGTCATTATGAATAACTAATGGTTGAAATGATGAATTGATGACAATTCTGGAACCATTTCAAGAGCTGATGTGAATGCAGGATAGTAAGTGCATGAAGAGGGTAGTCATGATCAATTGCCTGCCGAAAATGCTCTATGGAAGAGCAAGGTGGTACAAATTATACGCTTGTGAAGTAAGAAGTATCTAAACCCTTAAATTGCATAAATGAGGAGACTGTACCTTGTAAATTAAAGTACGATAATGATTCATGAAGTGAATGAGTTTTGGTAATATTGATATGCTAACAGATGAAAGCCTTTGAATTTTATAAATTCTGAAAATGCTTCACTAATTGTTGCAGCAATGAAAAAGTTATATGCATCTAGACTTACTAAGTGTTTGGTTGATTGAAGTGAATTCAAGGTTCAGGTAGATTGTTTGGGGCATGGCAATGTGGGTAAGACCATGACAAAGGCTGAAATCTACCCCGTGAAAGAGCCAAACCTCATGAGAAGAGTCTCATGGCTGTAAAAATAGTTTGTATGCAGAATGAGTTGTCAATTTGGGCTTTTAAATTTCAGAATTGAGAAGTTGCTGACAACTACTAATCACTGTTGGCTTGCATAGAATTGTGTCAGGAGGACGTGTTGTAAACGGATGTTCATGTTATGCCAATAAGCATAAAAGTATAATGGGCATAGTGGTGCTGCTTACAAGAGAACAACAAATGAGGATCGCCTCATTGCCAAGCAAATCAATTCTGTAGTAGACAGAGTTGCAAACTCATGTTGAATTTAATCACTAATGCCATTGCTTGGTTATGGAACAATCAAATTTGGATTGTATTAGTAGATACTGATTGACTGTTTGGCTACTTGATGAATGTGCCAGGGGTACACACTGCAGGAAGATCATGTGTGATGGTCTACAGGAGCCAAACTTCATGGGAAGGTCTTCCCTTATCTTGGAAATGGATTTCGAGTGAAACTTCATTGGACATTTTGGGAATGTCTCATCTGCACTACATGTTTGGTAAGCGACATGAGTGAGATGGTATGGATTATGTTGGTAAGACATGTGTGAATGTGAAAGGTAAAAAGGAGTTGGGATGGCAAACCGAGGGACTGTCAACTCAGAGAAGGGAGCCCCCATTCCTCCTTAACGAAGGAATACTACATCGGCAAATGGATAAGTGTTACGGTAGCCCTAGCTAAGAATATGCATGCCTAATTGTTAAATTCAATATGCAGAACATGTTTTGATTTTATTTCCATTATGACCAATTGCTTGAGTATGAATAAGTCCTACATGGCACACATCGGAAAGGGGTGCACACTTTCCCGATGTCGGTTCATGGAAGGGTTTTCAATATTGATTACACTCTAGGAAATGGACGCACTCCTGGTGTCTCAATACTTGATAGTGAATGATGTGAAATGTGGTTACAATTTTAGAGCAATAACGCTAACGAATATGCTTATATTGCTTGTGTTGTCAGGCTAAACAGATGTAGTCTAGTATTGTACACTAAATGGACAATGGCTTGAGCTCATCCTACCTCCTACTGAAGAGCACAGAGAAGGAGACATTTCTAAGGGACTGAAGAGCAGATAAGGGGATGGTTTCTTGTGTTGTATGGGGTAGTGAAATTAGAGCTCACTGCTGGAAATGAAAGCTGGAAATGGTAATGATAAAGTTTCCTTCCCAGTCAGCATAAAGATGTACTAGAAGGAGATGTTGGGCTATTATATGCCTGGGGATCCATAGTAGGTCCTGGACCTGGAAATGGTCGTTTATTGTTGATATAAGTGCATGTGTTATTGTTGATGGCCTGATAAACCCAACTGCGTTGGCTTGGTTGATTGGTTGTTGATATAAGTGCATGTGTTATTGTTGATGGCCTGATAAACCCAACTGTGTTGGCTTGGTTGATTGGTTGTTGATATAAGTGCATGTGTTATTGTTGATGGCCTGATAAACCCAACTGTGTTGGCTTGATTGATTGGTTGTTGATATAAGTGCAGGTGAATTGTTGATGGTCTGATAAACCCAACTAAAGGTTGGCTTGACTGTGTAATTATTTGATGTTGTGGAAATTGTGGAAACGGTACAGTGTTGGATTGACTACCTGTAGTCTGATAAACCCAATTGTTAGCTAGCGTGGCTGAGTAGCCTGTTAAACCCAGCAGTGTATTGGCTTGATTGGAAGCAGCCTAATAAACCCAATTGTATATTGGCTTGGCTGGACGGTCTGATAAACCCAACTGAAGGTTGTCTTGATTGTGCCTGATATATATATATATGTAAGGATGTTGTGAAGCAGCCTACGTGCTGGCCTAACATCCAAGTCCATAGGCGATCCCAAGGCTTGCAAAACAAAGCAGGAACCTGTGGACCAGCGAGGAAACGCACAATACAGATCAGTGTTGAATTATTTTGCAATTTCTTGCTTGTGAATATACATGTGTATATGACTTGGTTATGATGTTTTAAGCTCTTGTTTAAGAGATAAAAACTAATGAGAATAAACTAAACATGTGAATTTATTCAATGTTTGAATATAGGTATCGCTGGAAGAAAGGACTATGAAAGCATCCTAGGGGTGCATGTGGACATGTGACTGTCCTGAAGAGCTCAGAATGAGGAGTAATGAAAAAGGTGCTAGTGAGACTGTGAAGTTCCTTGCAGCTGAGACAAACCATGTGGGGAGGCTCCATGGTTGAGAGGTCTGAAATAAACCAGAGACACTAAGTGTCATGACCAAAAGGATTGGTCCAGCATTCACGGTGAAGTGAAAGAGGCTGAGAGCATGAAAACCATAGTGGTGGTGTGGGTTCCGGGATGGAACAAGACAAAGAGGGGAAAAACTCTTGCTGCTCTCTCTTTCCTTTTGATTATACTTATGCATTGTGAAAACAAAAGATTGTTGAATGCATGTATGACTAAAAATAGAATGTGTGTATTTGCTTAAAGTAAATTGTGAATGCTAGAATAGTTAAATCCCTGCCCAAGAATGGACATGAATGAGCTCATGTGCCTGTTAGGAAGGCATGAAAAATATGAAAGTCTCCTTGATGAGACTTGGACTGTCATGCCAATTGGGCAATTCGTTGACTGATTTTAATGCCTATATTATGCTTGGTCTAACAGAATTTCAATGATGCATTTCACAAGTGAGAAAACTAAAATCCAGTAGTGCACATTGATCATGGCAGCCGACCAAAAGCTGTTGGACTTGGCTGGAAGTCTTCTTCAAACAATTACCATGACCCAAGAAAATATTGGAGAGATGCTCAAGATACAGAAAAGTCCCTAGACTTGGGGATGAGCCAAAAGCTGAGAACCAGCAAGAGAAGCTCATGGAAGCCGAGGGGCTTGGTCCTAAAAATTCAAGTAAATAATTGAACGTGGGACAGATCTGCAAAATTTTGATGTGCAAATGGTATATGTTTTCCTATGTATTGGAACACCGAGGATGGTGTTATTCCAAGGGGGAGGGGATTGTAACACCTCGGTTTTGACCACATTTGCATTAAAGGTACATGATGTATATATTGTAATTAATCATGGTGAGAAGCTAAAGGCAAAAGCCCCACCATCGATTTGGTTGTGTTATGTTTCGGCAATTGGGATCGTTGCCGGTGGTATATCGTGCTATCCGACACATAATAATTTTGCATCATGTAAATATGCACATTCATTAAAATAAACCTACAGCAAGCTACGACGGTGCAACGTTAAATGAAAAGGGCATGATTTCCTAAGGTTAAGTGGGGGGATTGTCTAACCCATGAGATCCATTGGAGAAAAGCCATGTGTCAGCCACTAAACTACTGTTAGTTGAGGGCAGTTATTTGCTGAGTAGTGGTGGGTGGCAGGCCTGTCCACATGCACCCTCCTCCAGCTGGGTCGTTCCATTCACGTGGGGGAAAGGAAACCAATAGAAAATGCTGCCACTCTCCCACTCTCTCCAGTCTGCTCCCCTTCACGCACCGTTTGGGAAAACTATCCATCGTTTTTTGCTATTCATTTTCCTCACGCAGAGGGATATAAAAAGGACTCACGATTCTATGTGGGGGGTTCGTTCTTCCTTCTCTCACACTGATTGCAGGTCTGTGGATAGGTTCTTCCTCCTGTTCACATAGGGGATCATTCCCCTATTTCCCATTGCCGACTATGTAATGTGCCGTGGCTTCATTGTTGAGAAGGGACCGTTGTTTTCCCACGTTTGTTGGTTGTGTCTAGACGGTGTAATGTCTTGTTACTTGATCGTTGAACCATGGCCGTTGTCTTCCTTGATCGGTGGTTGTTGTGAGCACCTATGTGGTGTTGGTTGTGTTTTCCTCCACGCTTCGGAGCTGTTGTAGGTTATAATTGTGTTGTTTTGGCCACGATAGGGCCAAGAATAACTCAGGGACTGTTTTCCCCTGTCAAAGTTGTAATTGCTGGTTTTGTTGCATGCATGCAATGGTTGGTCTTCGGACTTTGTGGAGTGGGATTGAAGGCTAGGTATGCTTGAGAAACCTGGGTTTGGGAGCCACACAAACAGAGTTAGATGGCTGGCTTTCTTCTCCACAACCCCGGAAAAGCACTGGCAAGGGAAGTCAGGGCCTGAGGGACTGTGAAGCAGAGAAGGGACTAATTCCTGGTGTCGGGTGTGTGTGGGTGTCTTAGAGGTCAGGCTAGCTCTGGTGTAGGCGTCCTTAGCTCTTCCATGAGCTCACCAGCTTAGCATTTAGCTTCTCCCAGTTCCTTGATAGCCTAATAAGCCCTACTGTGTGGGCTTGGCTGATTTGTGTACCTTGGCTATGTGTAAGCCTGCTTAGTCCCTTATTCCTTAGGGAATCATGCCCAGCTTAGGGGTGGCAGTGTTGTTGAGAGATTGATGAGCACGTTGGCCTATGGTTGGGTGGAACGTTGTAGCAACGTAGCTGGTTGCGTGACAAGTTCTTTGTGAGATAAGTATCCTTGTCTATTTCTTGCCTGTAATTATGTTTACTGTTAATGAACTATGATGAACATGTATGTTCATGTTCATGGGGCTAGTTGCCCGGTCTGTTTGATGGTTTAGTAGCGTCCTCTTCGCCGGTCGGAGGGTCAGGGACGTTACAATATGGTATCAAAGCAAAGGTTATAGCATGGGCCTGAATGGGCCATGAAAGGTCGGGCAAGTTGCCTTCTACCCAGCAGAAATCAAAAGGAATCTGTGCATGACAAAAGAACTTTGGAAAATTCCTCTAAGTATTGGGATCATCGGAGGACTTAGTCTGAAGACCCGCCAATGCATCGGATCACCTAAGCGAAAGGCCGCCCAACAGGAACCACAGAAGAAAAATTTCGGAAGTTTCTCTAAGTGTTCAAGATGTCGACCGTCAGAAAACTTAGTGGGATGCACCTCCGACGCAGCGGAAGTTTTAGGCGGAAGGGTTTCCAATGGCACTGACGGAGAAAAGATGAAGGAAATAAAATTTTGGAAAAATTTTTCTAAGTCCGATCGGCGGAAGTTAGTTGATTTCATCGCCGATGATTAGACGATGGGAACGCCGAAACGTCGGCGGAGATCCCGTGAAGGCCATCGAAACACCGGCTCGCTTAGTCGAGACCATCGGCAGAAGTTAGGCGATGAAACCGCCGATGACTACATCGGAAACATTTAGCTGATTGCGCGCCCACCATTGTGGCTAGTTAGTGGACTATCCTTCCGATAGATAGTGGCTTCAACAGCCGATGCTGCAGTGACTTGTGCTTCCGACAGTCGATGAGAAGAAAATTTTGAAGATTTTTTTGAGTATAAGGTTGTCAAAAAATAGGTGAAGTTCGTGCCGAAACGTCGGCTCAGCTCAACTAAGGGACGCCGAAACAGTGGCAAAAGACAGAGTATATGAGCCCCGAGACCGTCAGCAGAAGGTACGTTTCGACGAAAATCAGTGGACATAGTCGCCGATACGTCGGTGGAAAAGAAGGGAAGCTACTTGGTTGAGCCGCCGATACGGCGGCAGGAAGGAGGAAAAGATAACACACAAGGATTTCTAGAAAATTGTTTAAGTCCGGAACAATAAATCGAAACTTTTCACTATCCTTCGGGAAAGGTTCTCCGAAGCTCCGTCGAAGATGATCGCTAAAACAAAGCCGCAGTTTCGGAGATGAATAGTCGACGAGAACACCAAAACATCGGCGAAAGCTAGAGGATGAAGCAGCTGATGCCGTAAGAAAAATTTAGATGATGGAACCGCTGATGCGGTGGCGAATGTCGGAGGAAGTTAGTTGAACGGACCGTCGATGGACTTCATCGAAAAATATTAGAGGATCGAAGCGCCGATTGGAAAAATTAGTCGTTCATGCATCCATCATTGCGCCTGTTTAGTGGCCTATCCTCCGGACGGACAGTTGTTTCGACCGCCGACCGGAGAATTCTAGTTGAAGAGACCGTCAATCGGAAGGGATTAACGGTTGGTGAACCTCCGTTGCGGAAACCTAGAGAACTAGTCGTTCGATGAATAGAGGATCTGATCGCTGATGCCATAGTGGCCAGTGTACCCGATTGTCGATACGCCGCAGTCCTCGGCATCGTCGATAAATGATAAAGGGCTCGGAAGCTTAGACGGATGGGGATCCGAAACAACGGAAGACGTTAGCTATTTGACCGTCGATGAACAGTCCTTGGCATCGTCGATGCTGTCCGGAAAGCTTACATCTGAGAAATATAGTCGAGGGAACCGCTGATACAACTGAAACTTATCGCTGATAGGACTGCCGATGAGCAGCGGGGAAAATTAGTGGTTTTGGCCGTCGAAACATCGGAACATTAGTTGGGATGAAACCCGATCCTGTACAAGGAAATTTGGGTTTTTAGAAGTGGATTTTTCAAGCAGTTTTCAACTGTTTTTCAATGGATTTTTCAGCAGTTCCAAGGATGAAAAGGAAGAAGAATTCTAGGTGGCTGAAGTTGGCAATTTAGACCAAAATACAGTTGTGTGTTTTGCCTAAATTTGATGAAAATCATCATGTTAGAAGTGTGGTTTTCATACCCGAGGTCAGAATGAAGCATGTGGATAGGCGTTGAAAAGTTTATCCAGCAGGGAACAAGGGGGAATCCCCAGAGTTCGAATGCGGTGCTGCAAAGTACTAGTGGCTGTCAGTATGGACAAACCAGTTGTTGTGTGGAAGAGGAGTTCCATACAAATATGAGGGATTTGAAAAGGGAAAATTCTTTAAACCCTATCTTGCTAATTATAATTACATTTATAAGTTTCATACATGAAATGTATGAAGATATGCCTTGCATGCATAGGATATTACATGTTGGTAAGAGTAGTGAGAATTATACATGTATAATAAACCACTAATGGTAATTATTACATTGGTGTTGGCATTAGTGGAAAAAACAACAACAAACTGGACATGGTTGAATATGTTGCTGATACTGATAAATGTGACCAACAACCCTATGAAGAAAGGGATAAGGCAAAAGGCCTAGAATCAAAAGTTGGTGAGGAAATTCTGCAATCTCCTGCAAATGACCAACCAAACTAGTAATGTCAAGGATGTAAGTAGGACCCATGAAGGTAAGAGTTTAATTATGACAATGGCATGGAGTGGTAAACGCAAGAGGTTTCATACCATGTGGGTATTTGAACTTTATACTGCATTCATGGAGAAATGTGTCATGCTTGTATTATGTTGTTCTGAGCTTAGTAGCCCAAGGAAAGTAAGCACTGATAATCTTGATTATAGTCATGCATCCTATATGAAGTAGTCATGGTTGGGCCATACATGGTATGTTTGAATGCATAGTATTCCTGAATCAATGCAAGGTAGCATTGAGTGGGTATGCATTAAAAGATTTTATAAATCTTGCAGTTATGCATTGAATGGATGCATATGAAAAGTTTGAGTAAATGTTGTAGATATGCATACATGAGTACGGGTGCAAATGTTGTGATGCAATGCATGAATGCATAAAGATAGTGCATGTGTCATTACGAATAACTAATGGTTGAAATGATGAATTGATGACAATTCTGGAACCATTTCAAGAGCTGATGTGAATGCAGGATAGTAAGTGCATGAAGAGGGTAGTCATGATCAATTGCCTGCCGGAAATGCTCTATGGAAGAGCAAGGTGGTACAAATTATACGCTTGTGAAGTAAGAAGTATCTAAACCCTTAAATTGCATAAATGAGGAGACTGTACCTTGTAAATTAAAGTACGATAATGATTCACGAAGTGAATGAGTTTTGGTAATATTGATATGCTAACAGCTGGAAGTGTTTGAATTTTATAAATTCTGAAAATGCTTCAGTGATTGTTGCAGCAATGAAAAAGTTATATGCATCTAGACTTACTAAGTGTTTGGCTGCTTGAAATGAATTCATGGTTCAGGTAGATTGTTTGGGGCATGGCAATGTGGGTAAGACCATGACAAAGGCCGAAATCTACCCCGTGAAAGAGCCAAACCTCATGAGAAGAGTCGCATGGTTGTAAAAATATTTTGTATGCAGAATGAGTTGTCAATTTGGGCTTTTAAATTCCAGAATTGAGAAGTTGCTGACAACTACTAATCACTGTTGGCTTGCATAGAATTGTGTCAAGAGGACGTGTTGTAAGCAGATGTTCATGTTATGCCAATAAGCATAAAAGTATAATGGGCATAGTGGTGCTGCTTACAAGAGACCAACAAATAAGGATCACCTCATTGCCAAGCAAATCAATTCTGTAGTAGACAGAGTTGCAAACTCATATTGAATTTAATCACTAATGCCATTGCTTGGTTATGGAACAATCAAATTTGGATTGTATTAGTAGATATTGATTGACTGTTTGGCTACTTGATGAATGTGCCAGGGGTATACACTGGAGGAAGATCATGTGTGATGGCTTGTAGGAGCCAAACTTCATGCGAAGGTTTTCCCTTATCTTGGAAATGGATTTCGGGTGAAACTCCATTGGACATTTTGGGAATGTTTCATCTGCACTACATGTTTGGTAAGCGACATGAGTGAGATGGTATGGATTATGTTGGTAAGACATGTGTGAATGTGAAAGGTAAAAAGGAGTTGGGATGGCAA
>LPNX010357085.1:178372-193715 GCA_001517045.1 Pseudotsuga menziesii
ACCGAGGGACTGTCAACTCAGAGAAGGGAGCCCCCATTCCTCCTTAACGAAGGAATATTGCATCGGCAAATGGATAAATGTTCTGTAGCCCTAGCTAAGAATATGCATGCCAAATTGTTAAATTCAATATGCAGAACATGTTTTGATTTTATTTCCATTATGACCGATTGCTTGAGTATGAATAGGGCCTACATGGCACACATCGGAAAGGGGTGCACACTTTCCCGATGTCGGGTCATGGAAGGGTTTTCAATGTTGATTACACTCTACGAAGTGGACGCACTCCTAGTGTCTCAATACTTGATAGTGAATGATGTGAAATGTGGTTACAATTTTAGAGCAATAACACTAACGAATATGCTTATATTGCTTGTGTTGTCAAGCTAAATAGATGTAGTCTGGTATTGTACACTAAATGGACAATGGCTTGAGCTCATCCTACCTCCTACTGAAAAGCACAAAGAAGGAGACATTTCCGAGGGACTGAAGAGCAGAGAAGGGGGTGGTTTCTTGTGTTGTATGGGGTAGTGGAATTAGATCTCACTGCTGGAAATGAAACCTGCAATGGTAATGATAAATTTTCCTTCCCAGTCGGCATAAAGATGTATTGGAAGGAGATGTTGGGCTATTATATGCCTAGGGATCCATAGTAGGTCCTGGACCTGGAAATGGTCGTTTATTGTTGATATAAGTGCATGTGTTATTGTTGATGGCCTGATAAACCCAACTGCGTTGGCTTGGTTGATTGGTTGTTGATATAAGTGCATGTGTTATTGTTGATGGCCTGATAAACCCAACTGTGTTGGCTTGGTTAATTGGCTGTTGATATAAGTGCATGTGTTATTGTTGATGGCCTGATAAACCCAACTGTGTTGGCTTTGTTAATTGGTTGTTGATATAAGTGTAAGTGAATTGTTGACGGTCTGATAAACCCAACCAAAGGTTGGCTTGACTGTGTAATTATATGATGTTGTGGAAATTGTGGAAACAGTACAGTGTTGGCTTGACTACCTGTAGTCTGATAAACGCAATTGTTAGCTGGCTTGGCTGAGTAGCCTGATAAACCAAGCAGTGTATTGGTTTGATTGGCAGCAGCCTGATAAACCCAATTGTATATTGGCTTGGCTGGACGGTCTGATAAACCCAACTGAAGGTTGGCTTCACTGTGCCTGATGTATATATATATATATATATATATATATGTAAAAGGATGTTGTGAAGCAGCCTGCGTGCTGGCCTAACGTCCAAGTCCATAGGCAATCCCAAGGCTTGCAAAGCGAAGCAGGATCCTGTGGACCAATGAGAAAACGCATAATATAGATAAGTATTGAATTATTTTGCAATTTCTTACTTATGAATATACATGTGTATATGATTTGGTTATGATATTTTAAGCTCTTGTTTAAGAGATAAAAACTGATGAGAATAAACTAAACATGTGAACTTATTCAATGTTTGAATATAGGTATCACTAGAAGTGAGGACTATGAAAGCATCCTAGGGGTGCATGTGGACATGTGACTGTCCTGAAGAGCTCAGAATGAGCAGTAATGAAAAAGGTGCTAGTGAGACAATGAATTTCCTAGCAGCCGAGACAAACCATGTGGGGAGGCTCCATAGTTGAGAGGTCTGAAATAGACCAGAGACACTAAGTGTCATGACCAAGAGGGATTGGTCCAACATTCACGGTGAAGTGAAAGAGGCTGAGAGCATGAAAACCACAGCGGTGGTGTGGGTTCCAGGATGGAACAAGACAAAGAGGGAAAAAACTCTTGCTGCTCTCTCTTTCCTTTTGATTATACTTATGCATTGTGAAAACAAAAGATTGTTGAATGCATGTATGACTGAAAATAGAAAGTGTGTATTTGCTTAAAGTAAATTGTGAATGCTGGAATAGTTAAATCCCTGCCCAAGAATGGACATGAATGAGCTCATGTACTTGTTGGGAAGGCATGAAACATATGAAAGTCTCTTTGATGAGACTTGGACTGTCATGCCAATTGGGCAATTAATTGACTAATTTTAATGGCTATATTATGCTTGGTCTAACAGAATTTCAATGATGCATTTCACAGGTGAGAAAACTGATATCCAGTAGTGCACATTGATCATGGCAATCGACCAAAAGCTGTTGGACTTGGCTGGAAGTCTTCTTCAAACAATTACCAAGACCTAAGAAAATCTTGGAGAGATGCTCAAGATATAGAAAAGTCCCTAGACTTGGGGATGAGTCGAAAGCTGAGAACCAGCAAGAGAAGCTCGTGGAAGCCGATGGGCTTGGTCCTGAAAGTTCAAGTAAATAATTGAACGTGGGACAGATCTGCAAAATTTTGATGTGCAAATGGTATATGTATTCCTATGTATTGGAACACCGAGGACGGTGTTATTCCAAGGGGGAGGGGATTGTAACACCTCGGTTTTGACCCCGTTTGCATTAAAGGTACATGATGTATATATTGTAATTAATCATGGTGAGGAGCTAAAGGCAAAATCCCCACCATCGATTTGGTTGTGTTATGTTTCGGCAATTGGGATCGTTGCCAATGGCATATCGTGCTATCCGACACATAATAGTTTTGCATCATGTAAATATGCACATTCATTAAATTAAACCTACAGCCAGCTAGGACGGTGCAACGTTAAATGAAAAGGGCATGATTTCTTAAGGTTAAGGGGGGGGATTGTCTAACCCGTGAGAGCCATTGGGGAAAAGCCATGTGTTAGCCACTAAACTATTGTTAGTTGAGAGCAGTTATTTGCTGAGTAGTGGTGGGTGGCAGGCCTGTCCACACGCACCCTCCTCCAGCTGGGTCGTTCCATTCACGTGGGGGAAAGAAAACCAATAGAAAACGCTGCCACTCTCCCACTCTCTCTAGTCTGCTCCCCTTCATGCACCGTTTGGGAAAACTATCCATCGTTTTTGGCTGTTCATTTTCCTCATGCAGAGGGAGATAAAAAGGACTCATGATTCTATGTGGGGGGTTCGTTCTTCCTTCTCTCACACCGATTGTCGGTCTGTGGATAGGTTCTTCCTCCTGTTCACGCAGGGGATCGTTCCCCTTTTTCCCATTGCCGACTGTGTAATGTGCCGTGGCTTCATTGTTGAGAAGGGACCGTTGTTTTCCCACGTTTGCTGGTTGTGTCTAGACGGTGTAATGTCCTGTTACTTGATTGTTGAACCATGGCTGTTGTCTTCCCTGATCAGTGGCTGCTGTGAGCACCTATGTGGTGTTGGTTGTGTTTTCCTCCACGCTTCGGAGCTGCTGTAGGTTAAAACTGTGTTGTTTTGGCCAAAATAGAGCCAAGAATAACTCAAGGACTGTTTTCCCCTGTCAAAGCTGTAATTGTTGGTTGTGATGCATGCATGGAGTGGTTGGTCTTCGGACTGTGGGGAGTGGGATTGAAGGCTGGGTATGCTTGAGAAACCTGGGCTTAGGAGCCACACAGACAGAGTTAGATAGTTGGCTTTCTTCTCTACAACCCCGGAAGAGCACTGGCAAGGTAAGTCAGGGCCTGAGGGACTGTGAAGCAAAGAAGGGACTGTGAAGCAAAGAAGGAACTGATTCCTGGTGTCGGGTGTGTGTGGGTGTCTTAGAGGTCAAGCTAGCACTAGTGTAGGCATCCTTAGCTCTTCCATGAGCTCACCAGCTTAGCATTTAACTTCTCCCAGCTCCTTGATAGCCTGATAAGCCCTATTGCGTGGGCTTGGCTGATTTGTGTACCTTGGCTATGTGTAAGCCTGCTTAGTCCCTTATTCCTTGGGGAATCATGCCTAGCTCGTGGGTGGCAGTGTTGCTAAGAGATTGATGAGCACGCTGGCCTATGGTTGGGTGGAACGTTGCAGCGACGTAGCTGGTTGCGGGACAAGTTCTTTATGAGATAAGTATCCTTGTCTATTTATTGCCTGCAATTATGTTTACTATTAATGAACTATGATGAACATGTGTATGAATGAATGTTGCTTTGCTTCTGCTAAATATATGTATGATTATGCATCTTAGTCTTTTAATGTTTTAAGCATTTTATGTATGCTCATGTTCATGGGGCTAGTTGCCCGGTCTGTTTGATGGTTTAGTAGCGTCCTCTTCGCCGGTCGGAGGGTCGGAGAAGTTACAAATGGTACTGTGAAGATGACGAACATCTTGACAAAATGTTATTTACCAACAAAAAGACTATATCACTAAGGACAACTCAAATACTGTACAATACTATGTATAGTTTTAACAATAGTCTAAGCCCCAGATAACTTAGAGTGAATGCAAAACTCTAAATATTTTAAAAACCCTGCCAAGAGATTATCAAGTTCATATACTTCAAACAGGTTGTGTAAGAAAATGGTACGTGGACCAACAAGTTCATATACTTCAAGCAGGTCATGTAAGAAAGTGTTACGGACCAGTGTATCAACCTGAAATAAAACTATCTATCTCTCTATATATGAACCCATCTTCGGAATACCTTTCTTTCCTGGGACCAAGCTAAAGAGTAGTCCAAGAAAAAGCCATCTTTTGTATTCATTTTTCAAAGTAATATATCTATTATTCACAAGCATCTTACACCAGGGCTTAATTTTGTATGTTGAATCCGAAGACTCTGGCTTACGACATCAAAGTATATATATATATATACCAACCCAATGAAAAAACCATATTTTGTACTCTTTTTTCAACAAGCTATATCATTCACAAGCATTTTACTTCAGGGCTTAATTTTGTAAGTTGAATTCCAAGACTCTGGCTTAAAACATAATAGTATATATATATTCAGAATACCTTTTTTTCTAGGATATAAGCTAAAGAAGCCATTTTTTGTACTCTTTCACTAGAATATATCATAGGCATTTTACTCCAGGGCCTAATCTGGTAAATTGAATTCCAAGACTATAGCTTAAAATATCAAAGTACATAATCATAGAAGGGCGGGGGAAAATTTTAACATGAGACAGGACCAAGATCTTTGATAAGTGAGAGGGACACCAAATGTGTGCATCTGCAAAATTTAATTACATTATGCCAGACCTTCCAAACTAAAGTAAACATACAACCGATACCGTGGCAACCTGTCAACTATATCTATGGTTGTAATATGATAATCAACAGAAATTAGTATAGTATAAAGAATAAAAAATGGCTTGGAAATTACCTCGTCAGAAACAAGCAAGGCACTTGTAGCATCATGGAGAGAGTCTGCAATTATTTGAGAAAATACCGTATGGCACTATATATGCCTGCCTCTCCTTGAACAGGTTCAACAAAAATAGCTAATGTCTATCCAGGCTGAATTTCCTTTCTTGCTGTCTCCGCATTTCCAAACTCAATAAATTTCACTAAAGGAATGACATGTCTCCGCATTTCCAAACTCAATAAATTTCACTAAAGGAATGACATGCAAAAAGGGAGTTCTGTACTTCTCTTTGCCGGTTAAAGAAAAAGCCCCCATTGTTATTCCATGAAAACTATTCAGGAAATAAATAAATTATGTGGCATTCTCTTCTTTGGGAAACCTCAAAGTTTGTTGGTATTACCTTGCAAATTTGATTTCTGTTTCATTAGCGTTCATACTAGAGTTTGCAAAGAAAACCTTATCAGCAAATGACGAATCAACAAGATGCTTTGCAAGTTTCACTTGAAGAACAAGAAAATTATTCATTCCAAAGAAAAGGTCCCTCCAGGTGGTAATACAACACATCGAGATACATGCTAATACATAGGGATTAAAATTTTCACATTATAAATTATTTGCCTTTATCTTAATATTCAATAATGTTGAATAGCTGTCATTTTCGATTTTAACAACTCAGAATAAATTGCTAGACCTGTAATTTATACGAATGAAATCAAATGAGACACACAGTATTACATGAGTTCTTGCAATTCTTTCAATTTGAGATTGCTAATAGTCATTGCTTCCCAGCTGAAAAGGATTTAAAGCAGGTTTCTAACTTCTAATAAGTTATAACTACTGCTCAGAATTGATAGAAAAGTTTTCTGATCACTGCCACGAAAACATAAATTGTAAAGGCATTTTGTATGAACAAGGGATGGGGGAGGAATCTATTTTTTATGCCCTTTGAAGGACTTTCGTGCTCTGAATATTTCGTACCATGATCATAGAAGGCAAAAACGAAATATAGTACTTGTTTTTCTCAAGAAAATCTATTGTACATTTTACTTGTTCACTATTTTGTTTTGGAAGGAAGATTTGCCAAACTTAAATAAAAGCCAAAATGAGTTCTCCTTCCTAAAGCAACACTCTTCCCATCGTCAATTCCTATTTCATCTACACTTCAACACTGTTATCTGTTGGAATGGAAAATGAATTTTAACTTTATGAAAATGGATTTGTTTAACCTCCATAGCTAAGCCTCTTGACACGGGGACACCCGTGGATACAAGAGTTCGATGACTGAAGAAATTTCAAAACTACACTGTTCAACCACAGAAATGAGATAGTAAAATAATGGATCGAATCTCTGACTAAAATCTACTTACATGTGTTTTCCAATTTAGTTTCTAACCAAATGAGGTCCTGTAGAACAGGTAATTCTCAAAGGGCGTCAAAAAAATAACAAACATATACATATACTTTTCATCAAAAAAATAACAAACATATACATACATACTTACTTTTCATCGTTACATGTGGCACTCTATGAAAAGCATTGCCTACCTGAGTGAGAGTAGTTACCTAATCTGTCGCTACTTTCAACCAAGCCAAATCGACAAAACCGAGCGCTCCACTGCAATCCCTGCAGTGAAATCCAGATACTCTTTACAATTACAACTCTCTCCACTAACGAAATAAAATACAAGCGACCTAACATAATTCCTCATGAAATATCTGCCTTCAATTTCAAGAACACCTCTACTGCTTCAACAAAACGCTAACTCTGCACCTAAAATAGATCTTCTCAACTGGTTATCACGTTTCCCATGGCGGAAACCCTTCCTAGGGATTCTAAATTATGAAACCTTGGGATTGCAATAAAGCCCTTAGAGCAACGATGTTTTCTGGGTATCCCGAGATTCGAACCGGGGACGACCTGGTGAATGCCCCGGAGGATTTGTAATAGAGTAAAAGTATAAATAAGTCATTTTGGCCGGCATTTACTTCCGCTTTTTTTTCAGAGGTTTTACAAACGTAATTGGAGAGCTATTTATAACCCTCACTCTCTGTTTAAGACATGGAAGGATAGCTTTGCCACAGTTGAAGACGCTGGGCATTACAGGGATGGAATAAAGAATAAAGTGGTGGAGAAAAATCTTAGTGGCGTACCAGAATTATTGGTGGCAAAGTAAATTATTGATCACTTTGACAGAATGATTGAGGTTCGAAAACTATTTGCGCTGCTTTTGTGTCTACGAAAGCAACAACCTTAACAAGAAGCCTTCCATTAGAATCCTCTGACAGCAAAAGCAGAATAACCTCAAAGCGGCTGCACTTGAATTCGTAACATAAAATGTTAGGTTCTCGACAAATTACAGAACCATATCACTTTAAAAATTATGTAGCGGAGTGTGGCAAGTCAGTGGTAAAATAATTTTATATTTATTATGATGCTATATTTGTATATTAATATAATAATAATTATATGGAGAACAGAAGAGATTTGAGAAGTGTCAAAACTATTTTAGAATGTTAACCCCTTAACATTTCATTATATTAAAATTTTAAAAAGTAATTATATTATGTAATGGATATTATTTATTTTCAACCAAATGAATAAATGTTTCCAATCCTATGAATAACTAGGATATAAGGATATATATTCGCGTAAGGAATTTTTTTCTTAGTTAAATCGGATGAGGATGAGCTAGCATGTAGGTTTAGGGTTTTTGGAGAAGGTAAGGATGGAGGTAGACTATTCAACAAACCTAATTGAAGGTCTCCCCATCTTATCAATGGTGACTTAGTGGTAAATAAGTCTACTAGGAGAAGTTGTTAAGGCATTATAGGGATTTTTAATGAATATTATGTAGGGGGGTTAAATGTGATCTTTTTAGCAAAAATATTGCAAGCAATGTAAGTGCAAAGGTCAATGGTTTGCTTGACAAAACCTAAAATGAGTACATGATTATCCTTAAAAGCAATAATAATTATAGGTACATTCAAGCAGAAGACTTGTAATGACCCAATCCTGTCATCGACTATTAGTATCTATTGTGGGGAAATTGGCTCAATGGTAAGATAAATACCCGTTCCTTGTGGGTTGCAAACAAGACAACATATCATGAGATGGTTAGTGTGACAAGTACTAGTGTGTTGAAGCAATTAAACAAAACAAACCAAGCATAGGAGCTACTTTAACAAATTAAGCTAATAAAATGTCATGAAAAAAAGAAATAGATACAAGCTTCAACTAAATTGTAAATGTCCGATGAATATGATGAAAAGGTAGTAGCCAATACTCCCTTTGGAAAGGGTCATTTAACTATAATGTCCCCATCTATCATTTTGACTATAGGAGGGGGTAGCTACGAATTTCATATTTCAAAATTTCACCTCATGGGACCATTATTCGAGTTCAAAAATAAATTAAGCTTCTCATTGGCAACATGAACTAAGAAATGCATGTGCAAGTGCATGAGTATAAAGCATAACGAAATCAAAACTATATTCACACACACATATGAATGCATAAACAAAACATATTCACAACATGAAGTAAATATAATCATTGCATAAATTCCGAGAAAAAAATGAATACTTATCTTTTGACAGAAGAATATCCAAGCAACTGGTTATGTAAGAGCCATTTTCCACCCAACCATAGGTATTAGCTATAGTTACCACCCCGAAGTCAGGCTAAGACGTCACTGGGGTGAAGGAATCTCCTATAGGCTTCTATCTCTAAACCCATTTGTTCTCATGCTTAGCCAACGTGCTCACCATTGAGCACTCATGCAACTAATTCAACCATCCCTCAAAGTACCCAACCCTTACAGTGCTCTTCACCATGTGCAAAAAAATTCCAACCTACTATATGCTTTCAAAGAACCTCCTCTAAAATCAACTCATGGCTTCTCAAGCATATTGGAGCAACAAAAAAAAAGTGGGTAAAGGTTTTTTTATCTTGCCTAACCTATATGCTCACCTACAACCATCCTCTTCACTCTAATGTCTGTGATTTCCTCATCATAATGCTAATTTCTTGTTAATTTCACTATCTAACTATTGGTATTGGAGAAAATAACTTGAAGGCTACATAGTGTATGAATTATAAATGGAAAATGAGTGATAGACTCCAATGGAGATTTAAGGATTGGTAAAAAGACAAATAACATTACTTTTGACCATGAAGGAATGACTCTTACAATCGTCATAAAAGTATGTTCATCCCATGCTTCCATAACTACATGAAGAGTATTTCCCACTAACCTCACACATGCATTCAATGATTAGATTAATAAATCAAAAGGAGGCATATGGTTCCTTTAAGGCACATGGCATAAATGGATGAGTTCTAAGGATGACACTTGGAAAAAGAGGATTTACATGGGCTCCCTTTCCTCTTCCCCTCTAGTGGAATCATGGCCATTCTAGTGTTATATACATAGCCATCTTGGACCATTTTATTATTTTCCAACATAAAATTTACATATCTTTTGAGTCATCTTGTCAAGCAAACCATACTACCCATCTATTGATATTTACATAGTACATGCCTAGCCATTCACTAGTTAGGCCTTGGACTTGAGCTATATACTAGGATTATTTACTTGCATGTTTACATCATTTTACATAATCTAATTTAATACATTCCAAGGGTAAAAAATGTGGGTATTACATTCCTCTTTCCTTTGGAATAACATCATCCTTGTTATTTCCTCGAAATCAGAACAAAAATGTATATGCCTCTCTCATGGCATCCTCCAGCTCTCGTGTAGCCTCATTAGGACCGGAGTGCTTCCATTGGACCTTTACATGTATGCTGGCTCAATTATAGAGCAAGGTTAATTTCGTAGGATGTACAATGGCTCTTCTTGGGACTCTCCCTCAGGTTCCACGTAGATCACATCAAGATGCACAATGTGTTGTTGTATTTGTAACTTCAGAAGATATTATGATGTATATTATCATTGTATATTGTTGTACCCCCATCGAAGACATGTTTCCCTCCTTTCGGGATGTCATTATTGTGTATGGTCATTAAGGTAAACCCTATGTTGTAATCCGAGGCAACAGTCCCTAGAATAAATAAAGGAAAATGTACTTTGGAATATTCCTATGTAGGTTAGCCCCAATTAAGTATCCTGGAAATTTTATCCATAATAATTCTTCCAGAAACTAAAAATTTAGGAATGTGATCAATGCACAACCTATGGGTTCCATATTTCTTTTTCACTAATAACACTAGTGCTCGCCATGGAGACAATTAGCCAAATGTATTTATCCTCCAAAAATTCTTGCAATTACATTTACAACTCTAACAATTCTGGGGTAGTCATTCTATAAGATTTCGTAGACATTGGTGCAACTTTTGTGAAATGCCCACTTAGTAATACTGAGTAATATTCATTTATTAAATTGTAAAAAAATGGGGAAATTAAATTTAGAATTAGTTAAATAAATTAAATTAACTATTCTATTCTATAATAAATATGCATGGAATGCCCTTTTTGCATGGATGACAAGTGCGTCATCCATGCATAAAGCGGGGAAAACATCAAAAAGAGGGTGAAGAGTAATGGTAAAGGAATTTTGTTTTGGGAAATGAGGGGAAGTGAATTTGAGGCTTAAAAGGAAATATAGAGGGAGAAGGGAAGTGAAGTTGAGCATGAGAGGAATATTGGACCTGATTATTGGTTAGGGCTACAAAGAGAGGGAAACGATAGATTTGGAATAGTTTTGTTGGTTGAGGGCTTGAAGATCCTCAACTTTATGATGAGGGGTAGGTTGGGTGGAGAGTTGCACCTCAACTCTAATCAAGTTATGTACTCACTTGAAGCTATTATAAGTCAAGTTATGTAGCTTATATTCTAGGTATAGGTATGTCTCTTTCATTTATATTTATTAGTAACACTTGAGTATTTAAAAATGAATCTGAAAGTATGTGTTCATAGTTATAGCTACTTTAAATAATAGATTTGTATTAAATAAAAAGAATAAAATTTATCTTAAATTGAATATGTTAATTCCATGTTGAGTAAAAATTTGTTTAAATTACATTGTATATTTGCTTAAAATTTATTTTAATCTCTACATATTACATTTTGGTAACAGAACTATCACTTCAAACCCTAAGGCTTATAAGGCTTATAGATTTTATTCTCTTTTACCAAGTTGAAATTAATTGTATATTTACTTAAAATTTATTTTAATCTCTACATATTACATTTTGGTATCAAAACCACCACTTGAAACCCTAAGGCTTATAAAGCTTATAGCTTTTATTCTCTTTTACCAAACCCTAAGGCTTTTTTCCAGAAGAAAATATCAGTTCCTTGTTATTTCATAGAAATCAAAGGTAACTTGTTTACATCAACAGTGAAGTCTATGCACGTGGAAAGATCACAGCAATAGAAGAACATCCTCATGTGCCTCAAAAGTCACATATCAAGTGTCAACATACAATAAAGTCTTCAGAAATCTGTATAGTGAGAGATCAAAACCATCATCCAAACCCATTCACTACCGTCATAATACAGGTGGTACAAGTCATGATCTGAGGCTAATACAGAGAAGCACCTCTAGTAAGTCATCAATATGAGAGGGGACAAGCCACCTCCGACATCCAAAGGATGTGTATACTGCCATACTCAAAGGACATCAAAGATGTACAAAAAATGGAGTAGGCTATTGAAGCTAGTATAGCTGAAAAGAACCACACCCAATACATTCACCCTCGGTGAATTATGAGTAATGTATAAGGATCAAGACCATAGATAGTGCTTCTTTGGATAATCCATCTGCCATAACGTTGAATTCTCTGTATACATGAACAACATCGAGCTGGAGGAAGGATGATTCCAGGTCTCTGATGTTTTGACACCATCCTTCTAAAGAAAGAGAGGAGAGGACCGATCTCCTATTAAACCAATTGATAATGGCATAGGAGTCTCCATGAATATGTAGATAAGGCAGACCAAACATTTTGGAAGTGATCAAAAGAGTCCATAGAGCAAGTAGTTCTAGTCTAGTGTTGGTAATCTGACCAACACCCACTTTCACACATAGGTAATGGTCCTGACTAATAAGGATATGCACACCAATACCACCCATCAAGTTGGATGAGGCTCCATCAAAAAAACCCGCAGGAAAATCATAGACTAAGGATGATCCAATAATTCTCCTTTTGAGCTTCAGCTGTGATTGTACCAGATGAATTTGTAGTTGTTCCAATACAGTGTGCACAATTAAGTTTGCATCTGGCTTTCTATCTTCAAAAATGCACATATTCCTGGTCAACCATATTTTCTAGGCCATCAAAGGAGGGAGATAAGTAATTTTTTTATTTTTTTTTATTATGAGCCAGGAATCAAAATTCTGCAGGTAAGTGGGCTCCTTCTAGATAATAGAACACTTAAGATTAGAGATGATAGAATGTAAAACCTGACGAGTAAAACATCAGTCAACAAAGATATGATTTACAGACTCAGCTGCACAATTGCATAAGCAACACCAATGTGGACCAATCCAGCCTTTTTTTGATTAAGTTGTCCCATGTATGTATACGATTTGATAAACATAACCAATTAAAACAAATAACTTTTAGTGGAATATTACATTTCCAGATCCAGATGAGAGCTTCGTCAGGCCGATTACATACAGAATTAGTAGAGATATAGTCATATACCAATTTGGCACTAACCATGCCATTCTTCTTATTGAACATCCAGACCAATGAATCTGGTCCATCTCCTAATCTGATGCCTCCATGTTGTATCCCGACAATAAATTGTGTCCAAGTGTCCTTCCATTGACCTCCCAAGTCTAGATTACCGAACCCTAAGGCTTATAAGGCTTATAAGGCTTATAGCTTTTATTCTCTTTTACTGAGTTGAAACTAATTGTCTAGTTGTCTTGTAATTAAGGTACACATTTAAAAATAACGGGTGTTGGGGTTTCACCCATGTCTCGGATGTAAAACTAAAACATAAATTTTCTATCTAAAAAAATGAATGCATCTATTCCAAGAAGGAAACTTCAAGAAAAAACAATGATTATGAAAAGTGGGCATTGTGTGCATTTATACATTATGCCCATTCACACGAGGGCAATATCTTAGAACCTGGGTAATATTTTATAAAATATTGGTTTGAGTACAAGAGTGAGAACTTTGGCAAGCCTATCAATTTTTGAGAAGAAATTGTTCCTATTTGTAAGTTAACGGGTCTACTTTATTATATAGTTTTGGTACGTGTGTAGCATATTTTTCTATAACCATTCAACTCAAATAAATAAATATGCTTACAAGCCATAAGAGTTACCTCCATTCATGACATTGGACTATGTATCATGTGCACAACTTTCAAGTTGTAGGTTAAGCATTTACCATTTGAAACATAATTTAATAGGTGGGAATTTGGGAGAAATAAAACCATTTTAGTCAATGCACCAATCAAGTACCGCCAACATGCATAAATGTAGATTTAATAACAACAACAACAACGCAACAACTTCACACCAAGTGGTGTTATGTTGGATCCTAAAGGTCATTGTTTTATGTAGCAAGTATCCTATAGTTGATAGTCCTCGTACACATCACTATAACCGTTGTCACATATAATCATGCATCCACAGAGAGGATATCACTACAACAAATCATCCTTTGGGGGGTAGTTTTGGCTTGAGGCGGTTTTGCTATCCCCAATATATATATAAGGTCTTTGGGGGCGACTCTTAACCCACCCCCCCTCTCCAAAGTTCCGCGAATTGGTCGTTTAGGGGGGGTTTAGAAAGACCCCCCCCACTAAAGGTGTTTTTGAAGGTGGTTTTTAGACCCCTCCCTTCCTCCCCCCCAAAAAAAACCATGGGAATTATACTTTGGAGGCGGGTGTTTTGAAACCGCCCCCAATAGTTCAATTCTCATGACTTTTGGAGAGGTTTTTTTAAATACCCCCCTGAAGATATTTTTCAAGGCGGTTTAAAAAAAAAACCCTCCAAAAGTCTTGAGAAATGAAATTTTGGCGGCAGTGATGCAGATGGGAACCCCAAATAACCATTATCCCATCCGCTTCCCCAGGATTTAGCTTGCTCTATATTTAGCAAACTCTAAATTTGGCTTCTTGTCCAAATATTTCTTCTTACACAACTTTATTGCGTAGCTCTGCTTCCGCAAGTTCAATTCCACAAGACAAGTTTCCGCAAGCTCCTTTCCACAACAGAGTTTCCTCAACTCTGAAACTGCATTCTCCTTTCCGCAATAGAGTTTCTGCAACTCTATTTCTGCATTTGCGTATTACGGATTGCGGAAATTTCAAAATTCCAGATTTGACTTCCGCAATTATGTGGCCGCAACACTCCTTTCCGCAATCAGATTGCAGATCCAACTTTTCCAAAAGTTGAACTTCCATAATTTCCCTCCCTCAATTCCTTTTCCTTAACTCTTTACAACCGTTGATTTACTGCAAGGTGGATCTTAACCGCCGATCCGTATTCTGATGCAGATATGTCCTCAACCGTCAGATCTTTGTGAAATGTTTTCTAACCGTTGATCTCTGATCAAGTGCGGAATTTCATTTTACTTTGCGGAATTTGATTATGATCGTTGATCTTCTTCTAAAATCATTCCCCAACATCCGATCTTTCTCAATGTGACTAGTTAATATTTTACTTACGCATATGTGGAATCGATTTTCTTCAATCAATCAAGCCATGCACAGGCTTGAATCTCCATCTTCCTCGATCCTTCAATGATCGACTTCGGCTCTTTGACCAGCAATAGGGTTAATACACACACGCATTCATTTATAAAATCCTCAAAGGATCATTCATCTAACTCCTTCGATGGATCAGAGCATTGTTCCATCGATCTCTACTTCTCCCGCTTTCAGAAACCCTGAAATCATATACAGGATTTTCACATATGGACAGATAATTTATCCAGACATTTAGTTTACGAATTTATACATTCAAACTAAATTCATTCACACATACAGAGATATGCCGAATAGGATTTTCCTTCATTTACTCAAGGGAATTATACATTCAATTTTTGCTAGAATCTGCGTTATGATCTCCTAAGGCCTGATATATCTTTAATTGGCCTTCCATGACTCCTACAGGCCCTACTAACCTCTATCTATCCTATGTATCTCTCTTTTCCCCTATCTCTTCTCTCCCCCATCTCCTCTATTTTTTATGCCTTGCAGGCTTACATATATATATATATATATATATA
>LPNX010357085.1:194162-222202 GCA_001517045.1 Pseudotsuga menziesii
TCAAAGACCATCAATTCAGAATTGAAGACCCTCTCTAGGCCTGATCCAACATTGAGCTTGAAATTTGAAATGAGAGCAGGATGCTCCTGCATCAAACTCCCCAGGAAGAAAGAAATATGACTTCCTAGTCATAACCTTCCATATTTAGTATCCCTGGATCCCAAAATTTGTTCTAAATTTGATCATCCATCTCATCATGTTGTTCTATCTTTGTCATCTTCAGTTCTCCTGGTTTCCAAGTTTCCTGCTGCAATGCTCCACTAGACTTGCTTCTGTAATCTTTTTCTGGCATATGTCTTCTGCCACTGTTCTATCTATTTGTTCTACTGGTGTAAATATTCATTCTTTCCTCATGCCTTGTCTGATACATCTTCATCATCATCATCCCTAGTTCTTCAATCTCCGTGTCCAATCTATCCTTTGGCTGGTACACCTACACCTTCTTTTCTTGAAACTGTTGTTGTTTTCTTGACTCTCTACTACTATCCACTAAATTATAAAATAATTTAGTACTTTTATCTGTTGTCATCTTTTTTCCAATGTTGTCATCAAACATTAATAAGTCATGTTTATCAACCCTTGTGTTGATCAACCAGTCTTATAACATTTCTAACTCTTCATCATAATATTTGAAGTTAGAAAACTTTCCTTTGTCTTCATTAACCAACTCTGCAACAATAATTTCTTCGATGTACTCATCATGCTCTTAAGACACCATCGTCCCTTCATGTGTCATGACAAATTTCTTCCCCAGTCTGTCAGCAAAACCACTATCCAAATATGCAAGTGTTCTCTCTAGTTTATCTCGTACCTCTGGGGAAACCTTACAAGGTTCAGCACGTGTTATTCCTGCAGATACACACAATTCATTAATTTCAAAAACATATCCCATTGACTTTCTTATCAGCACATTCTTCTGCTAGTCTGAACTCTCTTAAAATTTCATGAGACTTTCAGCTAGTCCCTCATCTACAACATCTTTTTCTAAGATGACTTTATGTTCTGCTTCAAAACAATGAACATATTCTTCTGTCAATGGTCCAATTCTTCTTTTTCCTTTCTTCCCCAAAGCATCCATCCTATGCTTCACAACCCGCATAGACACATCATCTAAGTGTGCTCTAATACCTGTAGCAATACACCAATAGTCAGTTCCAAAAACATGAGACTCTGAAGTCCCTGTTGATATTTACTTTGGCATCCTATTGTTGTGTTAGTATGAACACAACATCCATCTGTCACCATCACCTATTTCTCCAATAGTCTGAGCTATAGGTTGCATACCATCTTCATATGGTATCCTTTAATCTTCTATTACAACAGAATCATGTTCTTCTATCATGCTTTTGGAAAGCACGTCTTCTTCTTCTTTAGACTCCATGACAGTCCAAGGTGACTCTTTAACTCTCTCTTTCATCAGAATACTATTGATGTATTTGTAACTTCGGAATGTATTCACTTGTATATTTCATATATTGTATTTCATTGGTCCCTGATGTTCCTATCAGGAGAATCATTAATGTAATCAAGTCATGTAAAGTCATAGAGGTTAACCCTCCTTGTTGATCAGGGGGAAAAGTCCCCACAATTGTGGGGCGCTAGGTTTATTAGACTCTCATAGAGAAGTCAGCCCTGGTAAGTAATTGTCAAGTTAGAAACTAGTATAAATAGAGAGTGAGCCTCTCTATTTGTCACACACACTCACCCAACTATAGCGCATAGGTGAGAGAAGAGGAGCTCACACAAGTGAGAGAGAGAACAGTTGTTGGAGACCATCTTTTTGTCTTTGGGTTTTACTGCTGCCATTGGTGTTCATTCTATCTCTGAGGAAGTTGCAGGGTTTTCTCCTTTATGGTCTCTTCTAGGAAAATCTTTGTGTCTATTGTCTCTTGTGATTGATTGATGTGCATGTTATTCTCTCAGATAAGATCCTATGATCATATTGCTTAAATGATAAAAATATAACATGGTATCAGAACTAACCCGAGAAGAAGACATTGTGCAGCTGCAGAAGCTAGGGCTTCTTAATTTTTGGATCTCTCTCCATAGATCATCAGCAAAAGGAGGCTAGGCTAACTCTCCATTGAAGGGCACATCTTTCTGTCGAAGCAAATTTTGCTTTCGGGCTTTTTCAGTTACTGCTATGGGAAATTAGGGCTTTTCACATACGAGGAATTTTCTAGTGATCCCAGCATAGGATTTCTCTCCTCCTCAAAATTGAAACTTAGAGACCAAGATCGAAATTTTTTGGTTGGGTAAAACTTCGAGAAAGTTAAACCCTAATTTGACCCCGGACTAGAAAACCCTAAAAAACTAAAACTAGTAGTTTTGGTACATTTGATATATCTGAATATTGGAGAAGACCCAGAAGTTGAAATTTATGTAGGTAGAAGATAAAATCCTGATATACCCTGTGTAAAAATTTCAGCCTCAGATTTGTTATATTCTTGGAGATATGATTCCTCCAAATCAGGGTTCCAGCCTCTTCCAGGATTCATCCCTAAACAGGACACCTAGGGAGAATTGCTATATACCAGGAAAAAAATGTCCAAATGAAATTTCGCAAGATTTTCTAGATAAGGCACGGACTGTACTTTTTGTGATACAAGTTTTATAACCTAAAGATAAAACAGTGACACGTGGTAGTCTGTGCAAGTTCGCTATGCTAAACAGTCCTGAAATAAGTCACCTTGGGAAAACTCTCATAAGTCCCAATTAGTGAAAAAAATTCTAATAAAACCTATGGTGTTGGATAGAGGATAGATGAGGCTACCTCAATAGGAAATTTTAGACACATAGAAGCATTAATTTCTTAGATACCACAGAAACAATATCAGGAATCTATACAGAAGAAATTGGAAAACTAGGCCTTCCTGTTTCGAAAGCTTCCCTCCACTGTTTTCAGAAAAGGAGTAGATTGGACAGCTTTATTTGAAGAGGCCCATCCTTCTATCCAATTAGAAGTTTGAGATTTGAAGTTTTGATTATTAGGGTTTCTCTGACAAACCCTAGATCAGCCAGCTCCGGAACCAGGACGGACACCTCAAATCGGTAAGATATAAATCTTTTGTATTTCCATTTGAGATTCTTAGTTAAAATGTCTCATCACACCAGCTTGATGTCAATCTTGGTGAATATGACAACCTCCAAGAATGGAAGTATAGGATCTCACCGGTTCTTGAAGAAAATGAATTGGACACCTACATAAGTGGAGAGGTTCCACTTCCAGAGGGAGATGAGGCTAAAGCCTTACACAAGAAGAACTTGGTCAAGGCCAAGAGGATTATTGTTGATTCCATCACCTTATACCACAAGTGTCTTCCCTTAAGACGCCTAAAGATATGTTTGATTCCTTGACCAAGCTATTTAAAGAAAATATTATAAATCAGATGAAGTATAGGAACTCCGTGATCCTTGAAGAAATTGACTTAGATCAATATTTCAGTAAAGAAGTTATAAGAGCCAGAGGGAGAGCCAAGAGAATCATTGTAGATTCTATTGAAGATCATCGCATCCCTCATGTGTCATCCTTGAAGACACCAAAAGGAAGTGTTCGATGCTATGACAAAGCAATCGAAGAAGAATAAGATATTGTTATAACCACCTTGAATGGCTTCCCAGGATCATGGGATTCATTCATTCAAGGAATGTGTGCCAAAAGGAAGTGATTACCTTCAGCATACTTTGGGAAGAGTGCACAAAAGAAGAAGCTTGACTCATAATAATAGAAAATAAGATGGGAGCAACTAAAGATCTAGCTCTCACAATTCAAAGAAGATCCCTCAAGCGATGAGGAATATGAAGGACTCAATTCTTGAAGAACTTCTTATCCATCTTGGATAAGAAATGATGATGCCATGAATGATGAAGATGATGAAGCGAAGGCTCAAGAAGGAGTCTACCCACGAAACGAATAAAGATAAGTATTCAATTGTCATTTCATGATATTATTTTGTTATGCATTTGTTTATATTCAGTTGATGTGTTATGCATGATAGAATGTTTACATTAATGACAATATACTACTAATATGCATGTGATGGGTAAGTAGCCCATGGTTATATACAACTCTCCATTGCTACTTATCTAGAATGAAACCTCTTTGCTGACATATTGGATTAGTGCACAATCTCAATGATTCCATGGTAGAGATGGAAGGCATCTAGAAAGTTTCCGTAAGATATGGATGAATGTTGTATTGGCTAAAATAGTTGCATGATTATATCTTTATGCATAATATTTTTCCATTATGAATATGCCTTATGAAATGTTTCTAACCATACATCTAATGCATTTGACTTGTAGGAAATATTGCGTACAATCTCCTACAAAGAAGGATGAGACTTGTTCCGAAGAACAAGTGACGACAGTTCAAGAAATAATCCAAAATGAAGAATAATATGACAAGACTTCAAGAGGACTCAGACACACTCTAGTTATATGACACTATTGAGCGACATCATTAATGCAAAGCCTTCCAGCTATGAAGAAGTAGCCAAGAAGAAAGGAAGGAGAGTACCAATTCAAGAATAATGATGTCTAGGATGCAGTATCGAGAGCTGAAGGGAATTCTGTAGATCCAACATGCAGTAGATGGCAACATCATGGGATACAAGGCAAGATTCGTAGCACAAGGCTTCTCACGGAAAGAAGGCATAGACTACGAAGAGACATTTGCAGCCACTGGAAGTTAAGGCAGATGACATGCAGAATCATGTAAGAAGGCCTTGTACGAGCTCATAAGGAACCCATGGGATAACACATACATGAGGAGATTGAAGATCACCTAGATTGATGAAGATCTTAACCTTTGCTACAAGGTTGAATATGAAATCCTATAGAGGATGACAAGGTCATAGATGGGTGCGAGAAGAACTTTTGAAAACGTTCAAGATAGAGGATCTTGGTATCCAATGACCCTAGGTGGATACATAGGATATTAGTAGCAGAGGAAGCTACTTGTCACTCCATTACAAAATGTTTCAATGCATAGAGTATGAAAGGCAGAGGGAGAATGATGCTTCGCTTCAGAGGGAGTGACTGCAGAAGATCTTGAGGTTCGACATGGTACGATGGGATGGATAGATTACTGATGACTCTAGAGAGTAAAGCGGATTCCAAACTTTACTTCAAGATTGAATGTGGAATAACAGTGATGCTCCTGTTATATTTCGATGACTTATTCCTATTAGAAAAGAGGAACTCCTTAAAGTTGCAAGAAGGAGACCTGCTGTTGAGTTCGAGATGAAGGACCTGGATATGATACACTACTTTCTAGGCATGGAGGTGTGGCAGAATGCAGATGGAATATCCCTGGGATAAGGGAAGTATGCAGTAGAGATCCTGAAGAGGTTTGGGATGATGGACTGCAAGGCCATGACCACACCCATGGCATCGAACCTGAAGCTATTGAGTGATGCTTCATCAGAGTCGGTTGATGCTACAATGTATCATCAGATGATTGGGTCTTTGATGTACCTGACAAATACGAAACCAGATATTTTATTTGCTGTGAACACATTGATCCAGTTCCTAATGTATTCGAGACATGTTCACCTGATGGTTACAAAGCATGCAGTGAGAGAGGAGCAGTGAAGCTCCAGTATCTAATCCAGATCAATATCTCTTGAAAGAGGGAGTTCTAGCATAACCGGTGAGACAGGTTGTTTGAGCATAAAATCCTGGCGAAGCTCGTAGGTTGCTCAAATATAAACATTCTTGTAGGTTGTCCTCAGATGTAATCAATCCTGGTGAAGCTCACAGGTTATCCTTGGACGTAATCATTCCTGATGTGATTCTATGCTAGAAATGGTGAGAGTGAAGTTTGAGTACTTCAGGGAGAATCTTGGTGTTCTCCAGATCGAGGTTCCCTCCAAGGGGAAGTGATGAGTGCGTGAGCCCTTCTGACATGGTGGTGGGCTAGGCTTCCCATGGTCGGATGTAAGTGCTAAGCCCTTCTAACATGGTGGCAGGATTGATTCCTCCCATGGTCAGATGTAAGTGTTGTGCCTTTCTGACATGGTGGCAGGATGTGCTCCTCCCATGGTCACATGTAATTGCAGTGCCTTTCTGACATGGTGGCAGGATGTGTTCCTCCCATGGTCAGATGTAAGTGCAGAGCCCTTTTGACATGGTGGTAGGATTGGTTCCTCCCATGGTCAGATGTAAGTGCAGAGCCCTTCTAACATGGTGGTAGGATTGGTTCCTCCCATAATCATATGTAAGTGTAGAGCCTTTCTGACATGGATGTTGGATGTGTTCCTCCCATGGTCAGATGTAAGTGCAGAGCCTTTTTGACATGGATGTTGGATGTGTTCCTCCCATGGTCAAATGTAAGTGTTGAGCCTTTCCGACATGGTGGCAGGTCGAGACTCCCATGGTCGGATGTAAGTGCTGACCCTTTCCGACATGGTGGCAGGCCAGGCCTCCCATGGTTAGATGTAAGTGATGATCCTTTTCGACATGGTGGCAGGTCAGGCCTCCCATGGTCGGATGTAAGTGTTGAGCCTTTCCGACATGGTGGCAGGTCGGGCCTCCCATGGTCTGAGGTAAATGCTAAGCCTTTCTGACGTGGTGGCATGCTGGGACTCCCATGGTCAGATGTGAGTGTTGGGCCTTTCTTACATGGATGCTAGATGTGTTCCTCCCATGGTCAGATATAAGTGTTGGGTGTGCCTTTCTGACATGGATGCTGGATGTGTTCCTCCCATGGTCAAATACAAGTGGTGGGCGGGCCTTTCTGACATGGATGTTGGATGTGTTCCTCCCATGGTTAGACATAAGTGCTGAAGAATATGAATACCTACATGGACGTTAGGCCTACAACCAGCATGAAAAAGGGTTGGCTTTGTAGAACTTCCTGTGACGAGTAGATTTGAGAAATAGCACCAGTTGACTGAGATAGTTTGAGCAGTGATGATGATGATGATCCAGTGATGATACAACTTTGATGATGATCTAGTGATGATCCATCCTTGATGATGATCCAGTGATGAAGACTTGTGGTGATGAATTGTGTCAAGAGAATACCTTCCTAGTTAAGAGGGAGTGTTGATGTATTTGTAACTTCGGAATGTATTCACTGGTATATTTCATATATTGTATTTCATTGGTCCTCTATGTTCCTATTAGGAGAATCATTAATGTAATCAAGTCATGTAAAGTCATAGAAGTTAACCTTCCTTGTTGATCAGGGGGTAAAGTCCCCACAGTTGTGGGGCACTAAGGTTATTAGACTCTCCTAGAGAATTCGACCCTGGTAAGTAATTCTCAAGTCAGAAACTAGTATAAATAGAGAGTGAGACTCTCTATTTTTCACACACGCTCACCTAGATATAGCGCATAGGTGAGAGAAGAGGAGCTCACACAAGTGAGAGAGAGAACAACTATTGGAGATCATCTTTCTGTCTTTGGGTTTTAGTGTTGCCATTGGTGCTCATTCTATCTCTGAGGAAGTTGCAGGGCTTTCTCCTTTATAGTTTCCCCGAGGAAAATATTTGTGTCTATTGTCTCTTGTGATTGATTTATGTGCATGTTATTATCTCAGATAAGATCCTAAGATAATATTGCTTAAATGATAAAAATATAACAAATACAATCTTGATTATGCCTTGTAGAAATGTCTTTTCTCATTTCTTTTTCTTCCTTGATCTTCAGATCTTCAACTAACTATGTTCCCCCATCAAGCAACTAACTAATGAGTTCTTTCTATTGCAATACTTTAGACCTTTGTTCATTTGAGAGACTTTCTTCATCATATATGACTTCCTCAAATTTTAAGACAGTTTCAAAAGACTGTCCATCATTTGCAACAAAACCTGCAATCACAAACAAATCATCAGTCTAAAAAACATAAGACCTTTTGGTCTCATTCGGCCTCATAGTCATCTCCTCCATAAGTTTATGTGTATTCTTTACATAATTTATGAGACTCTCAATTGGACTCTCTTTTTATGCTTCATCATCCTCTCCAAGCAAAGGACCCTGTTCAGGTTCACAATATGAAACCTCTATCTCAGATTTAACTTCTCTGAGTTCTTTCTTCAATCCATCAAACATCTTTTGTTGTAGCTTCACCTATAGTGAATGCCATCTTACCTTCCTTTTCATGACCCAACCATACCTCTAGTTTTCTTCTTCATCAACTTCCATATGCTTCTCAAAGCACAAAATGTCATTTGCTAAATCTAGCAATTCTCTGTTACATTCTTCTTGACTTTCTTTCTTATTTCTTTTGTTGTGGCCTTTCTCTGAACCCCTGCAATGACCTTTAGTAGTCATTGTTCCTGTCTCCTTATCCTATTTTGTGAACTTCGTCCTGTCCACTTTTGGACTGCTTTCCTAAGCCTTCACCTTCAACAAGTATCCATACTTGTCTGCTATACCTCAACAAGCTATCTCTCCTTGATCTTGTCCTTTTGGTATCTCTGATTCTTCCCCTTTAGAACCTTTTGAGCATCTCCTTTGCTCTTTTGTTTGGATTCTGCAGGTTCACTTCTCTTTTGAGAACATGCACTAGTCCTCTCTTTTCCAACCTCTGTTGGATTTATGGGTTCTGCCACTACTTCCTTTTTCCTCTAAGAGATCACAAACTCTTCTTTATTAGGAACATAACTGTCATGTGTATAAATCCACTTCCTTTAGTCTGTTGTAACCTGTTAAATCCTTTTAAGGATTTATTCTGCACTCTCATATGGCTAATATCAATTTAAACCACACACTCTTTGACTGCAAGTATTTTCCCATAGTTAATTATAATCATAACGGAAAACAAAAAGATCATTACCTCATTCCAAGAGCTAGTTGTTCTCTGATACCAATCCGATGCAGACAGGAACCACAAATAACCATTATCCCATCCGCTTCCCTAGGATTTAGCTTGCTCTATATTTAGCAAACTCTAAATTTGGCTTCTTGTCCAAATATTTCTTCTTCCGCAACTCTATTGCGCAGCTCTACTTCCGCAGGTTCAATTCTGAAATACAGGTTTCCGCAATAGATTTTTCGCAACTCTGTTTCTGCATTCTCCTTTCCGCAATAGAGTTTCTGCATTTGCGGATTGCAGAAATTTCAAAATTCCATATTTGACTTCCGCAATTATGCAGCCACAACACTCCTTTCCGCAATCAGATTACGGATCCAACTTTTCCAAAAGTTGAACTTTCACAATTTCCCTCCTGCAATTCCTTTCCCGCATGTAACATCCCCGGCCCTCCGACCGGTGAAGAGGACGCTACCATGGCATTAACCATCCGGGCAACCAGCCCCATGAATATGTGCATCCATAAAAATTGTAATGCTGAAAACAAAATGCTTTGAACTAGAACATGCATACATGATTATTTATCATACAGCAGAATCCCACATATGTCCGTACAAGCATTCAACATGTTCATCATAGTAATTAACAGTAACTAGGATTGCAAAAGTAAAATAGGCAAGATTACTTATCTTATGAAGAACTCGTTCCACAACCAGCTACGTCCCTGCAATGTTCCACCCAACCATAGGCCAGCGTGCTTCTTAATCTCTCAGCAACGCTACCACCCTCGAGCTGGGCATGATTCTCCAAGGAATAAGGAACAAGCAGGCTTACACATAAACAAAGATACACAAAACACAGCCAAGCCAACATAGGTGGGTTTATCAGGCCATCAACAAGACAGCCAAGCCAACATGGTCAGGTTTATCAGGCCATCAAGGAGTTGGGAAAGGCTAAATGCTAAGCTGGTGAGCTCCTTACAGAGCCAGGAACACCTACACCAGAACTAGCCTGACTTCTAAGACACCCACACACACCCAACACAAGGAATCAGTCCCTTCTCTGCTACACAGTCCCTCAGGCCCTGACATCCCTTCCAGTGTTATTCAGGGGTTGTGGAGAAGAAAGCCAGCCCTCTAGCTCTGTCTGTGTGGTTTCTAAACACACCAGGTTTATCAAGAAACACAAGCCCCCATCCCTGCTCCCAACACAGTCCGAAGACCAACCATTGCACGCATGCAATCAATCAACAGTTACAGGTTAAATAGGGAAAATGACTCCTGAGTCGTTCTTGGCCCTATCATGGTCAAAACGACTCCCAAGCAAATTACAACAGTCCCAAAACGTATAAGTAAACACAATTCACAACATGGGGAAACAATAGTCCGTCCTGGACAACCAAGTAAGCGGAAAAGACTTACACAGGCCGCACGGGGGAAGAAGATATAGACTGTCAACTTGTGCATGAGGGAAACTTGCACCAGACCCCAAAATACAGAGGGAGAACACACCAAATTCCACTCTGTGGGAAAACATGAATGACAATCGATAAGCGGCTCCCCTCCTGGCTGCGTGAGATCAAATAGAATAGATTCCTGTGCATGAAAATGAATAGACTCCCGTCCCCAGAATGTAAAGAAAACCCCAACAAAACACACTGTAACGTAAGGGAGACCACAGCAACCCACGAATCAGTCTGTGAGGAAAGTATACACCCACTCCATCCACAAAATCCGTAGAGGAAAACTACGTGAGTAAATTCAGGAAAATCCTGTGCGTGGGAATGAGCAAGACTCCCGCTCCTGCGTGAGGATGAACAACTTTGCCTATGCGTGAAGATGAACAGACAATGGAGAGCATGCGTAGTAGTCGGAGTGAGTGAGTGTTTCGGCACTGTCCTAGAGAGAGTAGTGTGTCCGCTGGAGTGATGGCGGTGGTTTTTGCTTGCCATCGTGAGGTCAACCACGCTGGTGGAGTGTGCGTGTGGGCAAGGACTGACAGTCCTGCCACACTCCAATCCCAGCCATAACTGCCCCAACTAACACCAGCAGTTTTTCTTAATGGTGGTGGTTGGATAAAACAAGGAAAGGTGACACATGGCTTTTTCCCCCCATTGGCCAAGGTTTGACATCCCCCACCATTATCCCTGTGAGAATCATGCCCCTTCTCAATTTAATTGCCACGAACATAGCTAGTCGGGGTTCATTTTAATTAAAGATGCATATTTACATGATGACAAAACTTAATATATGCCGCATGCCCTGATATACCATCGGTGACAATTTCAACCCGAAACATAGCATAACCAATCAATGGTGGGGCCTTGGCCTTTATCTCCACACCATGATTATTTACAATATATATTTCATATACATCTAATGCAACAGGGTCAAAACCGTGGTGTTACATTCCCCTCCCCCTTCAATAGCACTATCCTCAGTGCTTTACAAAATTGGAACAAAATGCTACACTGGTATTGCCTTAGTGTTTTGCAGAATTGAACAAAAATGGGTGTGCCAATCGCATGGCATCCTCTAGCTCCCATGTAGCCTCTTCAAGTCCATAGTGCTCCCATTGCATCTTTACTTGACCTATGGCCCAGTTCTGGAGCATTGTGACCTTCCTGTTGAGGATGCGCATTGGCTCGGTTCAGAACTCTCCCTCGGGTTCCACCTGAATCACATCCCAATTTATCACATGGTTAGGATCATGTACATATTTCTTAAGTAGAGAAACATGAAAAACATTATGAGCTCTAATGCTAGTAGGCAATGCAAGTCTATATGCAACTGGCCCTATTATTTCAAGCACTTCAAATGGCCCACAATATCTAAGTGACAACTTGGCACAACTTCCAAGCTTCAAGGAACTCTTCTTTTCCCTCACTCTGAGCTAAACATGATCCCCAACTTTGAACTCCCTGTTCACCCTATGCTTATATGCATAGCTTTTCTGTCTGTCCTATGCTGCTTTCAAATTCTGCCTGATCTTTTCAACCTCTTGCTCCATTTCCCTGAGCAATTCTAGTCCAAGCACAATCCTGTTCACTGGATTATCCCAAGTCACAGGTGTCCTACACCTTCTCCCATGCAAAGCTTCATACAAACTCATCCCCAAGGATGCCTGATGTCCATTGTTATAAGCAAACTCTACCAAGTGCAAGTAATCTTCCCACTTGGTTGGTTTGTCCATCACATACATGCGAAGCATGTCCTCGAGCACCTGATTAACTCTCTTTGTCTGCCCATTTGTCTGAGGATGGTATGCAGTGCTGAAGTTTAGCTTTGTACCTAAATCTACAAACAACCCCTTCCAAAAATTGGAAGTGAACTTGACATCTCTATCAGAGACTATTGCTTTCGGCAATCCATGCAATTTGAAAATCTCCTTCATGAAGATCTTTGCAATGTCATCCGTCTTATGCCTAGACTTAACCGGTATAAAATGTGTTGCCCTTGTCAACTTGTCCACCACAACCATGATGGAATCATGTTGTCTCCAAGTCATCGGCAATCCTGTAATAAAATCCATGGAAATAACTTCCCATTTCCATTTCGGAACTGGCAAAGGCTGCAACAGACCTGCAGGGTGTTGATGTTCAACCTTTACCTACTGACATTTCATGCACCTGGAAATGTATTCAGCCATACCCTTTTCATTCCCGGCCAAAAGTACTGCTTCCTGGCTGTAGCAATTGTCTTTTGGTATCCTGGGTGACCTGAATATAGAGTTTGATGGATTTCATCCGTAACAACTCTCCTCAAATCTGCTACATCTGGAATATAAATTCTACCTTTATAAGTGAGAAATCCATCTTCTTCCAATTTATATCCTTCACACCTCTTCTCAAGACCTTGCTGCTGCAATTTTTCTTTTACCTACTCATACAATTCATCCCCAACAACATGATTAATAATCTGATTGGAAAATACTAAGAGATGCCACATGCATTTCCTGCAGCTTCCTGCTGAGTGCATCAGCTACCTTATTTTCCTTTCCCTTTATGTGCTTGATTTCAAAATCAAACTCACATAAAAACTCCATCCATATTGCTTGCCTAGCATTCAGAGTAGGCTGATCAAACAAATACTTCAGACCACAATGGTCTGTTCTGAATTCAAATATTCTACCTGTCAAGTAATGCCTCCACATCTTGAGAGCATGTACCATGGCTGCAAGCTCTAGATCATGAGTGGCCTAGTTCTTCTCATGCTCCTTTATCTTTCTTAACTCATAGCATATCACGTGGTTGTCCTGCATAAGGACTCCTCCAACCCCTTGTCTGCATGCATCGGTACATACAACAAAATCTTTCTCTGGATCTGCAACCTTCAATACTGGTGCACTGGTGAGAAGATTCTTCAATTGCTAGAAGCTTTCTTCACACCTCGATGTCCATTTGAACTTCATCCCCTTCTTTTGCAAAGAAGTGATGGCATGTGCAACTTTGGAGAATCCCTCAATGAACCTCCGGTAGTATCCTGGAAGTCCCATAAAAGATCTTACATCTGTCACGTTTCTTGGAGTAGGCCAATTCATAATGGCTTCAATCTTTTTGGGGTCCACAGATATACCCTCCTCTGAGATAATGTGACCCAAGTACTGAATTCTATCTCTATAGAAGTGACACTTGCTCAGTTTTGCATACAGCTAATGCTCCCTGAGCAATTTCAATGTCAATCTCAAATGCTCTTCATGCTCTTCCTCATTCTTAGAATAAACAAGAATGTCATCAAGGAAAACAAGAACAAACTTGTCCAGATATCTGCTGAAGACACTATTCATAAGGCACATAAATGTAGTTGGTGCATTTGTGAGACCAAATGGTACCACTACAAACTCATAATGCCCATACCTCATTCTGAAGGCTGTCTTATGAATGTCTTCATCCTTGATTCTCATCTGATGGTAACCAGACCTCAAGTCAATCTTGGAAAATACCTTTTCTCCCCTCATTTGATCAAAGAGGTCATCAATCCTAGGAAAAGGATATTTATTCTTCACAAAAACCTTGTTCAGCTATCTGTAATCAATACATAACCTAAGTGTACCATCTTTCTTCTTTACAAACAGAACTGGTGCTCCCCAAGGAGACACACTCGGTCGGATATACTTCTTTTCCAACAACTCTTGCAGTTGCATCTTCAACTCTAGCATCTCCGGTGTACTCATCCTGTAGGGTGCCTTGGACATTGGTGCTGCTCCTGGCACAAGTTCAATTGTGAAATCAATGTCTCGCTTTGGAGGAAGCCCTGGAATCTCATCAGGAAACACATCCCTGAATTCCTGTAACACCTAATAATCCTCCAGCCTAGGAGTTTCATCTCTTGATGCTTCCAAAATATGAGCTGCATACAACTGCCAACCCTTCCTACGGAACTTCTTTAATTGCATTGCTAAAACTTGCCTTACTGAAATCACCTTTGGAATACCTTTCACAACTACTAGGTTCCCTTCTTCATTCATGCATTCGAAAGTCTTATTGTAGCATTCAAGCTTCACCCTGTGAGCTTCTAACCAATCCATTCCAATGAGAACATCATAGGAGCCAAGCAGTAGAACATTCAGATCTACACAAGTGACCAATCCATTCATGACCAATGGACATTTCTCTACCACTTCACTGACCTTCCTCTTAGTTCCAATGGCTAGCTGAACTAACCAAGATTTCCTATGCTTTTCCTTCTGAAAAGCACAAATCTCCACTACTCTAGGAGTAATGTAACTGTGAGTAGAACCAGGGTCAATCAAAATAGAAACAGATTGTTCAACAATCTTACCTGCAACTTCAACCACTATTGACTGGTGATCTGCTTGGCGCTCCTCCAGTGCTGCATAAATCCTAGGGACCACCCTTGTTACTTGACCCACTATTTCTACTTCTTGAATGTTATAAGCCGGTCTTGCACTCTCATTCTCGAGTGGACAATTTCTGCGCATGTGGGGTCCTCCACATTTCCAACATTGGAGTGGCCCTCTATTCTATTGTGGATCTTTAGGCTTTTCTCCTGTCACTCCAACTGGCTTACTCGCAGCTTGGGATGGCTGCTTCTGCTGATTCCTGAAGTTAGAAGGTTTGAAACCTTTCTTTCTTTGGTCAAACTTCTCGTTCTTCTTGTCCTTCCATGCCTTATGGTAATCCGGTTTACCTTTGCTTTGCTCATAGCAATACTTAGCCTTCCTTATTGCTTCTTCAAGAGTTCTAGGTTCATAAAACTCGATTCTATCTTTGTAAGACTGAGGTAATCCACTCAAAAAACGCTGGACCTTCACTTTTTCATCTCTGATGTACCAAACATACCTCAACAGCTCCAAAAACTTATTTGCATATTCTTCCATGGTCTTCTGTCCCAATCTCAGCTCATGGAACTCCTTAATCTTGTCATCATAATACCTGTCAGAGAGGTATTTCTGCTTGAAATACCTCTTGAACTGTTTCCAATTAAGTTTCCTTTCCCTGATCCTCTTTACTTGCTTGAAGTGCTACCACCAAATGGATGCCCTTCCATTTAGGTTGAATATGGCAACTCTTGCCTTCATGTTTCTTGAATAATCATGCACCTGAAAGTACTTCTTTATTCCAAGAAGCCAAGCTTCAGCCTCTTGTCCAGTCTTTACCTCACCATCAAATGTAGGAGGTTTAGCCTTCTTAAATTCATCCTGAGAGCGATCCCTATGGTGTCTCTTTCTTTTTATTTTGTGAGAAGAAGAGCTGGAATCCCTGCTGGATTCTTCAAAGTCAGATGATCCACTAGAAGTCCTTCTCCTTCTCCTAGTACTGCTCTTACTGCCTTCTGTTCTTGCTGTACCTCGTCCCGAGTCTATCTTTCTTTGCAAGTCTGTCAAACTCTGCAACATTGCAGCATTCAACTGATGCTGCTCTTCCTGGGCTTTGATCAAGCTTCTCATGGTGGCTGCAACATCTGACGGAGTCTCTTGGAATCTCCTTCCATTAGACTCAATGTCATCATTTCCATTACGAACATTTTCTCCCATGACATCATGCGCACGCTCATAGGAATCCCGAGCATCATATCCATCATGGGTTCTCATAACTGAACCACCACTTGTTACCAAACTGCACTACCTGAAATACTACCCTGAAGGTGACTATGATTCTGCAAACGTGTTAGTAACACAACTGTTAGATGCATAACATTGATATAAATCAGAATTACTTACCTTCTCTTGGAAAAAATCATAAAATAACAAGTTTTCCCAAACACAATATTTTATTCATCAAAGAACGTTTGTCTGAAGGGGATGACGGGGGTCAAGGGGGCTTTCCCCCTTGTGGCTTTGCCACTGCAGGGCGGGTCGAGGGCAGCGCCCTCGTTTTTTTTTTTTTTTTTGTAAATCTATTATTTTCGCGCAATCTGGCGCATAAGATCGCTGCCACTTTCTCCTTTTCAGCCCTGAAAATACACTGAAAATCTCGTTGAAAAACAGCCGAAATTTGCTAAGAAATACCACTGAAAAACACAAAATTTCCTTGTATAGGATCAGGTCTCATCCCAACTAACATTCCAACGTTTCAACGGTCGAAACAACTAGCTTCCTCCGCTGTTCATCGGCAATCGGGTGCACTGTTCAACTAACCATTGCCAATGACTGGCGATTCCAGGACTTAGAGAAATTTTTGAAATTTTCCCTTTAGTCTTAGCCGCTTGATCAGCTCAATTCTCATCTTTTCGTCGACGAAATAGTTCCATCAGCAGCCGCAACGGCTGCCCACCATCTTCGATCTTCTTCCGCTTGGCAGCCCAATCTGCTGAGGCATAACCGGATCGGTATCGGCAGTCTCTTCTTGTCGGAAGGCTAGTGCTCTAGGCTTCCGGAACGGCGGACGCACGAAGCACTTTCTTCTTCCGATAGCCGATGATTTCGGGCCTTAGAAAAAATTTTAAACTTTCTTTCTTTACGGCGTTGGCCGTCGGAGGCCTTACCCATTGGATGCATAGTTGTCTAGCCAACCGCAACGGCGGGCGCTCAATCAACTATTTTCTGTCGACGATTTCAACACTTGAACCAAATTTTGAAACTTTCCTCCTGTCGACAATCGGAACCACTAACACTGTTGCATCGACATTTTAGTCCCTTCGGCAGCCGCAACAGCGGACTGACAACCCGCTAAATTCTTCCATGGTGTCAGCGAACCCAACATCTATTTTTCGCCGACGGACGTAGCACACTTAGAAAAATTTCCACAATTTTCCTTCCAACTGACCTCCGTCGGGTGTGCTTCCACCTAGCTCTCCGCCACATCGGACGTCCTTCCCACTAAGTGTTCCAATGAACCGACAGTTCAAACACTTAGACAAATTTTGAATTTTCTAGTCATTCACTGATTTCTGCTGGGCAGAAAGAAATCCTACCTCTGTCACTGCATCCTTCATGGATCATTCAGGCCCATGTTGCAACATGAGCTCTGATACCACACTGTAACATCCCCGACCCTCCGACCGATGAAGAGGACGCTACCATGGCATTAACCATCCGGGAAACCAACCCCATGAATATGTGCATTCATAAAAATTGTAATGCTGAAAACAAAATGCTTTGAACTAGAACATGCATACATGATTATTTATCATACAGTGGAAGCCCACATACATTTGTACAAGCATTCACAACGTTCATCATAGTCATTAACAGTAAATAGGATTGCAGAAATAAAATAGGCAATATTACTTATCTTATGAAGAACTCGTTCCGCAACAAGCTACGTCGCTGCAACGTTCCACCCAACCATAGGCCAGCGTGCTCCTTAATCTCTCAGCAATGTTGCCACCCCCGAGCTGGGCATGATTCTCCAAAGAATAAGGAACAAGCAGGCTTACACATAGCCAAAGATACACAAAACACAGCCAAGCCAACACAGGTGGGTTTATCAGGCCATCAACAAGACATCCAAGCCAACATGGTCAGGTTTATCAGGCCATCAAGGAGTTGGGAAAGGATAAATGCTAAGCTGGTGAGCTCCTTACAGAGCCAGGAACACCTACACCAGAACTAGCCTGACTTCTAAGACACCCACGCACACCCAACACAAGGAATCAGTCCCTTCTCTGCTACACAGTCCCTCAGGCCCTGACTTCCGTTCCAGTGCTATTCAAGGGTTGTGGAGAAGAAATCCAGCCCTCTAGCTCTGTCTATGTGGTTTCTAAACACACCAGGTTTATCAAGCAACACAATCCCCCATCCCTACTCCCAACACAGTCCAAATACGAACCATTGCACGCACGCAATCAATCAACAGTTACAGCTTAAACAGGGAAAACAACTCCTGAGTCGTTCTTGGCCCTATCATGGCCAAAACGACACCCAAGCAAATTACAACAGTCCCAAAACGTATTAGTAAACACAATTCACAACATGGGGAAACAACAGTCCGTCCTGGACAACAAAGTAAGCGAAAAAGACTTACACAGGCCGCACGGGGGAAGAAGATACAGACTCTCAACCTGTGCATGAGGGAAACTT
This sequence comes from Pseudotsuga menziesii, assembly GCA_001517045.1. Classification (NCBI taxonomy): domain Eukaryota; kingdom Viridiplantae; phylum Streptophyta; class Pinopsida; order Pinales; family Pinaceae; genus Pseudotsuga; species Pseudotsuga menziesii. Next base: position 212,407 of record LPNX010357085.1, read on the forward strand.
GCACCAAACCCAAAAATACAGAGGGAAAACACACCAGATTCCACTCTGTGGGAAAACGTGAATGACAACCAATAAGCGGCTCCCCTCCTGGCTACATGAGATCAAACAGAATAGATTCTTGTGCGTGAAAATGAACAGACTCCCATCCCCAGAATGTAAAGAAAACCCCAAAAAAACACACTGTAACGTAAGGGAGACCACAGCAACCCACGAATCAGTCTGTGAGGAAAGTATACACCCACTCCTTCCACAAAATTCGTAGAGGAAAACTGCGTGAGTAAAACCAGGAAAATCCTGTGCGTCGGAATGAGCAAGACTCCCACTCCTGCGTGAGGATGAACAACTCTACCTATGCGTGAAGATGAACAGAAAATGGAGAGCATGCGCAGTAGTCGGAGTGCGTGAGTGTTTCGGCACCGTCCTGGAGAGAGTAGTGTGTCCGCTGGAGTGATGGCGGTGGTTTTTGCTTGCCATCGTGAGGTCAACCACGCTGGTGGAGTGTGCGTGTGGGCAAGGACTGACAGTCCTTCCACACTCCACTCCCAGCCATAACTGCCCCAACTAACAGCAGCAGTTTTTTTTAATGGAGGTGGTTGGATAAAACAAGGAAAGGTGACACATGGCTTTTTCCCCCCATTGGCCAAGGTTTGACATCCCCCACCCTTATCCTTGTGAGAATCATGCCCCTTCTCAATTTAATTGCCGTGAAAATATCTTGTCGGGGTTCATTTTAATTAAAGATGCATATTTACATGATGACAAAACTTGATATATGTCGCATGCCCCGATATACCATCGGTGACAATTTCAACGCGAAACATAGCATAACCAATCAATGGTTGGGCCTTGGCCTTTAGCTCCACACCATGATTATTTACAATATATACTTCATATACATCTAATGGAATGGGGTCAAAACCGAGGTGTTACACTCCCCTCCCCCTTCAATAGCACTGTCTTCAGTGCTTTACAAAATTGGAACAAAATGCTACACTGGTATCGCCTCAGTGTTTTGCAGAATTGAACAAAAATGGGTGTGCCAATCGCATGGCATCCTCTAGCTCCCATGTAGCCTCTTCAGGTCCGTAGTGCTCCCATTGCATCTTTACCTGACCTATGGCCCAGTTCTGGAGCATTGTGACCTTCCTGTTGAGGATGCGCATTGGCTCGGTTCGAAACTCTCCCTCGGGTTCCACCTGAATCACATCCCAATTTATCACATGGTTAGGATCATGTACATATTTCTTAAGCAGAGAAACATGAAAAACATTATGAGCTCTAGTGCTAGCAGGCAATGCAAGTCTATATGCAACTGGCCCTATTCTTTCAAGCACTTCAAATGGCCCACAATATCTAGGTGACAACTTGGCGCAACTTCCAAGCTTCAAGGAACTCTTCTTTGCCCTCACTCTGAGGTAAACATGATCCCTAACTTTGAACTTCCTGTTCACCATATGCTTATCTGCATAGCTTTTCTGTCTGTCCTGTGCTGCTTTCAGATTCTGCCTAATCTTTTCAACCTCTTGCTCCATTTCCCTGAGCAATTTTGGTCCAAGCACAATATTGTTCACTGGATTTTCCCAAGTCACAGGTGTCCCACACCTTCTCCCATGCAAAGCTTCATACGGACTCATCCCCAAGGATGCCTACTGTCCATTGTTATAGCAAACTCTACCAAGTGCAAGTAATCTTCCCACTTGGTTGGTTTGTCCATCACATACATGCGAAGCATGTCCTCGAGCACCTGATTAACTCTCTCTGTCTGCCCATCTGTCTGAGGATGGTATGCAGTGCTGAAGTTTAATGGTGGTGGTTGGATAAAACAAGGAAAGGTGACACGTGCCTTTTTCCCCCCATTGGCCAAGGTTTGACATCCCCCACCCTTATCCTTGTGAGAATCATACCCCTTCTCAATTTAATTGCCGCGAACATAGCTGGTCGGGGTTCATTTTAATTAAAGATGCATATTTACATGATGACAAAACTTAATATATGTCGCATGCCCCGATATAGTGACAATTTCAACCCGAACATAGCATAACCAATCAATGGTGGGGCCTTGTCCTTTATCTCCGCACCATGATTATTTACAATATATAATTCATATACATCTAATGCAATGGGGTCAAAACCGGGGTGTTACACCGCAACTCTTTACAACCGTTGATTTACTGCGGGGTGGATCTTGACCGTCGATCCATATTCTGATGCAGATCTATCCTTAACCGTCAGATCTTTTGCAAAATGTTTTTTGGCCGTTGATCTCTGATCAAGTGCAAAATTTCATTTTACTTTCAGGAATTTGATTGTGATCATTGATCTTCTTCTAAGATCATTCCCCGACATTCGAACTTTCTCAAGTTGACTAGTTAAGATTTTACTTACGCATATGCGGAATCAATTTTCTTTAATCAATCAAGACACGCACAGGCTTGAATCTCCATCTTCCTTGATCCTTTAATGATCAACTTTGGCTCTTTGACCTGCAATAGGGTTAATACACACATGCATTCAGTTATAAAATCCTCAAAGGATCATTCATCTAACTCCTTCGATGGATCAGAGCATCGATCCATCGATCTCCGCTTCTCCCGCTTTCAGAAATCCTGAAATCATATACAAGATTTTCACATATGGACAGACAATTTATCCAAACATTTAGTTTACAAATTTATACATTCATACTGAATTCATTCACACATACATAAATATGTCGAATAGGCTTTTCCTTCATTTACTCAAGGAAATTATACATTCAATTTGTCTCAGAACCTGTGTTCTGATCTCCTAAGGCCTGATATATCTTTAATTGGCCTTCCATGACTCCTACAGGCCTACTGACCTCTATCTATCCTCTGTATCTCTCTTGTTCCCTGTCTCTTCTCTCCCCTCTCTCCTCTATTTTCTATGCCTCGTAGGCTTACATATATATACACAACAGATTCATGAACCATTCTGGTTCAAATCCATAATCCACTCAATAATCCCTAATATTATCCTAACTAATACTAATTATAGCAAATCATGTAACCTATCCTATGACTTGCTACCATTAGATGAGGGCTTTGTTACAATGACTCATCAATTGACCTAATGACTCACTCATCCTCTTAGTGACTCACCATTTATCTAGAATCAAATAAAACATAGGTTTATTTACAATGTGATGGTTCAAAGACCATCAATTCAAAATTGAAGACCCTTTCTAGGTCTGATCCAACATTGAGCTTGGAATTTGAAAGGAGAGCAGGACGCTCTTGCATCAGGCAGTTTGTAAAAAACCACCTCAAAATGTTAAATGCTCATGACATTTAGAGGGGGTTTCAGAAAGACCGCCCCTAAATATATGTTTTAAGGCAATTTTCTAAAAAAAAGCCCTAAAAGTCAAGATAATTTTACTTTTGTAGGCAGTGTTTTAAAGACCATTACCAAAAGTTTAATTCTCTTGACTTTTTTTTTTTGGTGAGGGGGGGGGGGGGGGGGGTGTTAGAAGGACCGCCCCTAAATATATTTTTCAAGTATGTTCTCAATATCCATTTTGGATGTATATAACCATGAATAATATTTTACTACTAGGCCATGGCTTGGGACTAACCTCTAGGTCTTAAGTTCATATAGTTTCCTCCATGTCTCATGGATCATGTGTAGCGCCCCAAACAACCACACATGCCCTACACATGAAATATTTAGCATATGAGTGAGATATGTTCATAATTTTGAGAATTAACATACTAAGGATTGTTCTTGATGCATATTCCATGATCTAGGGATAAAATGCAAAGCACTAGGCATAACATATATTTCTATGGGGCTCGCATGCCATGTTTTGTCGCTCGGGGTATCACATAAGCCCATAATACATAATTTTTGGACTCCAAGTTTTATATGATGATGATTTCAAGGTTTGAAAGGCATGATATGTTTCTTGGATATAAGGGCATAGTTTGGTGCAAAAACCTAGGTTCTAAATCCATGGAATCTATCTCTAAGCCTTACATGCCATGTGTGGGGTCTTAAGCCACAACATAGGCCATGCATACAAAATATTTGGTATGCGAGTAATATGTGATGTCACATTTAAAGAATGGTTTTCATGGCCCACATTATGTTCTAGGGTGAATATCTATAGTTTTAGTCCATAACATGAGGTTTTTGGGTTGTACATAAGCCATCCATGAGGCCCTATCCCATCATTTCCTAGCAACAGGGATATGGTGTCCATTTTGAGGTTTGTCACATCATGGATGCTTCTTGGTTACTAATCCATGGTTTGATACCAAAACCCATGTTGTTGGGATATAACATTTGTCTATGGGGATCATGTTCTTTCCACAGTAACCCACATCATGGCATGGGGCCCTTGTAGGGAATCCTTAGCCTACATGTGATATATGGCCACCACATAGAGGAGGGGCACACTATGGATGGATGTTGAGAACCATTCCATGGTATAATTAAAAAGTTAGGACCTTACATTGTATCATTTTACTATTGATCTTATGGTCCATGTGTGGTCCCAAACCACCATATTGGCCTTCCATGGGAAATGTTTGGCCTAGAAATGTGATATGGCGCTCATTTTGAAGATCAAAACACTAGACATGGTTCTTTGTGCATGTGATGTGGTTTAATGAAAAAATGTAGGGTATTATACCATAATATTTTTATATGGGCACGTGAGACATCCTTGTGTCCCTTGGACACCACATAGGTCCTACAAAGGGAATCTTTGTCATGTGATCAAGATATGATGTCCATTTTGAGTTTGGCACATTGAGGATAGTTATCATGGCTTTGTACAAGATACAAGGTCAAAATATAGAATAGATTGATGATATAATTTAGTAAACTAACACTAAATAACATAATGATAAATATAATTTAGTAACCTATGAATAAATTGATGATAGAATTCAGTAACCTAATATGTAATAAGTGACTATAGAATTTAGCACCTTTAATCTGGGCCTTGTTCAAATCATCTATTTTGTAAATATTTATAAGAGGGTTGAAGACATTTAGCCCACATCTATTAATGACATTTATAATACCCCTGACATCAAATTTAATCCCATGCATATCCTTGGATATTTAAGGATGGTTCAAGCCATTGAGATTATGTTGGTAAATCTAAGGTATACCAATGGTGTATTTGGTGTCTATATTAAACAACCATTTCTTTGAATCAATGTTCTTCATCACATTATCTCTTTTATGATAATTCTGCATGAATAAAAGGTTGTATAATGATGATGATGGTGATGATATTGACAATGACAATGACACTAGTAGAAAAATGGGTAAATAATGACTATTATGCAACCACAAAAGTTAGTCACAATTGTTGGACAAATTAATTTCCTAATTAAATAAATAGTTGAAATTCCCATAACATAAATTGTCAACCCGAGGAAGTCTTTTTATTTCAAAGTTATCTTGCATAGTATATGCATGAAACAAGTTCCAACTGACACTAGGTACTATTGATATGCACACTCGAACATGAAAACTCAAATAAAACACTCTTGCTTGAAATAAATGAACACACTCAAAGGAGATCAAAACAAATTCGATAAAGGAAATTTAACACACTTCTAATTTCTTGCTGAAACACTTCTGTTGTGAAAGCACTCTTTTCCTTGATCACACAACTGAAAGTAAATATTGAAAATAAATCAATATCACACTCGCGAAAATTGGAAACTAAGCTGATTCACTCTTGCAGGAAATAGAAACTAAGCCAATTCACACCTGCAGGAAATGTAAACTAATTCACACTTCAATAAGAATTCAAATTCAGGATTTAAAACATTGCATGCAAACCATTGAAATGAGAAGTTCAAATTAAATTCAATTCATGTTTCAGCAAGAATAACTCTCGATTCGTGTGCGCGCACTCACACTACAACAACAAACTAAATCTCAAACATAAACAATTATAGTAACGACAATCATTAATAACTGGAAATCATGTGTAACAACAAGAAATTAAATATTAATTTATCAAGCAAACTTGCAAGCCTAAATTATAATTCTACATAAATTACAATCGATGGACTATGTGAAGAAGTGGGCCCTTACTCCTTAACAGAGTCTCCTATGAGAAACTCGGATCTCACACAAGCTGCAGCTTGACAATAGACCAAAATTCTTCCATTTTATTAATGTGGAATTCAAATTACAAAATGGATGGATCAATTCCAAATCATCCCCCCCATCCTGAATGAAGAGGTCTTATTTATACATCAAACCAGTGAAATAATGATCAGATCCAATCCCCAAATCATTGGGTCGTTCAAACAAATTGCTAAGTTTAGAGAATCGACCACAACTGTAAATATGGAAAAATACCCCGTCGAAGAACCACCGATTCCTCTCAATATTTAGTTTAATTTGGAAAATGGTTTCATAATATGAACTTAATTGGGTCCGTTCTGAACAAAACCCATGTTCCAGATTTTCGATATTCTTCTTCATATTCCCACAAATTGCAACACAATTCAATGTTTTCTTATTTGGCACATGTTTTTGGTTGCAACCATTTATCATGAGTTGGAGGCTGCCATGTTGGGTCTGGATACGAATTCAAGATCACAAATACATGTCATCAAACCTAAGAACACAACTATGTTGTATATTTACATGTGGGCGTGTGCTAGAATGCCAACTTTGGACGCTTGAACCATGAGTGATACTGCTGCTAATATGAAAAATCATTTCGCAAACCATTATTAGTAAAATTATGCATAATAGTATTCTTTTCATCAAAAGTAAAGGAAAATAATCATTATTAACCACTAAAGCATCAATGAGAGTAATATGGTATTTTACGAGCAGTTACAGTAAATAGATGGAAAATGGAACGATAAATGAGTAATAATAGGAAGAAGAGAGATGAAATAGGTGTCAGTAAGTGATGAAAATAGGGACAAAATCATGACCAAACAACAATTAGACAATCCTAAATGAAAGATTGTCTAAGTTATTCCTCAAATTCCTACATGTACAAAACATTGTCTATAGCCATCAATCACTAGAAGAAGATCCATCACTTAAAGAAGGTCCCTATAAATTTGAATTAGAACCAGAATTGAAGAAGCAAATATGGGAAGATGCCATTGCACCACATGAACTTCCCCCCTTAATGCCAACTTCATCCCAAATTATATGAAGCTTCATCCATCAACTTGAGTAATATTTAATAAATGCATAAAATAAAGGGAAAATGGTTGTTGTTAACAAACCATCTTCCCCTTATTGGGAGCCTCCACTAGTTAAGTCCTCTTCTTGGAATCCTAAAGAGATAGGAAGATTTCTCTGACACACCAATGCACTCCAAGGTGGTTTTTGATGTGTTTATCAACCAAAAAACTACAACCAACCCCACTAATGCTCTCTATAAATGAAACCTTCCAACATCCAAAAACTATGCTCATGCCAAAAGAAATGATGGTATTCACCAACAAATTAAACATGTTTAAAATAATGATGATCATCAACGTGGAGTCACTGATAAGAAACATCATTAATCTAAACAACATCAAGAAAAATGGATCTATTGTAAGAAACAATTAACATAACCATTTAATTAAATAGTTTCTTTCTATTTATTCATTAATATATAAATTGAATATTAAAAAAAATGATCTCTTACAACACTTGGCTTGGGATACAAAGGCCCATGTTGTAGATCACCAAACTTACTTGAACCAAATAGGAAGCAATTATACTATGCCTACAAAAGTCAAATAGAAAACCCAACCAAGTTCATCCTCCTATATTAAAACACATGGTCCTTTTCCTTATCTAGAGCACATATCCATATTTCCTCTTACATAAACCAATGATCTAAATCATATAAATAGTTATGAAAAGTTTCCATAACCAAAAGTAACGACCCTTCCAGATAGATATTATTTTTAAATGACAATTTACATAATTTGGAAGTTGATAATCCCATTTTTTAATGTATTTCCCTTTCTTAAAATTAATACATAAAATAGGGAAATTGGGTAGGTGGCATTCTTCCTTTATTAAATTGTTTTTATCCTCGATGTCACATCTACAAATTTTTATAGTGAGACTAATTTCATAAAAATGATAAAACAAAAAATTAAATTAATTTTAAAGGATGATTTCTTTTTCAAAAAATCACACATATAACTTTAGTGTTAGGTTCTCTTAAGATTATTATCTTATCATATGAATTATCTCAACAATATCACCCTTTCATATGTGTGAAATATACATCCCTTTATTTAAAGCAATACCATCCTTAAGAACCCTATTACCTCCTTTACTTAATATCTTTATAAATGCCCTATTACCTCCTTTAGCAATTATAATTAATTTTTAATACATATCCTATTGCCTTGACATTCATACATATTATGACTCATTCTTCAAAGTATATCAAATACATCACAATATTAGGCAATAACTCAAATATATAAATATTACCTTTTATATCACAATTATAAATTAACTTAATAAAAATCATAGAATAAATCCGTGTTCCATATTAAGAATTCACATAAAAAATTTTAATTACTTAATGAAAATATAATTTTTCATATAATATATTATTTATGTTCATCTTATCATTTGGCTTTTAGTTAGACATTAACATCATCAATATGAGAGGTTTATAATTGATACATTTTTTAAAATATATTTTTTATAAGTCTTTAATTATTGTTGGGTTCCAATATTTATTTCTTCAAAATATGTAAGAATTTGCAACATACTCCGCATCAAACACATGTTTTTGTCAGAATTTGTCCTATAATGAAAAATGGAAATGAAAACTTTAATGTACAAGACTAATTGGGAAGTGCAGATATATTTATACAACTATAGAAACCTAAGAAACTAAGGCCTTGACTATTATTCTTTACCTCTACTGTTCAGAGCTTGCTCTCACACCTAGGGAGTTCACATCTAAAGAGTACACGTAGCATTCGAAACACCTTGATTTCCTGTTGGATTTTCCTAGAATCTTGCAACCAAGCAAATTCCATGGAGATAATTGTTAAGGTTGGAACCAAGACGACTTCCATGGAGACCCTGTTTCGTGGATTGGCACCAAATGTTTTGCTTTGGCGAGAAAGGGGGTACTTTTTATTTTCCTTTTTTTTGGAGCGGGGGGAGGGGCACAGTCTGAGAGGTAATTATGGTAGAATTTGTTAGTTTTTGTGTGAAACTACTACAAAAAATACCTTTAGTGACATTGTTGGGGCGCATACTCCATATGGGGTAACTCTGCGGTTAATTAGAAAATTTGTAAGCGGAGCTATGGGTCAAAATAGTCTTAGGGGTGTCAGGGTAAGTCAAAACCCTCCTTTTTGTAATAAACCCGTGGTTTAAATTCAGGGTTTAGGGTTTTTTGGGTGCCCATGGTTTAAGACCATGGTTTTGTAAAACTACGCAGTATAAATAAGCGCTTATGTAAAATGGATAGGTTAGGCTTTTTGATGTAAAGAAAGATAAGGCGAAGTAAGATTGGTTTTTGTAAGGAAAGGACAAGTCCCAGCTGTGTGCGTGGACGACCTCTGCAGCTGTGTGCGCAGAGGGTTTTTTGTAAGGAAGGAAGAAAGATCTGCAGCTGTGTGCGCAGAAGCCTGCTGCTGTGTGCGCGGCTGTTAAGAACTGAAGGGATCTGCAGCTGAGTGCGCAGATAAACTGGGGTTTTTAGGAAAGAGGAATAAAACGCAGTTTGTGGACGTAGCCCCTACTCTGGGGGTGAACCACGTTATATTTGGTGTTGTGGTTTTATTGTGTTGTTTCTGCTTCTGTT
>LPNX010357103.1:9892-21010 GCA_001517045.1 Pseudotsuga menziesii
TAAGAATATATTAATATACATAATTTCATGGAGAGTAGTCACATACTTGAAGTGTAATTTTTGCTTCAATGTATAAAAAATTAAGAGGAAAAATATTTTCATTTCAAGAAATTGGATCCCTCTGTATGCTTTATAGATCCGAGTTTAAGACGGATCTATGCTGGTTAATGTTCACCTAAATCACTTTGATCTATGGGACCTTACTAAAGAGTTGATTGGTTTGCTTTAAAAATTTGTTTCTATACTAAAGTTTTTTTTAAGAGGAACTAGAAGCATTTTCATAAAAAATAAAAGTTTGTGCACAACCATCCAAAACATGAAAAAGAGCCTATCTCAAATTTGTTTCACTATGGCTGAGAAAACCATGACTACAACTACCATATATTTGCAAAATATTATGGGTTTCTTCCTAGATTTCACCATTTTAGAGGAGGGATAAACTGTGATAAACTGAAAATTTAACAAAATACAAAAAACATCTACAAAAAAAATGTGGCTATAAGATTACTTCTTTTTCTTTGCTTCCATGCCTATAACTGGCTTTGAGACTGATACTTCTTCATTGGATGTGCTCTGTTGGCTATTGTCTCCTCATAATGGTTACATTGAGTCATATTAACCATTTTATGCACATCTTTAGCAATTCTATCAACATTTCCTAGAAGTTCCTTGATATCCCTGTCCATGCCATCTAACCGTGAATCCTAGCAAGACAACTTGCTTAATGCATACCCCACATATGTTGAGAGGTCATGTTTCTATCTGAGTCTGCTACAAATTGCTTGATATTATACCTTCGTTAAAGGTGAATTTTGAAATCAACAATGCCTCCTTGATACTGTTAAGACACTCTAACCACCCTTTTTCCTCATGCTCCTCCATCTCCATAACTGCTAACTCCTCCAACGAGCACATAGGAAAGCAATAAATCAAGCACGATAACCTTGAAACATAAGATGGATCATTTGCCTAGCTATCAATTCTGACTTGTTGAATAATTCTTTGTCCTTTGGTTTGATCGTAAGCTTGATTTACTTCCATTCTGCATGTTGGAGCAGTGAAAACAAGAAGCATGAGTAAATGCTACCCTCCGTTGCCATGAATTCTCTGACTAAAGTTCATATGGGCTCAGACATGTATCCCTACACGTATGCACCCGCCATTACCACAATGATTCACTCAATGAATCTCTAACATAGCACGTTAATTCGTGGCATATGAAACAATACCCCTAATTTCAATATATATTGGAAAATGCCTCCCAAAATAGTTTTTTTTAACCCCCTCCCAAGATGCCTTCCCAATTTAAAATAATCCATATTTTCACTATATATTATATGTATCCATTTTTTCATTTGTATTTTTTATACCCCTTTATATTTCTACCTAGTATATTGACATGATACCCCTCTTATGACCCCATGTGCATTCTACAATGCACCTTTTTGCTTTCGATGTATATTATCGATGCACATTACTTCACCCACAATGCAATTACTCAACCACATATCACTATGATTTGCGATATCTAATGGTCTAATGAAGAGATGGGAGATCACTTCTTATATGTCACTAGAGCCAATGTAGATAGTACACAATTTAGATTCAATGTTGCAGGTCCCCAATTGCTGACTAAGCCTCTTGTGGGCTGGTTATACAAGCCCCCGGGGCCTATAGCAAGCACTAGGCACGTGCACTAGGAGGCTAATTAAGTAAGCCTCCCAAGTCCTGTAATAGGCACTAGTGGTTGGGTATCCAAGCCCCCAAGGCCTAACGAGGGCCTATAACAGGCCTTGGGAGGCTTAGAACCTCCCAAGGAAACCATCAACATCATGGAATACTCGTTATTTATTATCAGACTGCTGCAGCATAGAGAGTCCTCCTCAAACCCAAAAATAGCTAGGATGGCCTCATAGTTACCATGTTACAAGAAACTCTCCCACTTCCACATCAAACTCCCCTGAACTTACTCGCAAATTATATGGAAAATGTTGGATCCCTTCTCCCTGAGAGAATCATGCTTCTAAATGACAGTGGGGGGAACCACCTAAACCCAACGTTTCATTCCATGGTTGTTAAGTATAGTGTGTACATGGCCTGGTTCATGAATATAAGTGAGAGACGGGGGAGGTCATTTTTACAGCCATCAAGGATGAACCAAAATAAAGGAAGGGGTTTCTTAGTGGTCACTACCCTTCCTTGTCACCTCACTTGAAATTGAATAAGACATTTCTCAACAATAATTTACAAATATGGACATTTTCCAACTAGGACTTCGAAAAATAAATACAAATTATATCTGCATATATACGAAACATAAAATAGAAATTACCTTTGTACAGTTTAGACAGTATGTACATCACAACAATAGCCTCTATGATGTTTTGCTTACTCTTCCCAAAATCATCTTTCTTTTATTTTCCGTCTTTTACATTAAGAAATGCATAAGATCCATACATTTTGGACATGAGATAATTATAGCCATACTGCTCCATTTCAACATTGGGACCATTCTTGATATAGTTTTGATAAAACTCCCTGTTTGGGAAAAAACTTATCGATGGATGCATCCGATATTGTATGTTTAGAATATGGACAGTGTGTCCAAGTCTCTCCAATATTTCAAAGATGCTTCTTCCATAGTTCACTTTCCCTGCAAGATGATGAACCAAATTTACATCGACTTAAAATTTTACAAAACTATAGTAGAAAATTTAAATAATAAAAAAGTCGTTCAGAAAAGCCACTGAAAAAAAACCTTATTGATTACGGTTGCAGGTAACTACTTTGGATCTCCTATCAAAAATACATGCGTTACACCTGTAATTTGTAGTGTAATTGTAGATGCATCCTCTTTGAGTTGGGTTGCCGCATCAATTATCAAACAACGAAATGGTGCTTCCAAGTTCATGCAACTCTTCCCAGAAGATGATATAGTTGAAAATAATGCCTTAGCATGTGACAAACAAATTTCCAAAATATCTTGGTAGGGGGGTAATATTTCACAACATAATTCTTTTTTTAAGAAATACATACATTCACTTCAGCAGGAGCAAATGGCTTATTTTAAGAGTTCTTATTGTTAATCTCACTCTCTCTAAAATTCTTCGTCCACTTTGATTCTTCTTTAGAGATTTCTCCATGACTAAAAAAACATTCTCTAAGGGTTTTTCCCTTAAATGCATTTTTTTAATAAGATTTACAAAACTCTCAACAACTTCATTCAGATGCTCCAAGTCTTGTTTCTCTAAGATTGATCCTGGATAATCATTCAATAAAATTCCTTCACAATAAAATTTTTTTGAACCTAATATTTTGCACTTCTCTCTGACAAACTGTAGAAAATTAACTGAATCGTTCGGTTTTGTTGTTTCTTGAGAAGCTTCATATTGTAAAAGTGTTGATTCCTGGAAATCAAGAAGATCTGTCACAGTCTTCCTCCATCCTGTCATTGGAATACGACAATTTTTCAGACGATGCACTTGATAATTAACGAAAATATCTCCTAGAGGACCTTCAACATCCAAGTGCTCCTCATTTCCAACTAGTACAAGGTCACTCGAGGTAATATTATGGAGAAATTCATTAATATTTGGGAACTGATCTGATGGAATTCTAACTAAGTTAAGGAATCTCATTCTAATTAATGGTATTGTAGCATTTGTTGGTGCACACACAAGTACTTTGTACCTCATATGTAGTAAAATAGAAAAAAGTTAAACTAACATTGATGTCTTCCCTGTTCCACAGGGGCCTTGGATCAACTTTATACATGGATGCTCTTTCTTTTTAACAACATTGACTGCAGTAACTGTAGTGGAAATATGAGAAACATTCAACTTGTAGGACTCGAAATGCTTGTTTCTGAATATTTATATGTCATCTTCATTCCCTTTGACAAAGTATTCATTACAGTCCTGCAAAACCTACTTAGGTTAGACCTCATTTCCTAGCTTTTCCATTTAAACAATTACATTACAGCTCACTCAAAAACAATTGACCAAAAATAAGTCTTTAAAATCCAAAAAAGGCCTCAAACATCATCAAAAGCTAGATTCGGAAAGAAAAAGCATCATCAAAATACCATGGAGATGACCAAATGACATTCTTAGACTCTACCTTTGACGTTTCGTCTAGTTTGATAGTCCAACTGATGCTTTTGATACTACCCCATGATGGTCATAAGGAACAACTACACATAATTTCTTACATTGGATGTCTTTTGGATTGTATTCTTTAGTTGTTTTGGCATCCCATTTTTTAGTTGATGGTTTTCTACTTGATGACCAATTTTGTTCATTTGTAGGCAATAATATAATTTATTTCTTTGAAACCCTTGTGGTAAAATAAAAATGTTTAAGTGAGCATTATATGACAAGAGTGCATGTTTTGGATTAATTAACTATTAGAATGAACATAATACAATGTGCAGTCTAAACACCAAAGCAAAATCTGTGAATGTTATAGATTGTCACCAATCCAAAGTATTGTATTACAAAAAAAAATAATGGTGTGATCACCTTGTTATATTGAATTTTGTTCATATCTCGTACTCTCTGTGGAAGTCCAAGATACCTCTGCTTGAGTAGGAGGAGAAGAGTCTTATCCTTTATTTAAGGACCCCCCATCTCTCATGATTGACTGTGTATCCCCAAGAGGATATGGATGGTTTGTTGCCCTTATTGTGCAACTTGTGTTTGCATATAACTATAGAGGATTCTACTCGCAAATTCAAATCCAGAATGTTGTGTTCTAATGATAAATCCAGGGAAGAAAAGAGGGATTCTGGAGAGAATTGATCTGATGTTATATAGCAGTAAATTGTGTCTCCAAGGCTAGCTCTTTTGTTCTCCCAAATTAAAATTTAAAAGATTATAGGATTCTTCATAATCCATTTACATGGTCTATTCATTGTGACTCCATATATCATTGTAAGAAAAACTTTAATAGACATATAACAACCTTTAATAGGGATACTAGGTAAAAATATGAGATCTCCACTTCTAATAAAACCTGAGCATTGATTGACATCGTTTCCTTCAATGTTTTCCTAAGAGAGTACCTCTGATTCAGTAAGAATTTTCTTGTATTTTTTGAGAGACCTCCATGAGGAATGTTTGGAGTGGGAAGCCACCATTTATGTTCTTGTATTTGTGGATTGCATCTCTCTTTTGATGAATTAGCCATGGATATATCTTCATACCAAATTCAATCTCTTTGAATTTTCCCAAAACTTCCTGCATGCCCAACATGGCCATCAGACACTGAACTTCTATATAATTTCTTCAATAGTTTGGAAGGAACTTGGGTTGTAAATCTTACAAGCAGCATTGCATGCAATTTGCGTAGTGTTGTGATGTTCATTTGAAGGTCTAATTCTTGACCATGGTTTGGTAACCAATATCTTGAAAAAACAATTTTTAAATTATTTACTAATCTGATTATGCATTTATCTAGCCATTATGTTGTCTAAAGACTCTAAACCATGCATATTATACAAATGAAGGAATAATAACTGGTCTAGTACATGTAGGGAGAAAATATATAATTATAGATAGATGTGAGTTGGTTGATATTATTACCTCCATCTGGGTTCCATCCACTGAGCATTGGAAAGATGGAACAAACTCTACCATGTAATCAATAAAAAAGAATAACCATAGCAATGTATTGCGCTCTGCAGCTAGGGGCTCTAATCCCCAAATACTTAAAATAAAAACAAACATACAAGTAAAATATATTTATATAATTATAATATAACAAACATTATAATCTTGATAGACTCTTTCCAACCCGTGAGTCAAATACATTTACCATGGGTATCTACTATGAGTAAAATACATTTATATACCAGTTCCCCCCTTAATATTTTTCTTTTTTCATATCACCAATCAAATAGCTTGATATTTTGCTAATACGTAACATAGTAGTCATTAGGTAGACATATTTGACCATCAATATAAACTTTTGATGGTTTTCATGTGCAATGTGCATGGGCCTACCTCCTCCTATACTCATACATATTTGTAAATAAATGTGTAAGTTCAGCTAAGTTATGAGACTGACTAGAAACCAGAGCTATTGTGGATGGATTCTGAGACAAGACAATCTCATACCCATCTCCATATGAGCTCATTCCTTTTTCCATCAATTGCCAAAGCATGGAATCCTCCACCTACTCCTCCCCTGCTAGCATAAGCATATACATGTCTATATACCATATCAAGTTTGAAATGGTTTCTCTCACCCAAGCCAAGTCTAGGGTCTTTGTAAGATTTCCCAAACTCTACAAACAAAACTGGCTTCCTCAATATTCTGCTTCCATCTTCCAAATGGATCTCTATCCATCTATGCAAAAATGAAAGCTGGGCCTCCTCATTTGATCCAGCAAGCCTTTAAAGTTCAAATCATAGCTCAATATATTAGTACAATCTCTACATCATCATTAACTGAGGCACACCTACTGCTATAATAATGCGTTGGCTGCCTGTAAGATTACATGGAATATTCCATGTACAGTGTCTCCAAAGTACTTGATGTTGAAGTTTAAGGGTTAGAGGAGTTTTAAATTTAAGTAGAAAACTTTAATGCATGAACATATAAAATCAGATTCGGAACCTCTAATGAAATTTAAACTGCAATAAACAAACATAATTTTCATCTCTTTCAACTTAACACTCCATTAGTCACTATGTTAAATTTGGTCCTCGAGAATCATCAAATGCCATGTACATTAACAACGTGATAAAATAATGTACAATAGATATCAGCAGTAAAGAATCATAACCAATATTTGAATCAACCTATACTCAGATATTTCAGATTTGGTCTTGTCACTGAAGGGACAAGTCAATCTAGGAAAAAAAATTGTGTACCTTGAGAGAGAGCCTAAGAGGGTTAAAGCAGAACCATACTAACCTAGACTTCTTAGTCAACAAGCACAGTCATACCCAGTACAATCATCCTGACAAAGGACACACAGTCATGTTGGGTAAGGATGCAGTGACATAGTGCAGAGACACATAGTCAACAGATACTACCATGTTTTGGAGATGCATTGGGGAACCCCTACGTAAGAATTGATGATTTTACATTTTGCATTCCCACTAGCCATCAGTGAGCACTAGTGGGCACCAAAATTTCAATTAGAATACATTAAACAATATTAGTCCTAATTGCTAATTGAATTTATAGAAAATAAGAAGTTGCTCTCAAAATGCCTATGGTTTGTACTCTATTTGTTACTTCCAAGAAGTTAACATCCAAATAAAAATGGGCGAAGGGGTGCATTCCTCACTAGTAAGGAAATCACAAGTTTAACATTGATTTAAGTCTGGAAGTAGCAACTAACTAATATCCAATTGTAATTGCTTTAAAAAAGGGAATTCTTAATCTCCAGCTGATAGAAAATTTAGTAACGAGCATGAAGATATTCGACAATAAATCTAAACCATACACAATTAATATCAACAAAAAATCCAATAGCTCTCACAGGCCAAGCAAAGTTTCGAACTTATAAAATTTACACATGTTGCCAAAAATTAAAGGGGGGGTTAGACAAGGTGGCCAATCAAGCCATTATAAAGGAAGCAAGAAATCTATACTTATCCTATCTCTATCTATCTACTCATTCTACTTGATACTCAATTCTTGGCTACATCCAAAATGGATCGCTTTGCATATGCATCAAAAGACTTCTTTAATGAGGTGGTTAGTCACCTTCACAAACAAGTTCACCAATTCTATTTTAAGAATGAATTATGGAAGAAACAAACAGAAAATATGAAAGCAAAAGTTCAAAGAATCCGGGATGGGCTCCAACTTTGCAACATGAAGCAAGAAACCCTAAAGGATACAGTTGATCAGGTAGAGAAAGATTTGCTTCTGACAATAATTTCGACAGACAAAAAACAAACAAGGGAAGGAGATACAAAACCGTATCCCTCCTTCACTAAGATATCTAGTATCAACACTGCATTGGAAGAGGACATGGATGACAACAATGAAGATTGAAGCAGTTTCCCTTTTTGTAAATCCAAAACTTCATAATTCTAATTAACTGGCCACTCCGCTTAGCAATTTTTTGAATTTTCATTTAGGTTTCTATTTTAATAAGAAAAAATTTGTCTTTAATTTTTTTTTGTGATATTTAGAACAGTTAATTTCCTATGTTTCGGCATGTATAATGAAACTATTGTGAATATTACGCTTCTCTCATCCTTCAAATCTATCACTGCGTATAGGTATAGCTGGGCCAACATGTAAATGTTTGTTTCTTAACATAATTACTTATTCTATTTAAAAAAAACCAAGGAGTTTGTGAGTGCATTTATTATCAATGAAAACAAGAAAATAGTATGCTCATCATTTGGTTTATAAAATCCAACAACTTGCAAGATTCTTGCTTGAAGCGTTACACCAAACTCTGATCTATTCAATTTTTGTTTTTTAAATTTTTTTCCCTGGCAACCCATTTGAACCACTATTGAATAGAGATCATAAGATATTGGAGTCTAACAAATGCCAGCAACTTCCATGAACAATAATATGAGGATTCAAAAATAAATACTGCCTGTGAACATGCACATAGTTTTTATATATTGTTTGCAGTTTTCTTGATGATGATGCAAAGGTGTTGTTTGATGCAAAGAGGTGCCTAATGCTCAGAAAACAAATGTATGCATGCGTCTATAATTCAATTCAGTCATTATAAAAAGTAACTTGAATATTTAAATTTTTGGTTATGTTGCCTCTGTACATCTTCATTTGGATGTGTTGACCAAGAAATCATGTTATGCCCCAAGAAACCAAGATGAGAAAAGATTATAACAATACTGAAATCAGAAATAAAATAATTGAAACATGGAATTGGAATCTATAATGAATCACCCTTACCATAGCTTCATCAGAAATTATTTTGTCAGAAAAAGTTTTGCACTGGCGCTTGATCATAAACAATTCACAATCAGAGTTCTCATCACCTTTCTATCCATTGCTACCATATAAGATATAAATTTGCTGCAATTGGATGTGAAATCATTTAATGTTATCAACCCTGTTAAAAATTGCATAGGATTTAATGCAAGCAAAGTGCATTACAGTGAAAATTTCTACACTATGAACCTCATTATGAGCTTTATTTTGAGAAGTATGAATCTGGCTGGGATATTGTAACATACCCATATAACCTGCTGAAATGTATCAAAAAAAATCTTTTCTTCCACATAAGACATGGGCCATGAATCTTCCTCTAACATCCAAACCTAAGCTTAATAGTTTCTGTAATAGTCCTTCCGGATATAAAAATTCCCTTTTGCAAATAAAAACTCCCTTCCGCAATTCTGCTTCCGTAATGTGGATAATGTAAATCGGTTAATTCCTTTATAATATTAACCTTATGCATTCACTCTTCTACAATGCGGATTGCAGATTGTGGAAAGCCACGTATTCACTACAACAAAAACCTATGATTAGCGTCTCTTTTAGCTTCCTTTTTAGCATCCACTATCACTTTTAGTGTATTTTTCATCATTTTTTGGAAAAAGTGGGCGCTTTTCCATGGGATGGAATTATTTGCATCCCTTTTTAAAAGCTGGTGTTATTTTGGACGCTAATTAGCATCCCAATTAGTGTCCCAATTAGCATCCGAATTAGCGTCCCAATTAGTGTCCCAATTAGCATCCCAATTAGCGTCATTTTTTAAAAGTTGGCGTTATTTTGGACGTTAATTAGCATCCCAATTAACGTCCCAAATAGCATCCCAATTAGCATCACAATTATCATCCCAATTAACATCCTAATTAACATCCCAATTAGTGTCCCAATTAGCATCACAATTATCATCCCAATTAACGTCTGAATTAGCATCCGAAAAAGCATCCCATATAATGCCCATAATAGCCTCCAAAAAAACGTTCTGAATAGCATAGCACCATATATTAATCCAAGGTTAGCGACATGAATTTTTCCATGAATTTCGATAGGAAAAACATCCAACATAGCACCAAGTATAGAGCCAAGAATTGTGCCTAGAAAAATTCCAACATAGCGTCAGGTATAGAGGCAGGTGTAACCCCTGGAATAATGCCAGAAATTTTGAAAGGAACCACGCTAGGAATTTCACTAGGTTTAGAGCTAGGAACTGTGTTTGGAAAACGTTCGACATAACGTCAGATATATCAATGTTAATGTCAATGATCATGATTCATGTGATAGTACTTTTGGATCTTGATTTATCATACTAGCACCTAAAGGATCATAATCCTGGAACTTTTGGATCTTGATTAATCCTAATGAGGGTAAATTACCTTAATGTCACCTAAATTGCACTATTGGCATTTGAGTGTCCCCAACAACATTTGATAGACCCTAATTGCATCTAATTGGCCCTAACAACACGACGATGATGCATTACGACAATTATGATGGAGCATATGGATATGATTTGATAAGTATAAGATTATATCATCCATTCTTGTGAGGTAGTAGGGCTCCTTGATCATTAATATCGTAATTAAATTGATGATGACTACAACAAAAACAATGATGTTGATTTATTGTATGATGATGATGACAATGTGGATGCCAATGATGATTAAGCATGTGGTATAAATTTTGGATCCTAATTGATTCTAATGCAACCTAAATGTCCGTAACGACATCTAAATGACCCTATTATCATTGAAATGACTGTAACAACATATAAATGACCTTAACAATTACATGAAATGAATCCTAATGGCGATGAGTGATTAAGAACACTAATGGAATATGAGTGACCATAATGACAATGATGAAGATGGTTTTGTTGATGATGTACTTAATGTTGACGATGATGATGATAATGAGAATGATGATCGAGATGATGTTGACGTACCATATGGCATTGATGATGATGATGATGACAACGTCGATGTCCATGATGACGATGAATGTCACAATACTTTTGGATACTGCAGGACTTAAGATATTGGAGTTAATAATAAGTAATGGAGGTTGTGAGGTGTTGACCATACAAATATTGTTAGCCATTGGGTTTTATAGCAACTGATATGGCCATTGGGTTTAGTAGTTCCCCCACCCCCCACCCCCTACACCTCTCTTGCAGAAAGCTGGTAG
>LPNX010357103.1:21282-54664 GCA_001517045.1 Pseudotsuga menziesii
GTTAAAGCTTCCCCCATTCAAAATCTGTCCATTTCTAATTTCCCGAGCAAGCCATTGACCTATAGGGGGAAATACTAGAGTTAAAGCTTCCCATTCTATACTAGTTTTATTCTATATTTGATCTAATATCCAAATTAAAGGGGTGTATGTACTTTGATTTAATTACATCTTCCTATAAACATAGGCAATGTATAATGACACTATAAAGGCTCTTAAAAGATAGGGATTTCCAAAAATAATGGACATTATATAGTCCCCAAACCCCATAAATTTTGTCTTGGCAAGCCTTTTCCATTTTACCAAAGGGAGGCCACCTCTATCTTTCTTTCTCTTCCATATTTTTTTCCAAAACATCAATATGGATGTAAGTTAAGGAGTGTCAATATACAAGTATAACCTCTAACACTGATGTTACCAAGGTCAATTTTCCACTTAATTAAGACAACCACATAATGCAACAACTAGAGGTATATTTCATAATTAACAATAACAAATTAATAGTTAACAAGTAATATTTATAAATAATAATTATGATTAATTAATCAATGATTAAATAATAATTGATAATTGGATACGCATCGCAAATATATAATTATGACTTGATGCTAAAAACATCTTTAACCTAATGCCAAAAGTTTACACATGATACCAATGCAACACCAACATGACATGTTGTTTTCATTACATTGGTAATAAATCTATAGAGTGATTCTAAATTAGCACAAATTAAGATGCCCCAATTTTGTTGTGTTTTACATCATGAGCATTTGAAAAAAATACGACATGGGTCAATAATTTTGATGCAAGGGCCATGTATTGAAGTAGTGCACCCGTTGGCACATGTTTTTTGTATTTTGAAATTTTAGTGTGTTTTTTAACATCACCGTTATTGTGAATAATCCCAAAAACATGACAATGGTGAGATGGAGATAGTTTATAGGGTGTCTCCCACTCCAAAAGCTTTGTCGATTCAGAGGTTGGATTTTGGTGCTAACATTTTCCACAGTTTTGGTGTCATGCTTTGTGGGCCAATTTTTAGAAATGATGATGATGAGGACGATAATGAATATAGTAATCAATATGATCATGTTGGAAATGATGACATCAATATAATAATTGTCATGATAATGATAGAAATTACATGATTATGATGATGACTATAGTGATCATCATGATGACGATGAAAATGATGTCATGATGATGATGATAATCATCATCATTGACAACATCATCATCGTTATTGTCATTTAGCTCATCATTGTCATCTAGGTCATCATCATTGTTATCATTTAAAGCATATATGGTTACCATTAGGTGTCAAACTATGTGCACTTAGCACCTAGACTAGCATCCCAAATCAATTACAATTAAGTTCTCCTTATGCTATGTTGTCTAGGTGCAAAATTAAGCACATTCTATGAGGATGATGATAAAGTGGACATAAATTGCATCCACTTTAGCATCCCAAATCAATTATATTTATATTCTCCTTATGCAAAGTTGTCTAGGTGCAAAGCTAGGTGCATTATATTGGGATGGTGTTAAAGTGGACACAAATTGTGTCCACTTTAGCAGCCTAGATTACTTACATTTAAATTTTCCTTATGGTAGGTTGTGTCATGACATGCCCCAATTTTACAAAAAACAATTTTATATTATTGATATTATTTGAAGACAATATGTTAAATTTTATGCTAAGTTGTAATTGATGACTCAGCAGAGTCAAGGATATTAAATGTAATTCTGAATATTTTAATTATAAATAAATAAAGGTGGAGACAACAACTTAGGAGAGCTGTTAAAAGAGTGTTTACTGGTCAAATTGGTGGAGGAGACTGGGTGGAGAGAAAATAGACATGTGGCAGCATCCTCAAACCACTTCCAACTGTTGCAGGTGGAAAACTCCCTACATTTGGGGTCATGATTCCCCAAGAAAGTGGAATCAGAGCAGGTGGCTCAATTAATGACAACTGGCCCAAAAGACCTAGGCAATCTTTATAAAAGTGCCCATTGAAGAGAGATGAGGCTGCTTATTCTAGAGAGGTGATCATTCAGGTGAATGTACTTCAGAGAAATTCAATGGAAGGGATTGTGGAAGAGTCTGAGGGGATAACTGCTGAGTGATCTAGTGCAGCTTTTAAGCTGAGAGATCTTACTGCTGAGTGTAGGGTGTTTTTACTGAGTCATTGGACTAGTCTACTATTTGTATGCTCCACCAGTTCTCAGCCAAGAAGACCAGGAACAGGCTCGGGGGTCTTGAGGAAGCGTTGTTTGAGCACTCTCCAAGAGTTTGGTAGGGAGGAACAGCCTCCTAACGCTGTTGTTGTCTATCCTAATCAGGTTCTACATTATTTTGTTTTACTGTGTTAGATAGATAAATTTGAATTTGACTGTTAAATGAATAGTAAATGTTCAGTTTGTAAATTGTTAGAATGGAAAATAATTATAGTCTATGTTTTTTCCACACCTAGAAGGACCAGGCCATACTCCAGCACAGATAGATTATTTACAGTAGATGAAAGAAAATGTTAAGAGACTAAATAGAGTAGATACGATTCTGCATTTCGTAGTTAGCAGAGTAAATTGTTTCAGTATGTACATATTTATTAAAAAAAATAATGGTCTGTTTATCTAAGTTTATTGTTTTAACAAGTTTATTTACTAAATAATATTGGAAAAGAAATAGCAGTAATTTCGTACAGGTAGAAGGATTAAGATAATAAGAAAAGATCTTAGCAAATAAGATGTTGTGCTTACAGACAGTAGCTTATTCTTTTTATTTAAGATAAAATACTATGGAGGTTAAACTGTGTTATTATAGGTTATATTTCGTTGTGTTAACTTAGTAACTAGTTGCAATGCAGTAGAAAAATCACAGTCAAGTTACATTGTTACATTCAGTTCAATAAATAAATAGACTACTAATCATATAGTTTATTTCTAACAATATCCACTAATATAAGACTATTAAATACTATAAACCAAGTAGGGCGTTATTAAAGTATTTAAATTATAAAGAACAAATTAAGTTACAGAATCTATGTATATCTTTTCAAAGAACTCTGAGTAAATTATATCTGTCATTTAGTAAATAAAAACAATAATAATAGGATATTAACAATATAAAAACAAATATATATCTATGTAAAGAAACTGTTTTAAATTTAACAAACAGGTTATACATGTAAAGGTAATCTACAGGGTCGAAACCCTAAACTAAATTTATTATTACAAATAAAAACATATAAGTTACAATCCAATTACTTGGATTAGTATATAAATAAACAATTAAATTAATATCGACTGTTTATAGTCCTTTTTAAGGACAAATGAAAAGACAAAAGTATAGATACCACTTAAAATTATCAGAACATACCTATAATACTAATTAAAAAAACAATTTTAACAAATAGCAGAACTTATTTTTAAAATAAATTGAAAGATTTATTTAAACAAGGGTTTCATTCAGGAAAACCCTAGCTCGTATTTTCCTTGGAAAATAAGTAAATATTATAAACCATACACAATGTCTAAGTTACAGTCTTATTAATAACAATAATCTATTTGAAAAATATATTAGACAGTAATAATCTTCATCCACAGTTGGTTAGGGAAAACCCTAACTTACACAGAGCAACATTACTGTAAAAATGAGACAGAGCTTGAAACAAAACCTTTTAAAAAAAAACCAGTGCATTGCTTTGACAGGACGAAAGGATACAAACTTAATCAGTTTTACAATGCCCAACTCAAGGCCAGGGTACCCAATTTTGTGGCATGGTTTTTTAATAAACAAAACTAACATTCATTATATCAAAACCTACATCACTGTAAAATCTTTTAAGTCAAGAAAAGAGCATTTACAAGTCACGGCATCGAGCCGGAGCCACCCTGCTATATGCTAGGGTTTAAAACAAAAACAAAATTTAAAAAAAACTAAAGACCAACATCCCAAGACTGGAAACAACCGAGGCCATAACTTCTTCCAACTGAAATCATTTCCCCTAAGTCTGTACAAGCATGGAGTGCCACTTTGTAACCGGGGCTTACCCGTAGACTAGACGCCAATCCAAATGTGAAGTGGATTCTTCCAAACGGTAAGGCAAACCATCACTTGCAAGTGAAAACCAAAATCATAATTTAAAAATTGATTTTATAAATGTAACTGTAAGTTTTAAAGATTACAAACTTTTTTTAAACAAATTTTTACCTGTAAGTGTTGAAAACTGAGGTCATGAAGAAGGAAAACCAACACAATGAGCAGTGCAACCCTCGTGTTCACCTAAGAAGGAGGAAGCTAGGTTCAAGTTACTAACTACATCGACAATTGGAGCAGGAGCAAGCATTGACAGTGGCCACACCATGATTCGACACTAAAAACTACTGACTATGTAACACTACCCTCATGCATAGCAAAGTTTGGTTGTAGGAATCAATTCAATCATGAGCTGTGAACTTCACAACTCTTGCCCTGAGTGACAGCACTTCGGAATGCACAAGTAGTGGAGCTGAAGGCGAGCACCAGCGAGCCCTCATGGCCGCAGTGAGCCCAACCATACAAAGACCAAAACGCTCGATGAAAAATAAGAAATAGGGTTGCATGGTAAGCTTATATGTTATGCAATGCATGGTGGTGAGAGTTCCACGTGCCCACAAATTTATCCACTTCACAGTGGGTTGAGTTGTATAGTCTCCACTGCAAAAATTGGATCAAATTATTGTTAGTAATTTGTATAATGATTATCATTGATAATGTAACGTATAAAGTCAATATCGTATCTTTGCAACGAAAAACTTTGAAATAAAACCATGTTAAAGAACGAGGCTTTGTTCTACCGTTAAACTTTATGTTATAAATTTTGAAAACCACATTGGTAAAGAACCAAAATGTGTACTGCATCAATGCCTTTATTTCATAGAGATCCTATAATTCCTCATAGTAAAACTTTTAAGAAAAGATCAATAGTATAATACGAGTTTTAAGCATAATTGATAATGCCACTATCGATCCTTTTTGTAACCATAAACAATGAATGTTTAAGCTGTTAGAACTAGATATAAATCAATAAGGTGTATATAGAAATAAATAACATATATACACTAGAACAACTCTGATTCTTTAAATGTGGTTTACAGTACTGAGCATAGGATAAAACTCTTATAAGTACATGATCTTTGGTCTTCATAATATACCAAGCTCTAAGATGAATCGAACCAAGGTTAGGTTGGAATTGGGAGTTTAAGATAGTAAACTATCTAGGATTTTATTGCATCACCTTTACTTATAAGTAAATAGTAGGGTAATGTAAAGTTTGTTGCATTATTTGGTCATGAAGAAAACTGGAAATTACAAGTCACAACTTGACATTATTCATGCAGAAGATCACTTATAAATATAATGAAATTTATAAGCTGATAAACTTCCTCTACTAAAGCTAATTAAAAGGTAAAGCTAAGATCTCTATATAAAATTTGTTTCTTGGAAAACCTTAGGTCTGTTTCCTTACTTATAAGCAATGTTGTAATTTTATAAATAGTAACAGCAATACACTTTAATTTCGGTAAGAGTATTGATATGCTAAATCTTAAGCTCTACTAAGAATTGGAAATAGCTTAGAGTAATGATGGAAAGAAGTTTAATCTAAGTAGCAGTCATTCTTACAATAAACTTTCCATAGTGTAAAGATATTGATTATAATGACATGCATTTAAAATACTGATAAAGTTGTAACATAAATAAGGAGAAGATACTTTACCTCATAGAACCCTTGAATTTAATCAAGCAAACTTTTACTCTAGTAGTATATTTTATACTAAAAGAAGTATATCTGGATTAACGCCTTAATAAACTCTTACTGGGTCAAAATTTGCCTGTCAAGCCTATAAGATCCAGAATTCCAGAAAAGTTAGCAATCACTAAGTAAGCCCCAGTTAGAAAGTAACTTCTCACCTACTTGACAAAAACAAACTATCAGAGAAATTTAGAAACAACTGACTGCAGATCATTTACATCACATATCAAAATTAAAATAGCATGAATCTATATGTGTTAAAGTTAATGGTTACTTTTGTTAACTGTTTCATTCTTTCTATTAGCTGCTAGTAGTTATCTAACTGTGATTATAAACATTTTATGTTATCTCAAAATTTTAATTTTTTGTGAAAATTCAGGGTTTTGACAAGTTGTCTAGGTGGACAACTAGGTGAATTATATCAGGATGGAGCTAAAGAGTAAACAAATGATGATGATGATGATGAGTAGGAGGAGAAGGATGGACATTATGATGACTATGAGGATTATGATATTTTGGCTTGATTAATATTTCTTATGTCAATGGTAATTATGAACACATGATGTTAATGAAAATGAATGTATTTAATTTCTTGATTTTTTAGATGTTATTTATCACTAGTTTGTTATTTTATTATATCCAAAACATAAATATTTTGGTAATTAAAAAAAAATCAAATAACATAAAAAAGTTATCCTTGATTACAAAAATTAGCAAACTCATTACATTTGAATTCACCTTCATTACCCATACAAAGATCCTCAACAGTTCTATAGATCCTTTATTTCACTGTAGCTCAAAGTTAAAGACTTTTAACTGAACAAAATCATGAAATCAATTACAATTAAATTATCCTTATGCTAGGTTGTCTAGGTGCAAAATGAGGCACATTCTATTGGGATGGCGACAAAGAAGACATAAATTGGGTCCACTTTAGCATCCCAATTCAAGTCAATTTATATTATCCTAATGCTAAGTTTCATATGTGAAAAACTAGGTGCATTATATTGGGATGGTGCTAAAGTGGACACAAATTTCGTCCACTTTAGCATACCAAATCAATTACATTTAAATTATCCTCGTGCTAGGTTGTCTAGGTGCAAAACTAGGCGCGTTCTAGCTCTACTTTAGCACCAACTGTTTCTAGGTAAATTTCAAAATATTAACACACAAAAAACATTCTTTGTTGATGGGATTAAAAGTACCCAAAACCAATAAATTTGATGGTGCGGTAGAATTCCAACAACTATATATTTCATCTGCAAATACGTTAAGTCCTTACCTAGATAGATTCAAGGATAACCATGATGATGGCGATGATGATGATGTCGATCAATATGATGATGATGAAGATGATCAGGATGATGATAATGATGATGAAGATGATGATGATGATTCCAATGATGATGATGATGATGATGAAGATGGTGATGACAACGATGATGATGAAGATGACGATGATGATGACAATGATGATGATGGTGATGATGATGATGATGATGATGATGATGATGGTGATGATGATGGACATGATGATGATGATGATGATGATGATGATGATGATGATGAAAAACTTATTTAACTAGTTAGAAACATGTTTTCATAATCATCATCATCATCATAATTGATGATGAAGATGATGATGGTGAAGATGATGATGATGAAGATGACAACGACGAGTATGATGATGATGATGACGACGATGATGAAGATGATGATGATGATTATGGTGATGTCGATGCCGATGATGATGATGATCATCATGATCATGACGATGATGATGATCATGAGGATGGTGGTGATGATGATGATGATGATGATGATGATGATGATGATGATGGTGATGATTATGATGATGATGTTGATGATGATGATGAAAATGATGACGATGACGATGATGATGAAATATTTTTTTCACTAGTTAGAAACATGTTTTCATCACCATCATCTTCATCATCATTATCATCATCATCATCATCATTATCATAATTGATAATGATGATGATGATGATGGTGAAGATGCTGATGATGAAGATGACGGCGACAACAAAGATGATGATGATGATGATGATGAAGATGATGATGAAGATGATCACGATGATCATGATGATCACGATGAAGATGATGATGATGACAGTGATCATGATGTCGATGATGATGATGACGATGATGATGGTGATGATGATGATATTGACGATGATGATTATGATGATGATTATGATGATGATGATGGTGTTGATGATGGTGATGATGATGATGGTGATGATGATTATGATGATGATGCTGATGATGACGATGAAAATGATGATGATGACGATGATGATAATGATGATGGCGACGATGATCATGTCGATCAATACAATGATGATGATGATGATGCTGGAGATGATGATGATGCTGTAGATGATGATGGTGATGATGATGAAGATGATGATGAAGATGATGATGATGATTACAATGATTATGGTGGTGATGATGATGCTCAAAATATTCTATAGAGAAAAGTCAAGGGTTCTTTGTTACAAGACGCTGGAATGTGGAGGATTTATATTGGGTTACTAATTATGAGTTAGATTCTTTGCAAGTTGTCATCATCATCATCATCATAATCATAATCATCATCATCATCATCATCGACATCATCATCACCATCATCATCATTAGCATCATCATCATCACCATCATCATCGCCATCATCATCATCATCATTAACATCATCATAGTCATCACACTCATCATCATAATTGTGTCCATAATCATCACCATAATCATCATCACCATCATCCTCATCATCATCCTCATCCTCATCGTCATCATCATTAGCACCATCATCATCATCATCATCATCGACATCATCATTGCCATCATCATTATCATTGACATCATCATCATCATCATCATCAAAATCATATCGTCATCGTCATCATCATCATTGACCTGTGATCATCATCACCATAATCCTCAACATCATCATCATCGTCATCATCATTAGCATCATCATCATCATCATTTCCATCATAATCACCATTTTCATCATTAGCATCATGATCATGATCATGATCATCATCACCATCGCCATCATCATCATTATGATCATCATTATCATCGTCATCATCCTCATCGTCGTCATCATCATCATCATCATCGTGTCCATCATCATCACCATCATCATCATCGTGTCCATCATCATCACCATCATCATCATCGTGTCCATCATCATCACCATCATCAAAACACTCTAATTCACTATTCTTGTTGATTCATATTGCATTTTTAGGCGGGCCGATGATACTAACATCAAGGAACTTAAAGTAGAGTTTATTCCTTATAAAACATGCCCTTTTATAATGTTGATTTCCCTAGCCTGGATAAATCATTAAAAAAACGATTATAACAACCATTTTTATATAATAGTTTTTTTTTAAATATAAAATTTGTATAATTTTTTTTTTGGTATACAACACTTGTAAAGCATAAAATAATGTAAATAGTGATTGCATTATCACTTATCTAACTAGTGATTATATAAATCATATATAATAAAATTCACTTGTTCTTTGTTTTATGCTTTCTCACTTCTAGGACTGACCTAAGCCAAATCACCCGACGAAGAAGATGGTGGACCTCCTAGGCTGTGGGATACTTGGATTTGCTACCGGGATTGGCTGCTCGGCTCATTCACTTGGCTCCTGGGCTTGGTTGAGCTACTCTGCTTGGATAATATGGCATGGGTGGGATAGCATGGGATGCCATGGGCTCATAGTTTTGGGATGGGTTACTTAGCTACTCGGCTTTGGCTTATGGGCTTAGCTCCCGAGCTAGGATGGAAATAGTCATCACAGGAGGTTCTTGATATCCGGTCATCCAATAGATCATGGTTTTATGACATGGCACTAGATAAAAGATGAGGAGGAAAATCAGCTGCTTGTAGAAAATGGAGGCTCATAGATCTTGTGCTCTCCAAGGTCAAGGGATTTCCGGCATGGCTTGCTAAGGTATGTCGGTCTACTTTTCATCCCTATTTGTTTGAACTTATTTGATGTATGCGATGTATGTTGTTGCTGTTATTTGCATTTGCCACATCAAATTATATACTTCTTTTGCCCTGTTTTAATACCCGATTTTCGTCCAAGGGTTTGTGTGAATATTTATAGATTTTCATAGGGTTTCATTTCCATTGCACAGATTGCAATGGCTATCAGCATCTTTTTCAATTGCCCAATATGTGTCGATATTTTCTTCTTAATCCTAGAATTGCAAAACCTGGTTGCTGCATGGGGATTCTTTGAAACCCTGCACGAGAAATCAAGCCCTATCAGATATTAGTGTTTAAACCCAAGCGATGGATGCAAGTTTGTGTTTTTTGGTGTTTAAACCCAAGCGATGGCTGCAAGTTTTTGTTTTTCAAGGTGGAAATTGCTTCTTTCTAGTTCCAAGAGGATTACAATTGGCCTGAATTCGTCAGGCCCACAAGCAACCTGTTGGTGTATGTTGCAAGTAAGCTCATGTCGGTGATTAAATCTGGTTGGTATATCTTTCAACCAACCACATTAAATTCGGTGTTCTCTTGCTTGTTTTAAGTATTTTTTTATCTGTTGCTTTATATACAACATATTTTAATATAATATTATGTTTTTTTTCTACTCTTAGAAATACTCTGTTTTTCTATGTTCTTGTTCTCTGCTACCTTTGTTTTGTATGGATATTAAGTCCATTTTGATCTTGTTGTGCCTTTCTTAATTCTACAGCTGTTAGATCACATTCCCGTAGGCATATTGGGAATGTTGTTGAGAATGAAGCGATGAGAGCTTATATAGTTTGTTGGCTCTTAAGGTTGAAAAACTTATCAAACTTTACTTACTATACTCATGCGGCTTACATCTTGTACCAGCTTATCTCTTTAACTAGTATATGTTCTCCTTATGAAGATATTGAGTGCTATTGTGTGGAGTCTGGACTATATGACAATGGAGGAAAAAATCAAAATCAAAGGACTTACTAAAAGGACTGTAAAAAAAACTTAAGCTAGATGTCTTATTGGCGTTGAGCCTTCATTAGTATTTAAATAAAATTTTGTAGTTTTCTAACATTAGTATAAAAGCAATCTAGAAATTGGCTATGGAATTTGTATGAGTACCTGCCATTAGGAATCCATAAAACCGAAATGACTATTCTTCTAACTATGTCATATCTTTGAAAAATTATTTTCTGAGATTCATGTGCTCATTCTAAACTCGTCCCTCAAAATAAGGTTGGTAGTAAATCCATCAGGAATCCAGGAAGCCATGATATCGTTGGCAGTAAATCCATCAGGAATCCAGGAAGCCATGATATCGTTGGCAGTAAATCCAAAGACCCCCTTCAGCACTTTCTATAATCTCGCCCCATTTATCGATCAATCCTATGATGCATTTAAACATGACGTCAACGGATGCCTGTAAAGATTAAGAAAAAAACAGAGGAAACTGAGTTAGCAAGTATATTTATCATGCATAGTCATTACATCAAAAGGTACTCTTAAACAAGTTGTATTTGGTATATCATCATAAATGTTTCTGTTAGGGATTTTTTTACACCAATTAACTATGTTAACAAGGCATGGTTGCAAAGAACCTTAGTCCCAGCTAGATGCATTGTGATTTATAGCAAGGTTGGTTGTACTCGATAGACAAGGATGCACTTACTCTCATAATACACAATGCATCATTTGCATGATCAAGACTCCTTTCCCGTCCTTAACTTGGACCCAGATTTGGGTCTATTCTAGTGTTAAATCCTTGTTAGGAGATGTCTACTCAATGTGCAACTCTAATTTCATTGAAGTACATTACAGCTTGGATGTTGCATTGAGGAGAAGTTCGACAAGAACATGTCTAAGTATGAGAGTGCACATAATTGGTGGCTACTCCTAAAGAGTGAATTGTGTAAACGTTGTCTAAATAACCAAGTCTTAGGATTAACCTTAATCTTGAACTGTCGGATGGATGATTTGCCTTACAATGCTGCAAAGAAACCGGCACCCTAGCAAATGCAGGCATTGTCAAAATCAAAACTAAATCAAAATTCACATTTTTAGCCAAATATCTTTCCCTTGTTTGCCGAATATTGCGTGCACATACTATTATCGTGTGGAGGATTCAATGCAAATAATATTTTTGCATTGCAATCATATAATTAAAGTGTATTTTGATTGCTAAACTAGTTTGACACATTTATCCTCTATTATTAGATCCACCACCCGAGTGTGTAGGATCCGTGGATCCACAGATCCGATACGTATCTGGATCGGATCTGCTTTGGGAAGCGGATCCACCCTAGAAACATATCCTTTGTAGAATGAGACATATGATGGTCCTATGAAACGGATCCTGTGAAAAATAAAATAAAAATTTTGAAATTTTGAAACGGGTCATGTGAAAAATCAAACAATTCCTAAATTTTTCAAATGGATCCTCCAACTTTTCGTGCTTTTATGACCCATTGATCCCCCCAAAAAATATTTTTTAATGAAAAACTTAAAAAACCCTAAACACCTAATGGCTAAAATCCTAAACCCCATTCCCTCCCCTCAAGGTATGATCTATCCTTATGTCAAGATATGCTCTTGAACTCTGATATATCAATATCAAGGTCTGCTCTCAACATGTTTATTTGAAATATCTGTATGGTCAATGTCTATTTTCAAGGGCTGATCTATTTTATGTACTATGTTGTTGCTCACTTCACCTACATTATTCTATAGTCTTTCCATAGCGTTCAAGAAAACCACTTTATTCCCTGCTGATAGGGACATGTGGATGTGGCTCACAAAAATACTATTATGACTTACTTCAAGTTCATGCTGAAATGTTTTTTAAAATTATCAATATCACAACTTATCAAATTATCAGTTATGGTACATGAACTCTCTTTTTTGGCAATAAGTTATAGTTCTACTCTTGTTATTTCCTAAATAGTTTTGTTTCTTCATTCTAATTTTCTATTTATTATAAAAATTTGTTTATTTTTATTTGTACTTGTCATTTCCCAAAACACACAGTTTTGATCTGCGCACTCAGCTGCAAATCTTCTCAACAACCCAAAGCTGCGCACTAAGCTATAGAACCTTTCTTCTTAAACCCAGCTGTACACTTAGCTGCAGAAACTTTCCTCAAAAACCCTCTGCGCACTCAGCTGCAGAGGTCATCCACGCACTCAGCTGGGACTTAACCTTAAACCCTAAAATAGGCTTTAGCTTCTTCGCATCAAATCATCGTCATACATAAAACCTAAAAAAAGACTTTTAATCCTTTACATAAGTGCCTATTTATACAAGTGCACTATTACAATACCATGGGCTTAAACCATGGGCTTAAACCATGGGTCATTTACAAAAAGAGGGGCTTCGACCCAACCCCGAAGTCCCTAAGCCTATTTTGTGCCGCAACTCCGCTTACAAGCTTCGCACCAAAACTGCGGAGTTGCCAAAACTAAGGACCTTCAAGGTCCGAACCCCAATAGGCCCCTAAGACTCACCAGTGTCCCATCTCGGGGCACTCTGCTGCTTTTCTAGTGGAAGAATCTTGTTGGCCAAGATAGTGAATTGCTTGTTGAGGCTATGCATGATATCTTCGGTTGCTTTCTCCTTCTCTACTATATCCTGCAACGCTGCTGCAGATGCTTCATTGGCCTTTTCCTGCGCAAACACATCATACTCCTTCAAAACTTTGAACTGGCTGTCCGCTGAGGTGGTTGAACTCCTGGTCAAACAGGCGGAAGATATGGTGGATGCTACGATGCAACGTTCTCATCCTCACCGAAGTCTTCAAAACCTTCAGGTGGGAGCTCTGCTGAATCAGAGGGATTCATCTCGGGGTCCTCCAGTGTCTTTCCTAATGGCTTGTGCCTGTCTTCGTTCTGCTTAGAGAGAACTTCTGGCTTAAACATCCTCCTGGTAGATCATGTCTGCATTGGTTGATCCGGAGCTGGGGGAGTCTCTTTGTGAGGTGAAGATGCAGGTGGATTGCTCATAAGGTTTTGCAGACCCCTCTGTTCGAATTCTCTCAACAATTCCTGAACTTCGCGATCAGCTGACATGGACTCAACTCAAGAAAATGCGTAATGCGAAATTCGCAGGTCTGGGTGTCTTCTTATAGAATCCAACAACCAAATCTGCCATAACTGTGCATTAAAGACACGAAATGTGACCGAATGGTGGTAGATCTTGTTCAAATGGCACTAGATTTCCCAAAATCTCATCATTATAGGCAGTTAATGCAGTTAACGTACCGACGCTGTTAAATCTGATTTTTCCAATGGTCGCCTTTTAAGCTTCGACACACCTTTCTTCTTCGACACAACCAGTAACTTTATCTTCGCCACAATAAGGATATTCGACACATCCTGACACAAGCTTCGACAACACTTCGAGCTTCGACCCACGTCAAAATTTCTTCCACAACCTCCAACAATCTGCCAAAGCTCTTTGAGAACAGATTCATTATAGTCTAGTACCCAATTTCAACTGTTCTTGGTACTTAGACTCTTCTTTTTGCTATTACTTCTGATCAGGGGGTACAGGATTGTCCCTGTACTTCTTTAATCTACTTCCATTCACCATGGAGGGAAAAAAATTTCCATCCAATTTAGCTAACTGAACTGCACCACCATCAGTAACTTTCTGAACTATGTATGGTCCTTTCCAATGTGTCTTGAACTTACCTGGGAACTTCATGAATTTACTGTCGTACAAAAGCACAAGATCACCATTCTGGAACTGCTTCTTCTTAATGTGTCTATCATGCCATGCTTTTTCTCTAGCTTTCTGTACTTGTTACTAGAAACCTGCAATGAATCTGTCTTCTTCTAGTTCTAGTATCTTTTCCAGCCTTTCATTCAACATAGCTGGATCATCCATCTCTGTGAAGGCAGATATTCTGAGGCTAGGAACAATGTACTCCATGGGCATAACTGCTTCCTGTCCATATACCAGCCTAAAAGGTGTGTGGCCTATCAACTTCTTGCAAGTGGTTCTATAAGCCCATAGTACTGCTGGAATTCTAAGATCCCAATCATTTCTGTTAACATTGAAAACCTTCGTCAGAGTGTGCTCA
The DNA here is from genome assembly GCA_001517045.1 of Pseudotsuga menziesii. Classification (NCBI taxonomy): domain Eukaryota; kingdom Viridiplantae; phylum Streptophyta; class Pinopsida; order Pinales; family Pinaceae; genus Pseudotsuga; species Pseudotsuga menziesii. Next base: position 36,167 of record LPNX010357103.1, read on the forward strand.
AGAATCTTGTTAAAGGATTCGACAGTTCCATTTGCTTGAGGATGGTAGGCAATACTCATCTGGTGATATACTTGAAATTATTCAGTCAATGCTTCAATAGTCTTATTTAGAAAATGTGATCCTTGATCACTCATAAGAATTCTAGGACACCCAAACCTTGACAAGATATTATCAAATATGAACTTCGCAGTTGTAGCAGCGCTACAGTCCTTGACTGGTTGAGCTTTGGCCCAACGAGTAAGGTAATCAGTTGCCGTAATGATGTATCTTGCTCCAGATTTCTTTGCAGGGGGATTGATTGGTCCAACAAAATCAATAGCCCATTTTTCAAATGCTTGTAAAGTTACCTGTGGAACCAAAGGCATCTCATCCCTCCTGGATGGTTTTCCTGTCCTCTGACAGATATCACAACTGTGGCAATACTCTCTTGCATCCTTATGAATCGTAGGCCACCACAATCTAGCTGTCAGAATCTTCTATGCTGTAGTTTTTCCTGCATAATGACCTCCTGCTTCTCCAGAATGTGCCTCATCCAAAATCAATGGCTTTTCATGCTCCAGGACACATCTGTGCAGTATTTCATCTGGTCCCATCTTATAGAGCTGTCCTGCTATCAAGGTAAAGTCAGCTGCTCTAACCACTAGCTGCTTCTTCTGCTGTGTTGTCATCTCAGAGGGTGCAAAACCTATAGACAAGTACTGAACAATATCCTAAAAATAGTCATCAACCATCTGGATGGCAAACAACTGGGCATCAAGAAGACCTTCGTCTAGACTAGTGGGTTCTTCTCTTGACTCGAGCCTCGACAAGTGGTCAGGCCCCAGGTTAAGTCTTCCTGGCTTAACTATGATCTCAAAGTCATACTACTGAAACAAAATTAGCCATCTGCATATCCTTCCACCTAACACAGGCTTGTTAACCAAATACTTCAAAGCATAATGGCCAGTGAACATCTTGAAATGAGATCCTAATAAATAATGTCGAAATTTATGCAAAGCATAAACCATAGCTAGACCTTCTCGTTCTGTCGTAGTATAATTCTTTTTTGCTATGGACAATTTTCTACTTGCAAAAGCAATAGGGTGATCAATATTACTTTCACCTGACTGAGCCAATACTATGCCTAAAGAAATGGAAGATGCATCGACATGAACATGAAAATCCTTATTCCAGTCAGGGAATACTAAGATAGGGGCAATTACCATCTTTTCTTTCAAAATATCCAAGCTTTGCTGACATCCAGGTGTCCATTCAAACTTAATATCTTTCTTCAATTTCTTTTCCATAGGGTCTGTAAGCTGAGCATATCCTTTGATGAATTTCCTGTAATATCCAGTATGACCAAGCGTAGTGTGAAGTTTCTTAACATACTTCGGAGGTGGCAAGTTCACAATAATGGCTATATTCGCAGGATCCACCATCAATCCTTGCTTGCATACAATGTGACCTAGAAGAATTCCAAAAGGTGCACAAAAGATACACTTCTTCAGGTTCAATGAAATCTGATGCTGTCTACACTTGTCCAGCATAAGGCTTAAACTGGCTATATGATCTTTCAATAGACCAAAGATAGTCCAATCATCAAAGTAAACTTCTAGGAACTTACGAATAAATTCCTTAAATGCAGATATGACTACTCTGGAAAACATAGCAGGTGCATTCTTCAATCCAAAGGGCATAACAGTATACTGAAAAGATCCCATTTCTGTAGTGAAGGTTGTTTTATGTCGATCCTCTGGGGAAATTCTGATCTGATGGTAACCTAAAAATCTATCAGTGAAAGAATACACTTCTTGACCTCCGACATTGTCTAAAACTTCATCTGTAAATGGAGTAGGAAAAGGATCATGTAAACATGAATCATTCAGCTTCCTCAGATCAACACAGACTCTGATTTCTCCCTTGGTCTTCTTTTCTTGTACCACCATAGGGCTGACCCATTCGGACTCTTCGATAGGCTCAATGATTCCTGCAGTGAGCATCTTATCTAGCTCCATCCAGACTTTTTCTTTATACTTAGGGTTCACCCTATAAGGGCGCTGCTTCATAGGCTTCGCATCAGCTTTCAAAGGTATTTTTATCACTCCTATATCACCAAGGATACCTTTCATTTCTGAGAATTTCGTCGAAAATAAGTCCTGATACTCATGGAGAAGTTCAGTCACTTTGCTTACCATTTCTTCGTCCCAATAATCTCCAATGGTAGCATACTTAGGAATTTATTCTGATCCAATGTTTACTTTCCTTGTTTTCAAGGGCTGAGTTACTTTAGGTGATTCGATTGCTGGTCCATGTACTTCACAATGTCCTTCTGACTCAGGAATATTAATGTTGCAAGGGTCATCGTCTTCATCAATGGAGAGGTTATAGCATTCTACTGCATTAGTTTCTTGTTCCTTCCAATCAGGTTGGTACTCGGCTATTTCTTTATCATCAAACACCGTAGTGTGGATCAGCCTAATAGCTGTGTCCAAAGCAGGGAAAACCTCATTAATAGAAAATGTGAGCACAAAACTATCAGCAAGACTAAGCCAACTTATAGTACCATGGCGAAGCTCCACCTCCGCATACCCGTTTTTTTCTATAGGTTCCAGAGTGTGTACAAACCTATGTACCCATTCTTCACAAGGTACATGCTTCCATGCTTCATAACATTGCTCCAAATGTTCCTGAGGGCTAGTCTTACCATTAAATTTGATTCGTACCTCCTGAGGTTGATCTATGAATCTCAGGCCAAGGGACTTTTGACAAGCTCCCCAACTATGAATATACTTTTTATGACCATTCCACCATCTGGCAGCTGTGGCTCTAAATACTGAATCTAGAGTCTCCATTTTCTATGAATATGGTACTTTCTCTGAGAATTGTACAATAAAATATTTTGGGTTTGTCGAGCCATGAAAAGTAGGTAAGACTTTTGTCTGTGAGCCAAGCCATCTGAGAGACTTGGTAATTCTTGCACATCGATGTCCATATAGCTCATAAAGTCTATTTTTCCAATTCTCTAAACCTTCATCTGAATTAGTCATGCAAGAACTGTCACACTGCCAATCCATTATACCTTCAGCAGTAGGGTTAACATAGTCTTCTTCTTTAGCTGTGATGTTGTAGATATGATCCAAAACATCTTGATATTCATCTCTGATTGAATCTATATACCTTTCTCCTTGAGAAGGGTCCAACAGTACTATGACTCTCAAGCCTTTCCCTTCAAAAGTCATCTGTCTATTCTTAAGGTTGATTACTGCATCATTGTCTATTGCCCATTCAATTCTAAGCAAGGATGGATAGGGGTTGCTATCATCAATTATTTCAATGACTTCAAAGTCTGCTAAGATACTGACTCCATCAATATCCACTGGTACACTAGGGAATCTTCCCAAGGGCACAATCTTCTGCTGATTGGCTAGTCTCAACTGTATGGGGGACCATTCAAGCATAGGTTTTCCCATTTGTTCCCATGTCTGCTTAGTTAGGACATTCACTTCTGATCCTAGGTCTAAAATGATATCAGTCATGTCATAATCTCCTATCTGAGCATGCAATCTCATTTCTCTTCCAGTCCTTCTAACTCTATTAACAGTTTTTCCTCTATCAGAGCTTCACTGAGGTTCACAAGATGCAATAACTTTCTGTAACTCATTCAAAGCATTTTGATTTCTTAATAGCTTCATACAACTCTGTAAAAATGATGTTAGTGTACTTACTTGATCCGGCGAAGCTTCTTGAAACTGTAACTACTGTTGATGTTGTTTTGTAGTTGCTACTAATGTTCTCGGGTCAGCAAAGTCTTTTTTAGCTTCCATAAATGTTCCTTTTTCTCTTCCAACATCGAAGGATGGAATTTTCTTTGGGGTCTTACGGACCCAAGACTCGTCAGGATGTTTCCCCTTATTCGGCACCTGCGTCGTAGCTCCACTCCTTGTAACAACATTAATGGCTGGGGCAGGTCTTTTCTCTACAGCAATCATCTGAACATTCTAAGTAGGAGGGCCATTTCTTTCTTGTATCTTGGCTATCAACTGTGGGCATTGCTCAATCACACGATCGACTGCTCTGTAATATCGACATGTCGTAGTTGGGTTCTGACAGTCTCTAGATACATGTCCTGCCTGATTATAGTTATAGGAAATAACCTGGACTCGACCTCTTCTAGGAATACCACCACGACCACGACCTCTGAAATTACCTCGACCTAATGCACTACCACGGTAACCATATCCATCATTGAATTGTGTATCGGGTTGTACCCTATAAGCATCATAGGTTCGTTCTCTCATGAGGTCAAAGCTGCGACATTCATCTTCGTTGTGTCCAACTGACTTATAGAACTTGCAGTAGGGATTCTTAGGTACTTGAACATATCTCTGCAGCAGATAGCAATCTTCAGGTCAATGCTGGCCAGTTGTTCTACAGATCTCACAATATAGGACATTAGGGTTAAACGGGTTTGGTGCACTAGTATTCAGATAATTTCTTAATGCAGGACACTGTTCTTTGTCATGACCTTCTATCTTACATCGTGTACACCAAACCTCTTCTCGAAGAGATTTCCCTTTTTTCATGTCGCGAAGCTCCAAAGCTATTTCTGCTAACTGCGCCTATATCTGGGCTATTCCAGAATTATCTCCGACAGGAGCTGTTTCAAGTTTCATAGCAATTTCCAATGCCTCTTGCTGATCAACAAACTTTTGTTGCATAAGTGGAGTCCTGATATGAGGCAATAATGCTGCAATGAACCATTCTTTATGTTGTTCTGGTCCAATAGTGAAGCTAACTTGATCTAGCAGAACCTTGAACCTCTGATCAAAGTCCCAAACTGATTCACCTCGCTTCTGCTAAATTTCTTTTAGTTCAGTGATACACTGTGACTCTGATTTAGGCTTCTTGAATTCTTTGATCATTGCTTTTTTAATATCATCCAAGATATAGTTCTGAGTACTGGAAAAATTCATAAACCAGGTCAAAGCTCGGTCTCTGAAAGAGGTGGCCAACTATGCTCTTCTTGTATTTTGATCCATAATATTCTTAGTAGTCCAAACAGCTTCGCATAAGAACCAAAACTGCTCTGGATCCTCTGATCCAGTTCCTTTAAATACTGGGAGTTTGATATCATCATTCACATGGGCCGTATTGGATCGAGGGGGGGGAGGAGGGGGAGGAGGAGGGGGAAGACTAGTAACAGGAGGAAGGGAACTTTCTGAGGTAGACTGAACTGCGACAGGACTACTCGGGCTAGGGTTACTTTCAGACTGCGACGGGTTCTCAAGGATAACAGATCTTCGCTGCGGAGTTATAGGAGGGTTTCTAACAAAAGGGGTTTCTTCAGATTCAGATTCTTCTGGACTCAATGAGGTATAATCGGTATTCTGATCGCAGATATAGGATCCAAGAGTTCTCTTGTATCTTTTACCATTGAGAAGGAAACCACTTTGCTCGTCGAAGTCACTTTCGCTTCCAAACATAGGTTAGTAGCAATAAATCTAGCAATCTGATTCGATAAGCAATATGCCTTTCTCAGCCAAGAGAATTTTAATTTTCAGACTTAATGAATTCAGGTACTTACCCCTAGGTCCTTTGAAAAACTGTCTTTCCACTTCGCTAAAATAAGTATGTGTGTCGATGGCGAACTCCGTCACAAATTATTCAAGGGTTCGCGTTGTCTAGAAGTCAACAGCTCTTGATACCACGTTGTTCACACTTTTCAACAGCGTAATTCTTTCTGGGGTCCAAGTAGGAGACTGATCTTCTTTGAAGTTTGTCTTCCTTTCTGTTAACTTGGATAACCACTGGTGCAATTCTATGTGGATACTACCAAAGAAAATTTCATAAATATCAGTCAAAACGTACCTTTGCAAGAAGTCGCCTGAGCTACGACGAGGATATTTATTTTCTTGTTCAGCAAATTTCAGATAAGTATCTCCAATCCAGTCACTGATTTCTTTTATTGAGGGCCTCCAAAACATATCCCTCTAGGTACGACATAGATCCCTCTTGAAGCAGATACTGGTTCAGCCAGTAATGGAACCAATTTGTTGGGCTTAGGGTAGACCTAGGTTCTTATCCTTTTATCTTCGCACCAACAAAGAGACCCACAGTGTTGGCCCTTTCGGCAACAACCTGCGAACAGGTTGAAGTCTCACCCGAAACAACTATGGGGTGCCGCAGAATCAGGTTTCTACAGGCAAAAGAGAAATATTACTGTACCTTTAGCCTTAATAATGAGTAATCATACAATACAGAGCTTCGATATTCACTTAAATAGCTTCACAGTTAGATAAAAGATAGTTTCTTGCTTAACCCTTAACTGGGAATTCACAGCGAAGTTAATACTTAGCAGTTTATCTTACTTTATCATTCATCTACTAATCAAATGCATAAAAACATAACAGAAACAACATAAAAGAACCACCACAACACAAGATATATGTGGTTCACCCCCAGTGTAGGGGCTACGTCCACAGAACTGCGTTTATATTCAACTCTTTACAAAACACACAGTTCTGATCTGCGCACTCAGCTGTAGATCTTCTCAACAACCCAAAGTTGCACACTAAGCTGCAGAACCTTTCTTCTTAAACCTAGCTGTGCACTCAATTGCAGAAACTTTCCTCAAAAACCCTCTGCGCACTCAGCTACAGATTTCATCCACGCACTTATCTGGGACTTAACCTTAAACCCTAAAACATGCCTTAGCTTCTTCGCATCAAATAATCATCATACATAAAACCTAAAAAAAGACTTTTACTCCTTTACATAAGTGCCTATTTATACAAGTGCACTATTACAATACCATGGGATTAAACCATGGGCACCCAAAAACCATAAACCATGGGCTTAAACCATGGGTCATTTACAAAAAGAGGGGCTTTGACCCAACCCCGAAGTCCCTAAGACTATTTTGTGCCGCAACTCCGCTTACAAGCTTCGTACCAAAACTGCGGAGTTGCCAAAACTAAGGACCTTCAAGGTCCAAACCCCAACATTGGTAAGTTTGTGTTTTATTTCATAATCTACTCAAGCGAACAAGGTATCCAGAGGTCTGAGAGGTTTATCTGTCTTTCTGTTGTGATTTCTATTTTGATTTTACCTAATCAAACTCAACTAAGATGTTGTTTACTGTTAGTAAAAACTCTACTCAAACAAATTTGAGACCATAGGGATGGTGAGAGTTTGTGAATATTAAGATGTAAGTGATTGAAAAACATTGCTGGAATTTCTGCTTCCTCTGTTAAAATTTAGAGACTATAGGGATGCCCTTGTTGAACCTACTGGACATACTCACGGCTGTAGATAGATCTAGGGACAGATACTACAGTAGATCCATTTTGAGAGATTAAAGCGACAAAGACAAGTTCGAGTGGATTCAAGTGACTGCCCTCTAGTTGCATTTGATCTTGTGATCTAAAGTTGACATTTAACTTAGCAATTGTATTAATGATAATTCACCCTTCTAAGTAAGCTCAACTCTCTACATTATTGGGAAGCCAGCTCATAGCTTCATAGGCTATGCGCAAGCATCGTACTTAGTATAAGTCCAAGCGATACCTGGTATTAAAGAATTGATAGAGCTTAAGAGAGTTTGAATGTGAAGTTAGACAAGAATGCTTGGTTCTCCAAATGGCTAGCTTGAGAGAAAGAAATGACCACCTGTAGTAGGATGGAAAGCAAACAATACCATAAAACAACACATGGTGTCCATGCACACATTTGTCATGTCTATCGGCCTCGTGTTGGTCTTGTCAGGTTTATGCAAATGTCTCTTTTGTCATTTCACTTTTATCATTTTCAACCATGTCAAATTCACATTGTTTATCACAATGCCAAACAAGTAAGTCCAATGTTCTTGAATGTGCATTGGAAAAAATATTTGATATAGTTGTTTGATATCTCTTTTAGTTAAGTTTGAGCTCAAGCTAAAGTCTTAATTTTATATTTCTGCTTCCATTGTCTTAAACCATTAACTCTTCCATTGTCTTAAGCCATTAACTGGATACAATTTACAACATACATTAGCTTAGCCCAGCCCAAGTGGGAATGCCAAGGACATTGCCATCTTGTGGCTTTTTGTTTAAATTAGTCATGTAAATTATGGATAGGAATGAAGCCTTTTGTTTAAATTAGTGATGTAAATTATGGATAAGAATGAAGTAAATGAAATATTAAAATAATGGAAAGGAGTCAATTTTTTTATATTGTGAAAAGCCTATACATTCTTGAAATTTCATGTGAAGATTGTCAAATTGTCGAGGAAAGTTACCATGCATTTCAGCGTTTTGAAGATTCCTATATATGCTCATATCTAATTTCTTTGAAAAAAAAGGTTATGCTAATATGCTTGCTAATAACCTCTTTTTTTATTTCATTTTAAGAAAAAACAAACATAAATATGATGTTAAATGATGATTCAAATTGAAGTTAATTCTTCTATTAAAAATACAAGTCGTGTTTGTTTATCACATTAATAAAATTAGTTGTCAAACAAATCGAAGTTGTCTCATGAAGCTTTGATGGTCCAATTTTAACTTTTAAATTATTATTATTTAGCTTCATACAACTGCTTCAACCAGTTTTTCAATTGCAAAAAAAAATTCATCATAACTAGTAACAAAGTTAATGGCAATGTCAAGAACATTGCCACCACGTGGCTCTTGTTAGATATAGAAGCACTTTAAATCTTTATTTTAATTCTAGACCTACATTATCTCATTTAGTATTTGTTATTATATTTTTTTTCAAATCTATTTCAAGTACTAAAGTAGTTGTACATTTAAGTTATTTTTATCTAATCCACTAACTTTGCATTGACTTTGATTTCTGATTTTTCAGATTTCATTAAAAAAAGAAAGAGAAACTATGGTGAATTTTTAGTAAATTGAACCATCCAAAGCACCACAATTACCTCTTCTATCTTCTAGTCAATTCTTAAGCATCATAAACCTCCTTGATCCTACTTTTAAAGGATCAAAGGTATTTTTTTATTTTAAAAGAACTTTGTAACTAATAATAATAAATTAAGTAATTGGGATACACAATTCCCACACACCTTTCCCCCACTAGGGAGTCACATCGTCTCTTGGCATAGTTTTCAACTTTTCAATTTCTTCTTTCTAAACAATAGAATAGTTTTTCTTTTATTGAGGTTAGGTTTCTTTCATTGTTTTCTTTTCTTTTGTAAAATAAAAAATCCAACCATGCTTTCCTAAAGTACTGAAAAAGATTTTTTGAGTATGGGAAAATAGATTCTTAGCCTTAACTAATTACCTTAACATTTTACTCCTTTCCTAGTTTTGGTTTTACCTTCTTGCAATAAACTGAAACAAATATTTTGCACAAATATCCATGTATGCTCCATCCATCACAGTTTCTTGAGATTTGGAATATACGAAAATTGATTTTGTTGCACGCAATAAGTTTTCACATTTAATTAAGAGCTCACACTTAATTAAAAATTAATCCCTTTTAACAAATGAAAATTTGGCATCATGATCCTTACCTTTTCTAGTCAATGTTTGAAAAGAAAGCGACAAAAACTAGGAAGTGACCACGGGGCCCTGTCACTACACCCTTGATTGGTGTATTGTTGGACACACCGCACACCTTCGATCTAACCCACATTTTCTTGTGTAGAACCACATTGGGAAAAGTTTGAACATATTCATCGTACCTCTTGGAATATCCAGAATTCCTTTCCCTCTAATCCATTCATCTTAATAATTCTAAAACTAACCAAGAACGATTGCAAAACATTTCCCATTAAAAAAAACACTTTTATTTTGACTCCATGACACTGGTATACAACTATTTGTTTTTTTGCATGATTTACATAGTATCTGTTATGAACAAATAGTTGGTATACAACTATTTGTGTACAACTATATGAAGGTATTCTCTACTTTTGTGGGTATCTTACTAGATGGAAGACTAAAAGGGTTTGGATCTTCTCTTTGTATCTTGAATATCTATCATCCCTATACTAAAAGAAAACATTTTTGGGAACAGGTTTTGTCCTTGGGTTTATTGTCGGATCCTTATCTTATTGTAGCTGGTGATTTAAATTTTACTATATCTCTGGATGAGGTTTTGGGAGCTCGGAGATATTGTGACCTACTAGCATAGTACTTTGTGGCATTTTTTAAGGATGCTAATTTGATTGATATTGCTCATGCTGCTCTTGTTCCAACTTGGTCGAATAATAGATGTGGGGGTAGTGGTATAACTAAAGGTTGGACATATTCTACATGGATGAAAATTTGTGTGATAATTTTGGTAGATACCGGTCATGGACATATTCTACGGGTGTCTCTGATCACAAAGCGGTGGTATTACGGTTGAACTTCAATAAAATATTTTCTCATTATCCATTTAAGTTCAATCCTGTGTGGCTAAAGGATGAGGATTTTAATGCTTTGGTTAAGGATAAATGGTGTTTTCTCTCTCTTAATACTGCTATGCAGTTGAATCCAATGCAAAGTTTGATAAATAAATTGTATAATTTAAGAAGGGAAGTGGTGTGCTGGGAAAAAGTTAAACAAAAATAAAATGATACGATCTTAACCTAGATTGAGGATGAAATTCAATCTTTAGATGTGGAAGTGGATGATTATTTATTCTCTGAAAAGAAAAAAAGGAAACATATTTCTCTTGAAACTAAGAAACAACAGATTATGAAATAGAAACAAGAGACTCTCAGACAGAAAAGTCGAGCCACTTGGATTCGGGAAGGGGATAACAACACTAAGTTTTTCTAATGTTTCGCTTATCAAAGAAGACTCTCAAATGCATTTTTATAGGAAAAAGGATCCAGGGATGAGGTGGTACACGATAATAAGTCTATTAAATTTGTTTCTATCTCTTATTTCCAGTATTTGTATTATGATAAAAACTCCACCAATATTTAGGATCAACTGAAAACTATTAGAAATTTCCCTCAATTCTTTAACAGAAATGATTTCCTAGAAATAGGGAAGGAAATTACTGTTAAATAGGTTCCGAATGTTTTGAAGTGTTTCTCCAAAGATAAGAGTTCGGGCCCAAACGGGTGGACAGTGGAATTCTTTCTTCATTTTTTTTCTCGTTATGGGGGAAGATGTTTATGAGGCAGTTGAAGTGACAAGGAGATATGGTTTGGTACAGGAGAAACTCAAATCTACCTACATAAATATTATCTCAAAGAAGGATGGACCGATATCCTTTAATGGTTATCGCTCTATATCTCTTTGCAATCTACTATGCAAGATTAATACAAAAATCATTGCTGAGAGGATGAAGCCCCTTTTGGGTAAACATATTTTAGTTGAAAAGTTTGGTTTTTTACCCAATCGTAAAATTCTTGACGTTGTGGGTATTGTGCAGAAATGCCTACATTCTGTCAAATTGAAGAAAATAAATGATTTTATTATAAAGATAGATATGGAGAAGGCATATGACAGAATTGATTGGTCTTTTCTCCGGCTTATTTTGTTACAGGTTGGTTTGTCTTTGGATATTACAAATTTGATTATGTCATGTGTCACATTGGTAAGGTTTTATATTTTAATAAATGGTTCTCCATATTTATATTTCAAACAATCTAGAGGGATCATACCAGGTTGTCTTCTATCTCCCTACATATTTATTCTGGCTATTGAAGGATTAAGTCGACTTATCAAATCAGCTAAAGAGTAGTGGATGATTAAGGGGATCAAAGTGGCTAGTTCACTCTCACTATCCCACTTATTTTTTGTTGATGATGTACTGATATTTGGGAATGGTTCCCTAGAAGAATGGAAATGGTTATACGACATTGTCACTACCTTATGTGGTGCTTCAAGTATGAAAATCAATTCTCAAAAGTTGAGTTTTATTCATCTCTGTCATTATCAAGTTTTAAAAGATAAAATATTTTCTCTCTTTCCATATAAGATGAATAATATTGATGGTGGTATCCATCATTTAGGTTTTTATCTAAAACCTAATTTTTATAAAAGAGATTATTGGACCTGGTTAATTAGAAAGATGAAATCGAAGATGTGCCCGTGGAATTCTAGATGGCCCTTGCTAGGGGGAAGATTTCTTATAGTTACTTATGTTTTACAGTGTATACCTGTTTACTTGTTTTCCTTATCCAAACTACTAGAGGAAGTGATAACTATCATGACAAGAATGATTATACACTTTCTATGGGCCATAAAATAGAAGGAGAACAGATTTCATCTAGTGTACTAGGAATTTTTATCTAAACAAAAGCTTTATGGTTGATGCGGGATTAAGAATTTCAGTCTTTTCAATAAAGCTTTCTGTGCAAAAATTCTTTAGCACAACTTCTTTGATGAAGGTTTGTGGGGAAACTATTTAGGATAAAATATTTTAAGTGAATCCCTAAGATTATATGGATGAGTAATTTCAATATGAAGACTTCTTCAGCTTCAGAGATTTGGAGAAGCCTCATTAAAACTCTACCATTTATCATCCAAGACGTTGGTTTGCTCACTAGGAGGGGCATTAAATTTTTCTGGGTATAGATCATATTGTTGGCCTTTCAGGAAACTTTACATTTTCATGCAAGATTATGAGACGTGTACATTAGAGGAACATTGTTGTACTTAAGCAGGCCTATAAGGAGGACGAGGACTTAAGATTTAGTTGATATTCGTCTCTAGATTTAAATATGTAGGGAGTTATGGCTAAAGAATGGGATGATTATGTTTTTAGAGTTAACCTAGGAGGTATCAAATTAACTGATAATTGTGATGAGTTAGTTTGGTGTTTAAACAAGAAGTGGGGAGTTGCCACAACTAAATTATCATATATTGCTCTAGCTGAGCAATTTTTTCCAAGGAGCTCTATTTGGTGGATGCCACGGGGGCTTCACTTGTTGGCCAATATCCTATCACGTTAGTTCATATTGTGGGTTTTAAAATTATAAAAAATCGAACCAATATATTGCAGGTATTGGGGGGATGAGGGGTTTAAGGTGGGGGTGGGTAGGGTGGTTTATAAGGATTGAGGTATAAAAAGGGGTGGGGAGGAGGTTTTAAGAATTGGGAGGGGGTTTCAACAAAAAAGAGTTTGGGTCAATATCTCTCGAAATTAAGGGTATTCTTTAATATCCCACGATCGCACGTGCTATGTGAGAGGTTCACTAAGTGAAGTCCCCGTGGTGGATGCACTCTATTTGGAAAGGGAAATTTCAAACAAAAATAAAATGTTTTGCTTGGCTGAGTCTAAAAAATAAAATCTTAACATAGGATGGAATTCAGAAAAGAGTATTCTCAGGACCCGACATATGCTATTTTTGTGCATCAACTTTGGATACGGTTGATCACCTTTTTGGTGATTGCAACTATTTTCAGGATGTTTGGTTAGAACTATGTAAGAGTGTGCATTTTGATTTTAATTGGGATAAATCCAATCTTGAAGAAAATGTATACACATGGCAAAACTCTCAATATTTCTCTTATGGAATTCCATTTTCTACCTTCTCGGAGATATGGAGAGCTAGAAATTGCATTATTTTTCACGAGGGATATTTTGATGTTCTACATGTTAGTATCGAGGTGGTCTCTAGGCTCAAAGAACATGTCCAAGCGATCTTTTAAAGTCCTCAATCAGAATGATTCATCATCCTTATATAGATGGGTATCTAGTGAATGGTTTCTTTGATGGAGTAGAACAAATGGGTTGTTGTGCGTTTGGTATGGTCATCGAGCTACAATTGAATCATAAATACTTAGGATGATTGTGGGTAATGGTACTAATACCAAAGTTGAGCTTTTAGCTCTCTAGGGTCTCTTATGGTTTGCACAGAAGAAGAACATCCTTGCTTTGTAGGTGTTGGGGGACTCTAAAGTTATTGGGGATTGAGTTAACCATGTTCATCAAATACACTCCTTGGAGCTGATTCACTCGTTAAGATGGGTCAAGCGATCCACTTGTTGAACTGATTACTCTTTGACATATCTATAGGGACTTCAATGGTGAAGCTCATACTTGATCTAAAAGTGCCATTGGAATTAGGGGTGGCCTAATTTTCTATGAGGATAGACACATTCTCTATGGGAATCTATTAGTGCTGTGAACTCTTGAAGTTAATCCTTTTGCTTTTTGTAGTTAGTCATTTACTATATTGCTTGACAAATGAACGATTTTGTATTTGTTAATATGATAGGTTTGTATATAATAGATACATAAGTTATGGGTGGACTTGGAAATTTATTATAAATAGTCTAGATTTTTTTATTTTTTTTAAAGACTTGACTCAAGTGACTCATTTAAAGAATCACTACATTTGTAATTCTGATGCAACTTTTTACTCATATAAAGTTATCTTTAAATATATGAAAAAATAATGCAACTTTTTACTCATATAAAGTTGTCTTTAAGTTTATGAAAAAATAAGTGGTAAGCCACGAGGACAACAAACTTTCTAGATTTTAATAATAATAACATTATCTTAACCTAAATTAAATTAAAATACAAAAACCCATACATATCATGTTTGCCACTGCAAATAAACCTAATACTCTCTATCAAAACACAAAATGATCCTCTCTCTTGGACCATATAAAACGTTAAAAGAAAAGCTATGTAATAAGACAAATATATTAAATTCATCTTGACTTAAAACACAAAATGATGCACATGCAGATCAGTACATAACAGAGTACAGGAAGGCAACAGGAATATGCCATCATGGTCGTAATCCTTCCATTATATCTGTCTGTTTGGTGTGGTAGCCGTTTCATCTTTTCCAACTTTTTCCAACTTCTTCCATCTTCGCTTATAAATATATACTGATCTTCAGCCTCTTTTCACGGATTATTGGAGAGACTCAGAGTAGTTGCTAACGTCGGGGAAGGGGAAGGAGAGGAGTAACGAAAAAAGCATGGCTGCATTGAAGCTGTCATCTGATGATCGAGAGGATCATTCTACTGGAAAGACTAGTGACTCATGGAAAGCCGGCGGGATTTTAATCCGTAAACACCAGGAAAGGAGGAGGAACGAGCAGTTGAATCCCTTGGAGGGCTTTAGTGTTGTGAAAAAGCTTGGGGAAGGCCATATGAGCTCAGTATTCCTTGCTGTTGAACACAGTAGCAACAGAGCTTTTGCTGTGAAGGTGAAGAACAATGATGTTGTTAGGAAGAAAGAGGCCTGTAGCATGGCTGCTAAGGAGAAGGAGATCCTTTCCACCCTCGATCATCCATTCCTCCCCTCCCTCTTCACGCACTTCGAGTTTGAAAACCACATGTTTCTTGCAATGACATACTGCTCAGGAGGAGATATGAACCTTTTCAGGTGCTCACAGCCCAACAGAATTCTCTCCGAAACTGCGTTAAGGTGAGACCAATGGTATGGCTTCCTCTGCATGGATCTATCTATTAAGTATCAAGAAAGGATATCCATCTATTAAATCATATTCATTGAATCATAATCATATTGGGGGAAGGTTTACTTCAAATTTGTTCCTCTTTAGAATCCAATATTACAATTGTTTTTTACACGGCTGTTATTATTTTGAATTCCTGGTTTAAAATCCGTGGAAAGCATATTTACTTTCACACCTATTGGTGTTATTCTTTCCATTTTTTCAATAGGCAAGTAGATCTAGAGAAGTTATTCTCACCACTTTTCTTAAGATGAAAGCAAATGTGCAAAAATTAGAGATTCACTGAGAAGTTGATATGGTATTTGCAATGAGTATCTAACTATTCTCAAGGGTTTTGTTTTTAAAGAATACTGTTCTCCAGGGTTTTTAAAGAATTCCTTGTCTATTTGAAAAAAGCCAAAGGTATTTTCCCAATGAACCTGGGAAACCTAGAACTAGTTGTTCCATATCATAGGTTTTTTTTATCAAGCAGGCCTGCGATTATGCTCGGAACCCTTCAGAGATTGTTATGCAGAAGCCCGTGATTGCATTTAAGACTGCATTCGTATTTTGGACGACTCGTCAGCCTCCCAAACCCCTTTTTAACGACGTCGTGATTGAGAAATCAGTTTCATTAAGTAGCCTGTGGCAGAGTGATGATGGCTGCAGTAGGCTCAATCATTAAATTTCAGTCTTTTGACATTTAACAACTAGTAATCAGTTTCTGAGTTTTTGGTAGTAATGATTGCTCTGCCTAAAGCTGATTAATTTTACACATACATAATTGTTAATAGCATTTTTTTATAAATATTTTAATAAAACCTTTACCTTTTACCTATGCATTGATGGAAATTGTGGAAAACTTTGGAAGTTTTGTTTGATTACCATTTATCACTTTTTAATTTAATTTAGACCATGCAAATTTCCAATAAATATTGCATGTATATTAATGAAGTTTATTTTTGTAACAAGGTAATCATAATTTTATGTTAGTGTTAATAAGTAATTATGATCTTATTTTAGTGTTAAGAATTTTTTTGTTGGTGGTCATGGTTACTCTTTCATTGTGAAGACCATACTTTACCTGTGTGACTTGTGTGGTGTGAATGAAATGCAGGAGATTAAATGACGTTGAAAATGGGATTGCATGTAGATATCAATGAAATATCTTAAGATTCAATTTATCTAATATTATGATTTTTTTTATAAATTTATGTTGGTTAAATATAAATGAAATACAATGAAAAAGTCTATAAAGTAAGTGTTTGTGCTAATATTTTAAAAAATGTATGACCTTTAAAAATGCTTTTCCTTTTCTAATTATGCAAGAAATGTATGACCTATAAAAATGTTCTTCCTTTTCTGATTATGATAGTACAAATATATCATAACATCGATAGCTAACTATTACTCTTCTCCAAGTCTTACTACCCAATATATTTTTAAATCTTACTTTCTTACTTACTACCCAATATAATTTTAAATCTTACTTACTACCAAATAGTTAAAAATTGTTACATTTATAATTTGAAAAATATTTGTAATGGGACAACCAATTCAATACAAGTACAGGCGGAGAAACTAAATTACATTAGTTGCAATGCTTCTGCGTTGCAGGTTTTATGCGGCCGAACTGGTACTGGCGCTGGAGTATTTGCATGAGCAAGGGATAGTGCATAGAGATCTGAAGCCAGAGAACATATTGGTCCAAGACAACGGTCATATTATGCTTACTGATTTCGATCTCTCCCTTCGTCTATCCTCCCAAGTTAATCAAACCAGATCGGAACACGAGTCTAAATATAATTACAATTCCAGTTCAGATGAGGACAGGTCGTCCAGATCCAGTAGTATGGATGGGGAAGATGAAGGAACCATGAAGTCCCATTCGTTCGTAGGCACTGTAGAGTACATTGCGCCCGAAGTTCTGTGGTGCAGGGGTCATGCCTTTCCCGTTGACTGGTGGTCGCTGGGAATATTAGTGTATGAGATGTTATATGGGAAGACTCCATTCAGCGGCAGCAGCAGAAAGGAAACATTCTTCAACATTATGTGCAAAGATCCTGACATAACAGGCTCATTGTCTCCACTCAAAGACCTCATCAAGAAACTGTTGGTGAAAGAGCCCTCTAAGAGGCTGGGATCCTGCATGGGAGCCACCGATGTGAAGAACCATGCTTTCTTCCACGGATTGACATGGGAGGCCCTTCGATTTATTTCGCGACCTCCCTTTCTGCCCGACACCGACAGCACCCTCGTCGACAAGGAAATGTGTCACAACGCCGAAACATTCATATCTCACTTCTAATTAGCAAATTCGGCCGTATCAGCAGGCCAATTTATAGGCGAATTCTGAAATTCGTTGGGTGCCGAATCATGAAGTTCAATTCGACAGTAAAGATATAAACCTAAGTCTTGCAGTTGGACACTAAACTGCTCTGTTACCGCATATCGTGTTGGACACTAAACTGCTTTATGATTTCATATACTGCGGGTGGCTTTGCCACTTTTGTCACTACTAATAATAATTGTGTAACTTATTAGTAACTTGCATAGATCTATCTAAAACGATCTACCATCGAAAAGGATTGTTGTTAATATTTGTTACAATCATTTTAAAAGTATGTAGACACTTGAATAATAGGGTTGTATATTGTTGATCTACTATTGTACAAGTACCAATCTGAATGTACCTATTTGCATTTGCTTGGATATGATCCTTCTCCTATCTCTGAAATATCGTTGTGCTGTTAATGATCATTTAGAATTTGTTCCCAAAGCTTATTAACAAGTGCTGATAAAACATACATGAAACCTTCAGACCTTCTTACCGTTGCACACACAAAGTTGTATTCAATGATAAAACATACATGAAACCTTCAGACCTTCTTACCGTTGCACACACAAAGTTGTATTCAATAAAGGAACATATACTCAATGTTGAATGACTACCGAATGATATATCATTGAGTTCATGCTTTTACCCCTGTTATACATAAATGGATAAATGTTGTTACAAATGTGGTTTATAGTGCATTATGAATGAATACTTGTAATTTGGCCAAATAAGTATATATCACCCATATATCATCCTTGTTGAATGATATTAGATGCTAGTTGTACACTTTTACATTACATGATATGTGTATAAA
>LPNX010357103.1:54947-65603 GCA_001517045.1 Pseudotsuga menziesii
GGCTGTAAAATGCACCTCTTTTGTTCAATAATACTTTTGATTTTGATTTGTTAGCTATACTGGTTTCTAATGCTCCTATTTTAACTGCATATGCAATTGATATGTATAGAACACAATCATCTGGTTTTTTAACTGTGCAATAATACTTTTGATTTTGATTTGTTAGCTATACTGGTTTCTAATGCTCCTGTTTTAACTTCATATGCAATTGATGATGTAGGGAACAAAATGATTAGGTTTTTTAAATTCTCACTATGCTCTCTTTATTCAAAAACTCTCTTTCGGAGTATATTGGAGACTTTCTATAGACTTACTTGTTTAAGAATTATATTAATGACTTAGCTATTTGGTTTGAGATATTCATTGAATTTTTTCAGTAAACCCAACTTACTAAAGAAAAATGAGTTGTATAGAGACTTGTATATATTGTTCTTCTGGCAAGGTGTCCGTGTGATCTTGATAAGCAACTACGACTTCTCAAGGATTTATGCTCTTCCATGGGTATGACTGTCAACACTTAAAAAACGAAAGTTATGATTATCAAATCCAAGAAGGACACTTACACTAATTTTGTGTATGACAATAACAACCTAGAGGAATTTTTTTCTTACAAATACCTAGGAAATGATATTCATCACAGGCTCAATTGGAACTATAGTTGAGAAAAGGATTAATGGAGGGTGGAAAGCTTACTTTGGTCTCGAAAATAATTGTAAAGCAACAAAGCTTGTGATGTGGGATAAAAAGAAGTTCCTCTTTGAAACTTTAGTCACTCCTGTTATCTTGTATGGATGTGAGGTTTGGGGTTACAACATCTCTAGAGAATCTTGGAGAAAGATTGAGCAAATCCAAAAACGTTTTATAACGTGTAACCTCAAAATTAAAAGCAATACACCATATCCTATTCTCCTTATAGAAGTGGGTCTTTCCCCTATCGAGAGCCTAGCTATGACTATGTGCGTGTTGTATAAGCACAAAATCAATAACATGGGATACCATAGACTTCCTAAGCTAGCTCTTAATTCCAGCCAAAACCACCTAAGGCTCAAGCGAGGTTGGTATAAAGATACCGAGGCCCAGTTAAACCACTCGGAGATCGACAAAAATATTGCAATGCAAAATATTAATAACATTAAAAATATTGTTACTTCTATGTTTACAGAGAAACTGTGGAGTGAGAAAGATTTAGAGGCTAAAAGAAAATTAAGATATTATAAGGAGGTCATCAATCCTACTCTAAAAGATCAAAAGTATCTCTATGTTTTAACTAGTTCAAAGAAAAAAACTAATATAGCCAAGATAAGAATGAACTCTCACGAGCTCCATAGTGAAATAGGTCGTTGGACAGTTCCTAAAACACCTTGGGTGGAAAGGATCTGCCATCTCTGTGAGAATAGGAACATTGAAGATGAAAATCACTTCCTTTTAGAGTGCCCTGCATACACCCATATTAGATCTCAAATTCCTAATATTTGTTGCAACACCGGCCTTCCTAGCCTTTTAACTTGTCAAAATTATAGCGAGCTCCGGATGCTTCTCACCAAGCTCTTTAAGTATAGGAATACAATTTTAAAACGAACTAATTAATTGGTTTCTTCAGGTCCGATAGACCAAAATTTTGGTCTAAGTGGACGTTAACCATCATCATCGTCATCATCATTGAGATAGTGGTATTCGGTTATAAAGCCTCTGAAATGAACTAATTTACATATGTTCCCTCATAAATGAAATGTCTTTACACCGAAGTGCAAAGTCCACTGATGAGGCCGGTGTACAAGCACCGTATATAAAAGGGATAAGAAAAAGGGACAGTTCAGTAAACCCAAGCAGACAAAAAAAAGAAGTGAAACTTCTTATATTCGTATGCAAAACGCTCTTCCTAACAATCCCATATATCTTAAAATATCTTATAACAAAGTATAACCTAGAGGATTTTATTCATATCCTTGAGGAATATAATTCATATGGTAGGCCAACAACTTAAAGCTCCTAGGGCCCTTACCAAATAAGTAACACAAAACTTTTTTAGTCTATTTTATTCAAAAAGTTAAGTTTGGATGACTTTGTTGTTTGGGTTAAGTCACAAGTTAGTGTTAGTGATATATCTAGTTTGTTGACTATTGAATATATTTTGGAAGGTTGTTGTTCCCATAGTTAAAAAAAAATGAAAAATAATTATGTGGAGAAGCTTTAGTTTTTTAAGAATATATTGCAGTGATTATTTCAACTCCTAGTATTATCATTAAAATTATTCATAGAATTAACTACCTGGTGTGAATCAACATCTTTGCAACAAAGCTCAAGGGATACGGAGTTAGATTGTTCCAGAGACATGGTTAAAGCTCGTTCCAGGCTGGGTATAACCTTGCAGGTCCTTTCTAGAAACCTATCTTCTATATCGGAAAGAGCTAAAGGGTAAATTATATAATTTTATATCCATTATTCATAAAATATTGTTAGAATTAATATAAGCCCAAAAAAACTAGTGTTCTAACTAGATGATGGTCAAAATTTCGCTGTTCCAAAACCTTGAAAGTCACCTTCTTCAAACAACCTTTAGCACCTTCCAACTAGGCTCCAACCTGACCAAGCTTCAACTGCGTGCTCTGATACCACTTTGACAAAGTGTCCTCAGACACAAAAATTTATTAATGAAGACGGAAAATAATTACATCATAGAGATGTGAGGGCTAGGTCTCGAAAGATTACCTCACATAGAAAACTTGATAGATTTAAATATCCAAAAAGTAACAACTAATTTACCATTACTGAAACTAACATAAGGACACATATCATATTTTGTTTCTGTTCTTAAATAGGTATACATGATGAGATTTATAGTTATTAAGATTTGCATTGAAAGCTGCAAATTATCCTTCATAAACTTGAATAAAACATTTATTTATGTGGGTCCATTGACATAATTATTTAGTCATGGTACCGTGGGTTTTACTTAAAGATATTTTATGGATATGATAGCTATTAAAAATGTTTTATGGTTTAGTTTAGAACTAGGATAAATATTTTCTCCTCTTTTAAACTAGAAAATAAGCTTTTTAGATTTGTTAGAAAACTTCAAACCCAAAAACCCCTATTTCTCAAATTCTACATTTAAAACTTCAAGAAGCCAGAATCTAGGATCAATATTATCATAAATATTATGATAATTTATTTCCAAACATCATGAACAATGTTGATTCCACATAGAATCCTCAAACATAGGAATTGTAGATCCTAAAAAAAACAACTTTTAAAAATCAAATAATTATTTAACCATTTAAAATATAGGACAGAGTCATTTTCAAGCGAAGATGAATCCAATAAAGCAAGCTCGTGTTGGAACTATGTTTTGTAAGTGTAGAATAAATACTTAGCACTTATTATAAATCATCCATGCATGATTTACAAATTTAGACAATAAATAAACTAGCAGCATAGTCTCCTTACGAGATTTCTCTATTCTATTCTTCTTAAGAATAAAAGTTGTTGACTACCATTTCCACGATACCCTAGAATCCTCTAAACTATCATTTAAATAAGTGTATACATGCCAACAATAGACAGAATAGAGAACCATAGGTCACTCATGACATATCGAATCCCTTGGAGTTCCAATTCTACACTATCAACATTTCCATAATTACAAGTATGACTCCAAAAAACTATGCATAACGTTGGCTAAAAGCCATGCTTAAACTATTTAAAAAGAAATAGAAAATACATAACCATCCAGATAAACTTAACTAGGGTATCATGATATCCCTATTACCAAACATTCAATCCAGTAAAAACTTAGGCTCGGAGTTCGAATCCCATAGGGCTTCCTTGCTAGCCATCATTTGGAAGGAGTGGCCATGCTTCAAGCATTGGCATGAAAACTCATCGGTGTTTAACATTAATATTAATAAGAAAACATATTTAGGGCTTTGACCGTGCTTCTGCAGAGAAGAAAAATAAATAAAAGGTTTCCACTCATACAATATTTACAAACAAGTTATCCACAGTGCCATTGCTGGAATTGCTAACATAGAGCGTCCTGATCCTAACATAATACATTTCCCACCAACAATGCTTTGCCCGGAAATTTGAAAAGACAACGATTCAAAATATTCATAAATTAAAAGTAACAGAACTGAAATATAGATTGTCTGTAAACCAAATCAACTACAAGACATCTTCCCAAATACAAATGTAACGAACATAAAATAATAATTAAATAACTATTATATAATTAATAATAACTATTAAAATCAATATTAATACATATTGATATTAATAATTAATAAATAGTTATTAGTAAACAATTCTAAAATGATGCATCCTTTCATGGACAGTATCCAAAGTGCCTTTACAATTAATATATATATGGCACTCACTTTGTAATCTATCATCATCTCTATTATATCATCAATTTATATATTATTATGGCTTATTTAATATTCCAAGTCTTTTGGTAATATTATTTGTGTACTTGAATAATTATTCGCTTTAAGTGGTATCACAGCCTCGTTTGGCTTATAGCTTTATTTTAGGGATTCCCTAAGATATTGGACATTGTCCAAAAGAAAAATAAAAACCTAAAAAGAAGAAGAAAAAAGAAAAAAAAAAGGTAAGAAGAAAAAAAGATAAAAGTAAAAGGAAAAAACAAGAGAGAGGGTAAAAGTGAAACCACACCTAGTTTCTTAAAGTGGGTTTGAGTTTGAATATAAAAATGCAAAATAATTACTAGTAAAGAGAAAGTAAGATTTGAACTTAGGTGGGGAATGTAACACTCATTCCTCCCAACCACCCAATCTACTCACATTTTACAAAACTAAAGGGAAAAAAAGATAAAAAGGGTGCATAATAATTGCTACTAAAAAGCAAGTGAGATTTCAACTTAGGTGGGGAAGCTAACACTCATTCCTCCCAACCACCCAATCTACTGACATTTTTACAAACTATTGGAAAAAAAGAAGGAGATATTGATTAAACTTCAAAGAAAACTTAAGAATATGGATTTTAATATTGAAAAGAAGCAAAATTTTCCTATCACCTTACAAAAAAATGTTGCAATATTATTTAGAATTAAAGGGACACTTGCAGGGAATGATATCACCATTTCTATCGTGCCTGCTGAAAGAAATAATTATATTAGTACTAAATTCGCTAACCATTTAGTGATTCCTGAGTCCAATATAAGGGAAGAGCTAGACTTTTTGGACAAAAAACGAACTGAAATAAGTGGCTTACAACTGAGTGTTGGATATTATATGGTCACATCGAAATTCATTGTTAGTTCCTTATGGAGCTTTGACGGTGACATAATTTTGGGTTTACCTTGGATAAAAACATTGGGGACTTTCATCTTAAATGCCAAAAAGAAGTTTCTAATATTTTCCTATAAGAGAAAGAGAATCAAATTTCAAGATATTACAATGAAGTTAGAAATAGAACCTCCAACAAATGAAGAATTCCAGGATATATCAAAGATGATTTCATAGGGTAATCAGAAGTAAGAACAAAAGAAGTAGAAAAAAGTTGAAAAAATTGTCGCTAGTAAGGATGAAGAAATTACTTGTTTGTTTCGCACAGATTAAGAAATTACAGAGGGAAAACGATTTCAATCAGAGACACAAAAATCAAGATATAAAGAAAAAAATAATTGATTATGAAGTAGAAATAATACGCTTGAACAAAATCATTAACGACAGAGATGAAGAACTGACGCACATACGACAGAAAGTAGAAGATCAAGAATCAGTGGTCGACCAGTATCGACAACAGATAAAAGTTCTTCAACAACAAAAAAACGACTCTAAAAAGGAACACAAGTTGGAGATCGCAAAGAGTAATAAAACAATATCCAACAGTTCTGAACAAATTTTCAGATTAAGAAATCATAGCAAAACCCTGATTACAAAAATGAAAAAATGAAAAAATAGTAGTAAGAAGGAACACTTCGATGAAGACTTTGAAGGAAAAATACTGGAAAAGTAAGAAGAAAACTAGTGTCTAAATAATCATAATCAGGAACTACAGAATCAAATCAAGGAGTTAGAAATTGAAAAAAAATCGCAAGAGGAAAGAATCGAAAAGATTCAGAATCATGAACAATCTACTGGAGGATCAAGAAGCACAATCCAGGAAAATGCATCCAAAAATCAAATCGAGGAAGTGAAGACAGTCCTCGTCGTCATCCAAAAGAAAGAAGAACAAACAACACATGCACCTTACAGACATCCTAATTATAATCGTCATTTTTACCAACGACAGGGTCAAAATGAATATTCACAAAAGACTTATGTGTACATGCGAAAATATCGACATACCAAACAACAATTGAGACGAATTGTCCCACAAAAATATCTCAGAGCTCCGATAAAAATAGATCTGGGATGGACCATAGCAGATACGATGCAACAATTCTCCTGGGGAATCCGTAATTCATATTGGCTCATCTCCTCAAATCTCGCAAATACAAAAGGGAAAGAATTCCGAGACGATAGATTAAAATAAATGAGACATTAATGTCCAATACATCTTTGAGGACAAAGATTCCCTTAAGGGGAAGGAAATGTATCGAATAGAAAATAATAATTAAATAACTATTATATAATTAATAATAAGTATTAAAATCAATATTAATTATTAATATTAATACATATTGATATTAATAATTAATAATTAATAAATAGTTATTAGTAAACAATTCTAAAATGATGCATCCTTTCATGGATAGTATCCAAAGTGCCTTTACGATTAATATATATATGGCACTCACTTCGTAATCTATCATCATATCTATTCTATCATCAATTTATATATTATTATGGCTTATTTAATATTCCAAGTCTTTTGGTAATATTATTTGTGTAAGCGAATAATTATTCACTTCAACAAACTTCTAGAAGTAAACTTTCTACGCTTCAGTAGAACCTTCTTAGATATTTCTTTAAAACACACAAAGAAATCTTAACTAGAAATAAATTTACCCCAACAACGTTATCTATTGGAATGTACATAATACATTAAAAAATTCAAAATGCAGCATTTATAATCCCACAAAATACTTCACTATTCACCTAGCTAAAAGCATTAAACCAATAAAGATCACATAAAAAAGGACTGTACAACCTTGTATTTCTAGAAATAGGTTTTAGATAGGCCTCCGTAGTTTTTCACCCATTGTCAAATTAAAATTACAAATTCATCAAATGCCTAAACAGGCTCATAAGCACTAAACCCCGTGAATGGATAGACAAGTTGTAGTGCAGTTATGTTTAATGAGCGTACATTGATGTATTGTATAAAAGTTTTAAATATAAAAAATGTGCTTATTAGAATTAAGTGCACCAGGTAATGTGGTGTGGATATTTTATCGTACCACATCGTTAAAATACTTCTATATTTTCTAAAAAATTTGTTGTAAACACAGTGTGTTTGATTAAAAATGTATTGGTGTATTTCAAAATTTTGGTTTTCAATGCATCGTAATTGATGTGTTATCTTTAACTAGAAGCATTGCTGTTTATGTTAATTTAAGGCCGATGGGGAATGTGTCGATGGTGCACCTATTACATGTCAAAGAAATGAATATCAGTGTGCTGATGTGAAATAGTAGCACCATGGAATTATGAATTTTTAGGGTTGTAAATGATCAATTTCCTAAACCCATGTGTTAGAATCATGTTACCGCACTCGGATCAATGTGTAGCGGTGAACAAAAAACACCGACTATTGAATTTTAATTTTTTTATTTAATATACAATTGTGCGATCTATTTACATATGGGAACTATAAGGTTGGTGTGTTACATTCATAGTTACTTACCATGAATTATTATTATTATTATTCAAATAAATGAATGTTTCTTTGATGCACTACAAAAGCATAGCACATTGTTTATGGAGTGTGTTAAATTCATTATGATATCCCTGCTAGTGTTGCCTCCTGTAAAATTTTAGGGTGTACCAACATTCAGTATGAGCTAAATGACTCGAAGGAACCATGCAATTTTTTTTTAAAAATGGGGAAAAAACATAAATAATTACAAAATTTAATCTGCTAAAAATTTAAATTGTGAAATAACAATTAATTTAATTGTTTAGTTGCATGTTGTAATCTCCCTAAAATTCATAAATAAATAAAAAATTTCTTAGGATAATAAAATACTGAACTTCAAGGACATCTTTAAATATTCCGCAGAATAAAAACTTGTTTGTAAAGTTGAGCCTAAGTTTCATAGGCTTCTTCCCCTATATGTGTTTCTGGTATGTTGATGATGTTTTATATAATGTTGTTCTATTACTTTGACATGTTCATAAGTTTAATTTCCTGTCTATTAGTTACTGACATTTGTCGACACTTATTTTGTTTTACGTTTTACTTTTTTTATGTGTCCTTAATTTCGTGTATGGTTTTATTTATAAAGAGGATGAGTTATCTCTGTATCTCAAGGGGTGGAGTGGCAGGGTTATATCCCATAAGAGTCCACTTGGAAAGGTAAGGATTCCTATTTCTATGAGGTTTACTTAGTTCTTCATGAACTAAGGCATGTATTTATTTTCTTGTGTAGGTGATTTCGTCGGTGAACCCATTCTAATGATCATGGAAGCAAAACATCCTACATCTTAGAGCAAGCTAAAACTAAACTACACTATTCCTATGCATAAATGTGTTAACAGAGGACCAAAGTCCTAAGCCTAAACTATACATTAATCCTATGGTAAGAAGGGGTTATGAATTATATGTATGCATGTTGTAACTATTTTCTAAGGTTGTAAAACCTTAGATGTAACTCTTTATAAGTTTGAACTTATAGTATGGAGGGTTTATGTTTATGGCATAAACTTTATGCCATCGAAACTATGGCTAAACTTTGCAAAAGGGCTATGATGGAGGGTTTAATACTTTGGGCATAGGGGTTTTTACATGCTGGTGCAACAACATGAATCAAAACTATATCGTAGTGGGTTTTGATCTGCATGATAGTGGTGGATAGGGTGGAGTAATAAATGAGCCTTGGGAAGCATGGGGATAATTTCTTAAGCATTGTGGTAGGGTTTTTGTGTCGTTCATTTGGTTTTCATTTCACTAGAGATGGTGGTCTCACACTCAAGGTGAGAGCTGCGCTTCTCATGCTGCACAACCATCATTCTTCTACGCTACCTTGACATGTATGTGTTAGTGTTGGTTTGCATATTTGTATTGCTTGTTTGGTTTATGGTTTCGATAATGCATACTTCTAATAAATTCATTATGGTTTGTGCAGGTGAGTAGAGCGTGGTACTCTGCATGGCTTGAAGGTAGTATTGTAGGTTGTTTTGCGCAACCAGACTACGGGTAAGCCCTGAATTGGCAATGGCCTTACACTTGTTTTGTGGTTTTAGCAGAGGGTTCAAGCTTGGGTGAGGGAAAATGTAAGATTGAGTTGTTTCGTTGTTTGGGGTTTGATAAATTGTTTGACACTTGTATATGTGATTGTGTAAGGGTCAGTGCAAGAAGATGATGGACCTTTTTGGCGCGTTAGATGCAATAGAAACCTGAAAAATCAGGCATCCCTCAACTTACTTGGATATTTTGAGATACTTATGCAAAATATCTTGCATTGAGTAAAAAACATGAAATGTAGGAAATTGAATCACCTTTCCGAATATATAACTTTTATGTATCGAAAATTTGCATAGCTATGTCAAATTTCATTTTTCCTAACATGCACTTTTTATTTTTTAGGGAAATTTTTGTGGGTGCAGCCTATGAGGGCCTAAATGATCGAATCAAGCTACAAAAATTGACATCCATGTAGAGAACCCATAGCACTAGTGCGGCACTATTTTTCGAAAATTAAATTAGTAATTTTATAATATTTTTATAATTGTCTAAGTGAGAAAACCTCGAAAATGGTACGTGTTTTGTGGGTGCATCCTTTGAAGGTCTTAATACAAAAATCATGAAATGGGGTTTTGATAGAACGTAGAGGTTAGTGTCTTCTTGTGCACCATACAATTTTTGTTTGAAGTGATCAAGAATTGAAAAAGTTATAGAAGAAACACTAACAGTGTGTTTTTTGAGTTGAGGAGTGATGACAGAAGATAAATAAGAAAAAAATAGAAAAAATTATGTATTCTTGTTCAAATTTACATATTTAGAATCTGCATAAAAAACCATATCTGTTTCTAAAATCTCATAAAAAATGGAGGTGTGCAGCACCATCAGACGAACCGTTAAACACGAGCATATTGAAAATATGGATATAATGTTGAATTTGCCATGGTTTATCATACTCCAAGGCACAGGCATGTTAATCCGAAGCAAAGTACAAAGCAGACACATAGGAATAGGAATTCCACGAAAGCATGGGTGGAGGCTCGGCCTTATCATTTGGAGGGAATAAAAATTTGAATTTAACAATACGCGCGCGCGATTTAACACTCCAAAACGCGTGCGCATTATATAGAAACAAAACGCGCACGTGTTATAGTGAACCAAAACGCGCACGCGTTATAGTGAACCAAAACGCGCACGCGCTATGGAAAACATAAAAAAATATTTTTTAATAATTCAAAGGGGTTAGGAAATACTTTGGTTAATGTTTTAGAAGGGGTGGGGAAGGATCAAGGGAAACTATGGCTAATATTTAATAGGGGTGGGGAAGGGTTAAGGGAAAATGTGGCT
>LPNX010357148.1:10117-44390 GCA_001517045.1 Pseudotsuga menziesii
TATTCTGTGATCCAATTTGGTCATTTATCTTGGTCATTTTTAGTTGGTTTCTATCCCGTGACCAAAAGTGGTCATTTATCTTGGTTGTTTTTAGTCAGCTCACTTAGAATTACCAATTTTGGTCATTTGTTCCTTTCAGGAGACTGTGGTGACCAAAAATTTTGGTCTCCTGGTCATTAGTCTCTCATTTTCCACTAGTGTATGTTCAACATCTGGGTGTAAAACTGGATGCAAAAGTGGATAAAAACATGGTTGCAAAAAAGGATGCAAACATGGATGCAAAAAATAATGCAAACATGGATGGAACAAAAGTAGGCACAAAAGTGGGCGCATAATGGGGTGCACCAAAAATGGATGCAAAAGGTGATGCAAAAGTGGATGCAAAAAATGATGCAAACGTGGAAGCAAAACATGATGAAAAAAGTGGCGCAAAATTGGATACAACCATGGATGTAAAATTGGATACAAAAGTGGATGCAAAAGTGGATGCAAAAAAAGTAGATGCAAAAGTAGATGCAAAAGTAGAGGCAAAAGTAGTTGTAACACCCAACGCAAAACCCGATGCAAAAGTGGATGCAAAAATGGATGCATAAAGGGATGCAATAACTGAGGTAAAATTGGATACAAAAAAAGATGCAAACTTGGATGCAAAAGTTGAAGCAAAAGTGGATGTAAAAGTAGGCGCAAAAATGGGTGTGAACTGGGATGCGACAAAAGTGGATGCAAAAGTGGATGTAATAGTAGATGTAAACAAAGACGTAAACATGGATGCAAAATGGGATGCAAAAAGGGATGAAAATGTGGGTGCAAAAGGGGACGAAAAAATGGATGCAAAAGTGGATGCAAAATTGGCTGAAACAAAACGAGATGCAAAACTAGACTCAAAACATGATGTAAAATTTGATGCAAAACTTGACGCAGGAAGGGATGCAAAAAAAGGAAGCAGAAGTGGATGCAAAAGTGGATGTAAAGAAGGATGCAAAAGTGGATGAAAACAAGGACGTAAAAGTTGAGGCAAACATGGACGTAAAAGGGGGCACAACAATAGTAGATGTACAAACTAGGCACAAAATTAGGTGCAAAACTAGGCTCAAAACCTGTCGCAAAACATGATGCAAAACCTGGCGCATAACCAGGTGCAAAACCTGGTGCAAATTACGTCACAATTTGCGCCATATTTAGAAAAAGGACGCAAAAAACGTCTAAAATAGCACCAACCCGTTAAATTGCACCATTTTGTCCAAAAAATGAAGAAAAATACACTGAAAGATGGTCTAAACGCAAAAATGGATGCAAAAAGAGACGCTAAATCCAGTTTTTGTTGTAGTGTTATTGCACGTGCTCAAATAACAATTTAATTAATCTATGTACTTGTTGTAGTTAAAATCCCATATTTCAACTTTCAACAATCCATACTTTCATTGACATTATATTCATAAATGAAATGTTGAGTAATATATTGAAAGTGTGACTATGCATATTCTTTTAACCATTTATCATATTTATTTTACATAAACATCATGAACATTGCAAATATGGAACTCAATTTGCTTATAAACTAATTAAATTTCACATTAATTACATAACAATTAAACAACTGTTGCACTATTAGAATCTAGGAAAACATTTCAGCAACATATTAAGTATTTATTAAAAATGTTAACGTTACAATGTGACATTTCCAAGGAATATCATCAAATTGCCACAATCCCACATGGTTACATCATGTTATTATTGTTATCATGCCTATTATGGTAATTATTTATGTATAATTGCAAGACATTACATTAAGCAGCACAACCATACTGAATCATAACCATTGAGGTATGTCGCAATAAAACATAAATCCTCATGAACATTGCATCCCAACATAACCTTTTATATATGTGATTATGTGACAAAAATAAATAAGGAATGGATGAATGTTGTAATCGATCATTTTAATTGATGTGTGTTTGAATGAAACAAAACCATTTATAAAATAACTAAACCCAAGCCTTCCAAAACCTTGCAACAAAGCTCATAATTCGACAAAATTCATGTAATAACACAACCATAATACACTATAACCACAAAGGAATGTCACAAGCCACGATAAGTGCCAATGAACATTGTAAGCCAAGATAACCCTTCATCGATTTCAGAATGCAAATAAAAAAAACAAGGAATATAGAAAACATAACTAAACCAAACCCTTGCAAAACATTAATTTTATTAATGTTGCAATCCAAGATCATCAATGTTTAAACATAACCATTGTGCAACATGACCATCGATGAAATTCACGATCCAGTATGAGCCTTCACAAATGTCATATTACAACATCATCCTTGATACATGTGAGAGTCCAACAAAACCAGTCCAAATGAATCTCATAATGTGACAAAGTGAATTAACAAACATAAACATAATGCAACATAATCATGCAAAACTTTCACAATGCAAAATGGACCTTCATGGATGTTATAACACAATATAAAACCCGATGTATGTCAAAATAGAAGAAAACCATTGCAAACACAAGTAACCCCAACTATTAAAAATCCATACAACGCAACAAAATTCATGATTGGTCTTAACCATAATACAACAAACCCATGGACAAATTCCACATTCTAAGATAAACCTTCATCAATTTCATAATGCAAAAAACAAGGAACGTGGCAAACATAACTAAACAAAAACCTTGCAAAACCTTATAACGAATGTCTTAATTCAAGAAAATCAATTTATAAACATAACCATAATGCAACATGACCATCGATAAAATTCACCATCCAATATAAGCCTTCACAATTGTCATAATGCAACATAACCCTTGATGCATGTCAGAATACAATAAAAATATTCCAAATGTGATATGATAATCCAACAAAATAAATTCATGAACATAAGCATAATGGAACATAACCATAATGCAACATAACACTTTATGTATGTCAAAATACAACAAAACCATTGCATACATAGGTAAACCCAACTATTAGAAAACCTTAAAATTCAACAAAATACATGAACAAACATAACCATAATACAACATACCCATGGACAAATGGGCAAATCCAACTGAACCCTAACCCTAGATGACCATAATAACCTAACTTAACCCTTGACATATGCCAGAATGGAATAAAACCAATCAAAATATAACTAAAATCAACTGCTAGAAAGTCGTAATTTAATGAATCACATAATGCATAAAAAATATAGCAAGCAACATTACCATATTTCAAGAAGGCCATGGAGCAACGTCGCAATTCAACTTGATGCCGAGTGACTATGATAATCCAACATAGCACTTGATAAATTAAACAAATATTGTACTTATTACAATACTTTTAATGTCATAATGCAACCAACCACATTAATGAACATAACGATAATACAACATATTCATAGAGAAATGTTGCAATTGAACATAACTCTCAATGAACATTGTCATCCAACATAACCCTTGATTTATGTCAAAATGGAATAAACAATTAAAAATATGACTACACCTAATCCTTGCGCAACGTTATAATGAATATCATAATGTCACAAAAACCCATCACGGAACATAACCATAATGGGACATGGCTGTGGATGAATGTTGAGATCCAGCTTTACATAACAATAATGCAACATGACAATGGACTATTGCCACAATCATAGCTTAATAGTTAATCAAAATTGTAATCCAACATTAAAACCTTTGATGAACATCAAAGATATGAAACTCAATTTCGTATTAATTACATAACAATTAAACATCTTTTGGACTATTAGAATCTAATAAAGCCTTTGAACAACATATTAGTTTTGATTAAAAATGCTCATGTTGCGGTGTGACATTTCCAAGGAAGATTATCAAATTCCCACAATCCCACATGATTATGTTATGTTATTGTATTATTGTGGCTATTTTTTTTTAAAATATGTATAATTGCAACAAAATACCTCAAGCAACACAACCAAACTCGATCATAACCATTCAAGTATGTTGCAATCCAACATAAGCCATCATGAACATTCCATCCCAACATAACTAGTTATAATTGTGACAATGTGACAAAAAACAGTAAAATATGGTTGAATGATGTAATTTATCATAACCCTTGAAGAATGTTTAAATGATACAAAACCATTTATAAAAATAAATAAACCCTACCCTCGCAAAACCTCACAACAAATCTCACACATTAATAAAAATCATGAAATACACCAGGGATGATTTTAAGGAACCATACTTATTTAAAAGTGTATAAATGTTGGCAAATATTACCAATTCTTAAAACGCCAAATATAAAATGATTGGAGATATTTTTGAAAAAATATTTTAATTTCTAAGGATTTTATATCGTCTATATAATAATTTGGCGATTTTTAGGGTGAAAAAAATTTACCCCATCAAAATTGGGCGAAACAGGGCTTCAAAAAATGCAAAATGGCGAATCCTTTTTGGGAGAAAAACATGGAAAAATAGCCCATTGGGATAAAATTTGCCCTTAAAATTATCCGTAAAATACACTAAACATAATACAACATAACCACCAAGGAAAATCAGAAGTCACCATAAGCGCTAATGAACATCGTAACCAAGATAACCCTTCATCAAGTTCAAAATGCAAAAAAAAAGAACATAGTGAACAGCACTAAACCCAACCCTTGCAAAACTTTATAATGAATGTCATAATCCAAGAAAATCAATTTATAAACATAACCATAAAGAAACATGACAATTGAGGAAACTCACAATCCAATATGAGCCTTCATAAATGTCGTAATGCAACATAACGCTTAAAGCATGTCAGAATCCAACAAAACCATTTCAAATGAATCTCATAATCCAACAAAAGCAATTAATTAACATAACCATAATGCAACATAACCTTGTAAAAATTTTGCAATGCAATATGGACCTTCATGAATGTATTCTGTAACACAAGATCACACTTGATTGATTTCGAATACAAAAAAACCATTGCAATCATAAGTAAACCCAACTATTACAAAACCTTAGAAAACAATAAAATACATGGACAAACATAACCATAATACAACATACCTATGGACAAATGGCACAATCCAAGTTAACCATAACCCTAAATGAACATAGTAACATAAACCCTAAACCCTTGACATATGTTAAAATGAAACAAAATTAATCCAAATATTACTAATCCCAACTACTACAAAAGAATTTAATGAATCTCATAGTGCAACAAAAATCTAGTAAGCAACATTACCATAATGCAACATGGCCACGGAGCAACGTCGCAATTCAACTTAACACTCATTGACTATCGTAATTTGACATAGCATTTCATAAATTAAATAAATATTGTATGGATTACATTCCATTGAATTTCTTAATATTACCAAACACATTAATGAACATAACAATAATACAACATATTCATGGATAAATGGCGCAATCCAAAATGACCCTCCATGAACATCGTCATCCAAGATTTCACAAAAAAAAATTCAATCCAAAATAGCATTTGTTACACTATTACAATCTAATAACCTTTATTAAATGTATGATAAATGAATTAAATGAACATATTCATAATTAATATATGTTAATATTTAAAACAAAACAATACTTAAAGAATAAATTACATTATTATTTAATTATTATCTCTATGTAATAACAACTAATCAACAAATTCATACTCTGATAACAAAAAAAAAAATTAATAATAATATTTTGAATACACTAATTTAATTCATATAACTATCTTAAAATCATTGTCCACAAAATATAGATTTTTAATTAAATATTAATAAAATAAAATTCACCTTTGCAAAAGTACATTACTTTTAATATATCATTAATTTATAGATAATTATTATGTTACTTTTTTCTATAACATCAATAATTAAAGAATGTATTCTCATAATATTATAATGTCATATAATATTATAATGTCATGGTATTATTCCTAATGTAATTATTATACCTGCCTCAGGCAGGTATATTGTAATCGATCACATTTGACTTACCTTTGACTTTGCTATTACTTGGTGCTTTTTGAGGCAGTTTTAAAAAATCAAAACCTGTTTTGCAAAGTAAGACTTAAGGATTTGTAAAATATGTTTTTTAATTTTGTTAAAAAGCTATTTTTGTCAACTGCTGATTGGTGGATAAAAGATGATGTCAGCCTTGGAGTTTGGTATCTGGTTTTCACTTGACACATGGCAACTATGACATCAGCATTTCTTATATTTTATTATTATGTTATTAATAATTCAAACAGCTGAGTCAAAGGCTAAGAATATATTATTTCTGTTTCGTTAACCAATCCGCTGGCAGCACTGCATATAAAACGCTTCTCCGGTGGAGGGGAAGAGTTCGGGCATCGAGTTCGGCTGAGTAAAAAACGACCAGTTTTAGCACTCATTATTATGAAATCTGTCAGGCAGATCAGTATTCCACCCCGACAAACATGCTTATGAGAATCGAAAGCAACGAGAGGGATTGCAGCACAACCGACAATTTTGGTTCTCTGGGCATCGATATAATTCCCACTGAGGTCCCAGCTTTCTATGCTCCGACAACCATGAATGTAAAAGCTGAAGCTCCCATGGAGTGCCCAATATCTAATGATTCCCAGCTTAATCAAGCCTGCAATTCAATGCCTGCACTCTGGGAAACCTGTACTAGCAATTCCACATCTGGGTGCAACAATTATTAGTTCAATACGTTGTTGAACGAAGATACCCGCAATTTCAGCTATGGGCTCTCAGCAGATATGGATGAGTTCATATTGTATCAAAATCATCATGCAGGAAATGACTCAATATTTCAAGTAAAAGAGGAGCCTGACTATTCCACAGCTGCGGCCTATTGGGAAGCTTCTCAATTAGCTGAACCTGCAAAGCCCTCAGGCTTCACAACAACAATTTCTCCCAATTATTCATACATTTTACCATCATCCGAGGTTGGTATTGCTACTGGTAGTGGTACAAATCCCCAAGGGCTTTTTCAAGAGGGAATTATCTATTGACTTGATCACTGTACATAGTTTTCTGATAATTGCATTCCCCCTATAGCATGAGTAATTGGGGGATCTCATATTTGTTCATTTACCACTTCTGTATGTCCGTTACTTCCACAGTGTTTATTATTATTATTTCCATTCAACCACAGTGATCAGCATTCTACGGCCGAAACTAATTTCACATAGCATTCTACAGCTGAAAATAATTTCATTGAGCTCTTTAACATGGTTAATCTTGCTGATTTATTTGTGGAAGAATCTACAGCTGAAAACTAATTTCAATGGCCGTTTAACATGTATGTAGAAGTTTCTATTTGTTAGTTTGATTCCCAGAAAGAAAATGTTAAAATTCATGGCCAGTTCTTGCTCTGTCTGTCAGTTTTCGATCTCCAATCTCATTACAGAGCGGTTGATTAATTAATGAACAACTTGCATAATTGACTCTGTATATTAAATATTGTTGGGTCAAGGAACCGAGAATCTGTCGGTAAATCTTATCTAACTGGTAATGCATAATTTATCTTACTTGTAACAACAGCCATATCGCACTGCCCTTCGCATGAGGGAAAGACGTGTTAATATTGTATTGTAGCACTGCACACAACTAATTTACGGGTTTTTTAAAAGCAAGGCATGACAAATTTTCTGCTATAAAAACAAAGACGTACTCTTCTCAATTTGTAAATTATAGTTTGAAACTTTATCTTATTTTGTCAATTTATTTGTAAATAGTAGTTTGAAACTTCATTTTATTTTGGAATTGTAAATTATTTCAATTTTTAATATGGTATGGTATCGTACTAAGGTCTTTTTGTTTATCTTCTCTATCGTAATCATGAAAAGGATTATTGCTTATAATATTTTTACAATCTTGATCTTACATAATCACAATTATTGTAAAATTTAAAATGGAAAGTGATATGTAAGAAAGTAAAGTTTTTTTTTATGGTAATGAGTATTATATTTAATTATTTTTTATAAGAAATCTCTATATAGTTTAATGAGGTAGCTTAAGTGGTTGAATGCTCAAAAAAAGTCTTTAAGTTAAATCTTCAGAAAACTATACCTTGTTATATAATATAAGGACCTCTTTTGATGAAACCACTATATATATTTTTATATTTCTTTATATTATAAATTATATGTAAGTTTCTTGAGTTATAAATGTGCATAAAGTTCTAGATATTATGGGTTTAATTGTTTTGACTAATAAAAAATAATAATAATAATTTCATAAAAAAATTACTGCTCACTTTATTTTACTACTCACCTAAGAGAGCCTCGACACCAAGATCAGCTAATCCAAAAATAATGAAAAGGAGCTATTCACTCTGCGTTTCTGATTAAATTTGAGAAACTTCAACACTCGAAACATGAAAACAGATGGAGATTCTCTACTGTTTGATATAGTTGCAATAGCCGAAGCAATTCCAATTGAAGGCTCGATTTTAGCAGGTGTGTTGGCTAAATACTCGTCAAGCTTGAGGAGTAGGCCGTGGCAACGCGGAGAAAATCCGATGAACAAAGAGAATTGCTTTCACTTTACTTCTTCCATGCAAGAATCTTGTTTTAAATAATAATAGTGATTTAAAACTCTTATATTATAAGTAGTTAGGGTTGGAATCACTCGATAAAATATATTTTAATTTTATTTATCATTTTTATGATGGAAAAGGAGTTCGATTATAAATTTTACAAATAACAAAAAAGTTTAAAATAATAATCATAATTAAATTTTAATTTTAAAAAATTAGTAAAGTAAAAGATAGATTTATTTATTGTTTTATAAATTTTTAATATAGTAATCGCTTTGTGTTTTATACTTACAAAATAATAAAAAATAATAAAATAAAAATTAGCATTAATTCATAAAATAAAAATAATAATTAAAAAAACAAATCATGTTTAATAAAATTAAAAATTAAAACTCTGTAAATTTTCTATAGATATTTAAAAAAATTAAGATTAAAAAAATTTACACCTTACAAAAATTTATCTCTCCATACTTAATAGATAAAGTTTAAGATAAATCTATAAAAATAATTAAAAAATTCATGTTGACTAATAAAATTAAAAATTAAAACTAGGTGTAAATTTTCTATGAATATTTGAAAATTTTAAAATTAAAAATTTTTACAACCTTTAAAAAAAAATTGGATCTCCCTTAATAATTAATAGATAGATAAAGTTTAAGATAATTCTAAAAAGGATAATTGTTTGCTTTGATTTATAATAATTTAGTACTAAAATTTGATATTCTCATGGTTTAAAATAGTTGTATGAATTAAAAGAATAGTCTAATTTGTCACTTGTGAGATTTTGATGTTGATTTCTCTTTCCTTATCAAATTAAATGAACGGTTCTAATTTAGTTACCAGGTGAACCATTTTTCAATACTAAATGTCATATCAAATATCTAGAGTGTCGAATATTCTTGTTTAAAGTCAAGATATCTATGTGGAATCATCGGTTGATTCAAAAAAGTAGGTATCAAATGAAAGCAAATTTAAGTTTTAAATATATGAAAGCAAATTTAAGTTTTTATTCACCAACTTAATGCAAATTTAAGTTAATTATGGCTTATGGCTTATGTAAAATTAATATAAATGTTTTATTTTAAATTTGATAATATATTAATACATTTTAGTGTAAGATTTTTTTAGAATGAGAAGTATTAAAATTAATATAATTGTTTTATTTTAAATTTGATAATGTATTAATTTTTTTTTAAATGAGAAAATTTGATAATTCTTTGAGATTGGGTTAAGATTTAGATGCATTATTTTTATAAACGCTTGTAAATATTTCCTTTTATTATTATTTTTCATTAGATTAGCATATATTTATATACAACAATGTTACACATTCTATGTTTTTAAAGAATTATCTTCTTGAAAGTTTCATTGTAATAGTTGGTGCTTACGTTGGAATTCAGATTTTTCAAAATCTCCAATTGTTGTAACATTTTTAATATCTATATCGTTAAGTATTTATTAGGCATTCGACATTGTTAATGTTATTCAATATCCATTTCTTACGTAATATTTATTAAACTGTTTTTAAGAGCCAAGTACTAGGCATCTATGTTGCTTATCTCAACTATTGGTAGTGACAAAAGCTCTCCTATTCACAAAGACAAATAAACTCATTTTGGATCTTTAATTTCAAGGACTTACTTAATAACTAATTAATTGATATACACATAGAAATATAAACAATGACAGTTACAAGAAGTAACAAGTAATGCAACAACGTATAAACAACAAGTAATCTCACATAGAAATATAAGTACCATGGCAACAAGTAATACATTGTTTCAAGTTTGAATGTTTCATAATTTCTTTAACTTTTAGCTTTAAACTATATACAATATCACAATAAAATATTTCTAAGAGGCAGGTATAAGCAGCCTCGCTGCTATTTCACTTGTTAATTATTAATTAAAATATAACAACATAATTTAAAGACATTAATGATATTATTTCAATAATAATTACATTCTCAATTAACCACATAAAATCATTTCTTAACATTTCATTAATTATCATATTATTAATATAAAATTTTAAAATAGCCATAAAGTTATTAATTAAATATTTTAAACCAATTTTCAATTTAATTTCAATATTTTAATCAATTTAAACTGAAAATTTATTAAAACTTAATTTACTTTAATATTTTAAACATATTTTTATCTCAATCTCACTAATCTAAAACAAAAATGAAAAATACTTTAAACTTACCCACAATAAAAGGTAATTCTCAAATGAAATCCAATTCTAGGTTTTAGGCTCCCTATGGAAACCATGATTCAAACAAAAAATCATTATTTTTCCTTTCAATTATCACATCAAGTCAAAGTACAATTATATTAGATCTCTCTTCCTTAAACTATTGCTACATCAAATTTTTTTATAAATTCTAAAAATGAACCAGCTTAAAACCACCGCGTGTAACGAGGCTAAACTAAAGTCTACTTAAAAGTTCTAATAAGAAATCAAAGTAGATCCACTAAATGTGCATAGGCTAAACTATGACTGCACCAAATTCTGGTTAGAATATGGAATAAAAAGACAGCTTAAAATCACTACATGACCATAGCCTAACCATGCGTAAAATGAGGGCATGACATGTAACAAGCATATCACATGGCCCTTTTATATTATAATTTATCTAAATCTTCCTTAGAGAGTACAAAGTAAGGAGTTAGATGGATCAAAATTATTTGAATAAAAAATTTGAGAAAAAAATTACATTTCAAATAATTTTATTTATTTAATATAAATATAATATCTAATATCTAATTTTATTTTATTTTATTAATATTTAATTTTATATTAATATAGTAATTTTTTTTTTCATTTAGCAAGAGTAAGGAATAAGGACTTAGATAGATAAAAATTATTTGAATTAAAAATTTAAGAAAAAAAATTACATTTTAAATAATTTTATTTATTTTAATATTAAAATATTTTATAAATTTATTTAAATATTTAATAAATAAAAAATTTAAGATCACAATTAAAATGTTAAATTGAAGATAGATATAATAATAATAATAATAATTTATTTTTAAGGTTACTCTACTTATAGAATTGGAAAAAAATTATTATAGTTATTTTATAAAATGTATCTTTATATATATATATATTTAGAGATTTTAATTATAAATAATGATTTATGTACATGGAATCATTGAAATACAAATTCTTAAGAGAAAATCTAAAATGTTTAAGTTTACATCTTTAATTAGTAGATAAAATTAAAAATGTTTATACTTGCATTTTCAAGTTATAGATAAATTTAAAGATTTCTATAATAAGTAGTTCTTACAGCTATTTCTATAAAATGACAAGTATTTTAATAGTGACAAGTAATTTATGACCTTTCCACTCCAAATTTATACTTAACTTGTAACATATTCATATTTACCAACTAATCTCTCAGATGTAGAAGAGTTGGTGGCCTCATCTCGTTAAGATGCCTTCTAAGAAAAAAGGTCGTCAATTTAAATCCCACTTATACCAAAAATCCAACCATGTTAAAGGTTCTTGAGATCTAGGCCAACAAAAAAAAAATATTCACCACCACCACCCACCACCCCCACAGGTTTGATTTGTTATTATATATATATATATATATATATATATATATATATATATGACAAAAGATCCAAACAAAAAACTGATTTCCTTCATTATCTTGTTGAATAGGAATGGACGTAGGACAAGAGACTTGGCAGTCCTCAGTCTTACATTTAGCTTATTTTTCACATACCCAGTTTAGCAGGATGTCTTACTCGATGAAATCTGATATAGCTTCATACTATGTTGTATATAAAGCATCAAATAAGCGAGGACACATAATAGATTACACTAGAAACTTGCCTATGATACGGTGTTATTCTGAATACACACAAAATTCCTGCAAGCTCTAGCTCGTTAGCTATCAACATTGTGGGACAAATTACAAAATATCTTTGCACTAACACCCTTGCATATTATTTTTTATTAACTAGTTATCTATGCATTCCATGCTTAGAGATAAAAATCCAGAATGTCCAGAATATAAGGCTTATTGTCATCATGTGCATTTGACAGGCAGGGCCTCTCTCGTCCAGTGGCTTCGATTTCCTTTTCTGTATATTATCACAAGTCAACAAAGAAGGTATGAGTTAGAATCCATGAACATACACACTAGGGTTACGAGATGGACCAAGTTAAAATCCATTTAGTGTATTTTATATTCATAATGGAAGTAACCTAAAGCTTATTCATCATAAATCAATGTGAGATATACCCAACGAATATTGTAGATAGGAAAATATAGATCAAAAAGAGATTCTACAATGCCTCTAACCCAACCAATTAACAAGATCAGAACAAGAAGTCCTCACACATAAACAAACAAAAATAATAGAAGCTTGAAAAAATATTTCAACAAAAAGGGACAGAATTTGAGCAAGAGGAAAATCAGATCTATCATCTAGAGGGATCCTCCTTTGGCCTCTAAATCAATGCAAGTCCTCATGCATAATAGGTGGCATATTTTTATCTAGATCCTAATATTGTAGTGTGGTTTAAAAAAACACATTCATATATATTAGAATGTGAGTGTAATCGTGTAGCCTTTGTATATTTTGTTGTTCTCAATCAATCCAATACAATTAATTCTAGGGAGGATAGGTAAATCCCATGGCCAGCAAGAGACCATTGGCTAGTAAAGAATAGAAGGGGATAATGTGCATCTTGTTGAAGACACGAGTTTGGTATTTTGATATAGTATAGAAATCCATATGTAAGAGGTTTCAAGTTCTAACTGAAAAGACATTGACAAATAAGTTATTGCAGGGAAAAATACAAAATGTATAGGATTCTCATAAGTCACTATGAATGCAGAAATGATCCACATCAAAACATACATTTGTAGATAAAATTAATAGACCCTTAGCAAGCTACAAGCCTAAATTTAACCAAAGCATCCCAATAATCAATCTAAAACTCTAATATAACCCAAGCCTTTAACCCA
This sequence comes from Pseudotsuga menziesii, assembly GCA_001517045.1. NCBI lineage: Eukaryota > Viridiplantae > Streptophyta > Pinopsida > Pinales > Pinaceae > Pseudotsuga > Pseudotsuga menziesii. Next base: position 23,635 of record LPNX010357148.1, read on the forward strand.
ACCAATTAACAAGATCAAAACAAAAATTCCTCACACAGAAACAAACAAAAAGAACAGAAGCTTGAAAAAATATTTCAACAAAAAACGACAAAATTTGAGCAAGAGGAAAATGAGATCTATCATCAAGAAGGATCCAAATCCTCTAAATCAATGCAAGTCATCATGCAGAATAGGTGCGAGAGTTTCATCTAGATCCTAATATTGTAGAGTGGTTTAGAAAAAACACATTATAGATATTCGATTGTGAGTGTAATCCTACAGACTTTATATATTTTGTTGTGCTCATTCATTCCAAGACAATCATCAAGAGAGGATAGGTAAATCCCATGGCCAACAAGAGACCATTGGCTAGTAGAGAATGGAAGGGGATACTATGCATCTTACTGAAGAAACCAGTTTGGTCTTTTGATATAGTATCCACATCCATATGTAAGAGGCTTCAAGTTCTAACTAAAAATACATTGAAAAAAAGTTATTGCACGGAAAACTACAAAATGTATAGGATTCTCATTAGTCACTATGAATGCAGAAATGATCCACATAAAACAGACATTTGTAGGTAAAAACATACCCTTAGCAAGCTACTAGCCCCAATTTAACCAAAGCATCTAACTCGAGCCTCTAACCCAGCCTATTAATAAGATCAAAACAAAAAGTCCTCACACATAAACAAACAAAAATAACAGAATCTTGAAAAAATATTTCAACAAAAAAGGACATAATTCGAGCAAGAGGAAAATGAGATCTATCATCTAGAGGGATCATGCTTTGGACTCTAAATCCATGCAAGTCATCATGTAGAATTGGTGGCAGAGTTTTTGCTAGATCTTAATATTGTAGTGTGGTTCAGAAAAAACACATTGTAGATTTTAGAATGTGAGTGTAATCCTATAGCCTTTCTATATTTTGTTGTGCTTAGTCAATCCAAGACAATAAATTCCACGAAGGATAGGTAAATCCCATGGCCAACAAGATACCATTGGCTAGTAGAGAATGAAATTGGATACATTGCATCTTGTTGAAGACGCCAGTTTCGTATTTTTGGATACAATGCTTCTTGTTGAAGACGCCAGTTTCATATTTTGATATAGTATCCACATCCATATGTAAAAGGTTTAAGTTCTAACTAAAAAGACTGACAAATAAATCATTTCACAGAAAAATACAAAAAGTATAGAATTCTCATAAGTCACTATGAATGCAGAAATGATCCACATGTAAGATATTCATTCTTCACTCTAATCCTTGAAATTTTTCATCATTAATGAAATTTTTCTTCACTCTAAAAGTAAAAAAACTACAGTAAGCTGAAATGAAATGAGCTGCTAGTTTGCCATAACAGATGCCTTGGAGTTTTGTTGGAGTGAATCTATATGCCTTGGAGTTGAGGATTCTGGAGTATTTTTTTATATGCCCTGACTTAATGGAACTCACTACTCGTTGTGTCTTCTTCATGATTTATGTTATTTTTCAGCACATGCTTCTATGGTGGCAACATAAAATGAAGCACATAGAACTCATTCAACACCCGTGAGCACAAGGATTCCACCAATCGATTTTCATGTAACTTTTATGATATTTAAAAGAAGCAAAGAATTGCACTGGTCAAGCATCAAGCACCACAGTGAGAGCACCATCATCCATGTTAAAGGAGGAAGCATGGAGCTATCATTCCCTTGGTCTATGTATGCCACCACCGATGTATATTTTTGTTTTGCGCATTGGATTATGCTACATGCGTTTTGTCCCACATTTATAGAGAAGTTTATCTATTTAGTGTTTATAAATCCCAGCCTTATAAATGTTAATCAGAATGTAGGGCAAAGGGTCTGTGGGGGCTCTAAGTGTTTGGCCTTCATGAGAAGCTCACTAGCATGGATCCCCTATCATGCCCCTATTCTTTTGAAAAAAATAACAACATTTGTCAATGATCTCGCTCCATAAAATAACAAGATTTGGAAAATAACAAGATTTCTTGTCTCTTGGCCTATGTTCAATTAAAATCAATATGGAGTAAGGATGGTTTGCGAAAACCATATTCAATGAAAATAAACATTATAGACTATATAGAATGTTTAACAACAACAATATTCTATATAGTGTATTTGTTTATAGTTAACACTAGTATTAACATCTTAATAGGTTCTTTATAGAAGATGTAATACTAGTGGAACTTAATGATGACTATAATACCACACAAATTAGATATAAAACTATTAGTAAATATGGATCCTATATCTTATTGTATCACTTAGCTTTGTAATAATATGTTACCCCATTTTCATTAGGTATTAGCTTTAAACTCTCACTCTCATTCCATAACTAGTAATCAATAAATATGATACCCACATATCTATGTGATATTTGCATCTCTTATATATCTTACAAGTTTATATAAAACTTGCACTAATCAAACCTATTAGAACTAGAGTTTAACTACAACAATAAAAAAATAGGTTTTTTATAGCTTATAAAGAGAAAATAAGGCACTAAGAATAGTGACTAATAGCATCTAGTTAATATAATAGATTGATAATAAAAAAAAGTATAGAACTAATTAGGTTTATAAGGCATAAGGAAGAGTGGAACTACTAATATAGGTAGGACACAAAGCAATTAAATCTTTCTTTTGAAAAGAATTGGACACAACTTGAAGTATATATTGCTCTAGGTACTACGATGATGGAACTAACTACAACTAGTGTCTTTAGAGCAGTACTTACTACTTAAGGCTTTCACTCTAAGTCTCAAGTGCTTTAGTAGCTTACTCTAGATGTACTAATAGTACCTTGCTATATAGCTAGTAGTTATTATTACACTATAGACTACGGCAAGTAAGAAATAAAGTTGTAAGGATAGTAGTACTTACTCTATGGAACGTGTAATGACCTTATGATTCCTCGCTTACGCTAGGGGATAAAGGAAAAAATGGAAGGGGACTGGTTTCAATTTAAAATAATGGATACTTGCTTATTTGCTTTACTCGGATTTAATTAGGGGAGAGAATCAATATATATTCTCTCTATTTAGTATTTTAAATAACGAATGGAATAATATCATTGTAATATATCAAATTTTGGACATAGCACTTATGGGAATAAGTCCCATTGCATGAGATGTTGCTTAGATGTTATATTTTGTATATTGGGCACAAGACCCCACTGCACATGTGAATGATGATTTGTTTGATATATTGGGCATAATCCAAATGCATATGTTTTATTTAGCATGTTTATGATTTCATGTGTTAGGCATTGAACCTGAAGCACATAATTGATGAGATGTTTGTGTTGAGCATGACCTCTAGAGCACATGAGTGATTTGATGTTTGTGTTGAGTGTGAGCTCTAAAGCACATGAGTATTTGATTTTTTTGTCGAGCGCAAGCTCTAAATTACATGAGCTCTGAGGCACATGACTATTAGATGTTTTTTGTTGAGTGTGAGCTCTGGAGAACATGAGTTATGAAACGTTTTTGTTGAGCATGAATCTCTGAAGCACATGAAAAGATAAGAATTGGAAGTGTTTGACATAAGGCCTGGAGCATTCCAAGCTGATGTTGAGCATAAGCTCTGAAACATCGGATCCTTGGCCATTGTATCCCTAGGTGTATCCTACATATACAACCTAGAATTAGTGTTGAACGAGAAGCTCTAGAATTGCACTCAGTGTAAATCCTTGTTTTTAGTGTTGAGTATGGAATCTCAATAATTCTAGGAGTTACTAAAAGTTAATTTTGTTGAGTGAAAATGACTCTGATAAAACATCGATCTCATCTTACCTATTTTTAAGTGATTAAATGAAATTTTGAACTTGTGTGTCTCATCAAGTACTGAAGAACTACCACATTATATGAGGCAATCCAACATGCAAGGAGGTTTAGAGCATCCTAACCTAGTTGACCTAACCCCTACCTAAAGGCCTTAATAAAGAAGCGACTATAAGCTAAAGAAAGTACCATGTTATTGGGATCATGCTATATGATGCCCAAAGTAAAAATGTTAACAATGATATATATGTGTGTGTGTATATATATATAGTTTATATATAATGAGATAAAAGAGTAATCATATGCATTAATAATAGTAACTATAAATAATAATGGGAGGATCTATGTATTATTATTATTACAATAATTAATTAAATATTTAAATTCCTAAAAGAGTCAAAATAGTAACTAGTCAAAGAGTTCCTAAGTTAAAATAAATAAATATGAAATTCACATAAATTAAGTAAAAGATTATTTAAAGAAAACAAATGATTCTTGATTTAATTGTCCCTTTTATCCGAAAGATTGTCTATAAAGGCCCAAGCCAAAGAAAGGATTGGGGATCTCTTCATTTTTCCATCTATCTATCTGATCATTATTCTCCTAAGAGTTCTTGGAGAGATTTTTTCTAGAAAGGAAAAGTAATATTGTACAGAACCTATTATCTCACATAGGTGAATCCTTACCTTTGGGAGATCTAGACTACTTGCATGTTGGAATCAACTCGGGGGGATCTAGATTGAAGCCAAGAACGGTTTCGGGTCATGGTTGGGTGGAACGTGGTAGTTCCCAAGTTATTTGGTTAAAATATTTGAGGTCAGAATTGTCTATGTTCTTGTTAATGTTGTGTTCTTGAGTGTGCAGGGTTTCCATCCATTAAATTAGCTTCAATTTGCAGGTATGAGGTTCTACCTTCCTTATAGTCCATACATATTTTTATTAAAATATGGTTTATGACCTTGAATGAAATTCTATATAGTATATGTTTGCTTAGCTAGGTTTTCATTTTGTTTACAGAACCTCGAAAGTATGAATTTTTTGTATATAAACCCTAGGAAAAATATAGTCTACATTCTTTCAATATTATTATTTTTATATTTATTCATATCATAAATTTATGTTTCTCTGTATTTGTGAAATTTTCTAATAGAGTTTATCTTAGGATTAGATCTAGATTTCTTTTGAGATAATTAGTTTCTTGTATATTGTTGAAACCTAGAAGCAAAGTTTAAATAGTTTTTTTATTACAATATAGACAACTAAACCTTACTAGCATTTAAACTAGATACATAACATGTTAAATATATAAATAATGAACACAGCTTATAGGATTCAAACTAAACCATAGCTCATATCTCCTACAAACCATTTAAAATTCAACTCTCACCATCAAACCACAATGCTAGCAGATTTCATATTGCTAGTCATCATGTTATTATTATTTCCATATTAAAATCAATTATAAACAAACATATCATAAACACTATTCACAGTCTACAAAATAAATATTAAATTAATACTAAACCATAAAAAATATAAGTCGGAATAAACCCAACCTTCCCATCGAATCCTCTACACGATTGGATACGAAATAAACCTCATATAAATTCCATTACAAAATATTCTACACAAATCCCAACCCTCGAAACCTGTTAAGGTTTGGCCGTAGGAAAAATCATATTAAAACTATATCAACACTACTATAAACAAAAACCAAGGACCAAACTCACATTTATATAAACCAATTGATTAACAAACAGAGTCGCACCAAGGATCGAATCCTGTGAAATGCTAACCAAAAACTACCAACATATTTCATAAGAAATCCTGGGATTGATTCTTATAGGCATAAATGTTAACCATAAATATAAATCAATTAAATACCCATGACTAAATCCTATAGGTATCACTGATAAAAACGAATTTATAAACATTGTAACATACACAGTAAGGGTTTCTCCTTTTAGGCTGCCCAGAAGAGTTTCAATATAAACCAACAGAATTCACAAAACAGAGCCACTCTCTACACATTCATTCACCATTATATAAATGAACTATCATATTCAGAGGATAGGTATCCATGAAAAGGTCGAGCCTAAGCTTCTAAGCTCATGGTCGTAAGGTGAAACCCCAACCCGAAAACAATTATTTGAAACTCTATTATCAAGAAATACAAAGTCATGACCTATAAATAAGCATAGAAACCATATTTGTAGGCTACGTATTCACCTAAGGGAGGATCCAAGCTCATAGACATAATATGAAACCCCATCTACGTTAAATAATCATCCATATATCAACAAATATAAATGCATAAGTGGTACAATAACACAGTCACGAATTACTTAGTTCCATTGAAAGAAATAACATTGTAAATCCAAAGCACTCGCATGAATTAAAGTCAAACACATATCTCCTCCATTAAAACGTTAAACCCATACTTTACAACCTTTTAAAAACAACAAAATTTTATACACAGATTCGATTCTTTCTCTAGATGGTCAAAGGTTTTCCCCAAAATATTTACATACAATTTTACATAGAAATGGTTAAATATAGTCACATCTCTTAGATTCCCAAACTTGCAAAAGAACCCATGCTATCAACCCAACAAAGGAAAACTACACAACGATGATTCTCCTCAACCAGAGTTCAAGACTCTGTCAAGAAAATGCAAAGAGGTAAGGGCCTTTGCATTTTGCAGGTCTTGCCACTTAAAGGTTGCACAGACCACCCAAAGAGCCACCATTGAGCCATGTTCAATCCATCTCTGCCACCTACAAACCAAACATACAGAAGCTACGAGAAGTATGGCCAACCTTAATGAAAAAAAACAAACCATTACAGTGTTGCAGACCACATCAATAGCATACCTTCCAGTGAGAGGGAAGGTTGTTGCATCACGCAACATATATCCCAAGAGCTCAAAACCACTCAGAAAATCATAGAGAAAACCAAATGAACTATGTATCGACCAATTTCAGCATTTGAGGCTACTTGCCCATGTTTTTCGAGGAGCAATTAAAGTGCCACCTTGTCCTCCACTAGCCACTAAATCAAAACCCACAAAGTATAGTCAATCTGATGGAGTTGTTGCATAATCCACCACCCCAACATTAAACCATAACAAAACCATCTAATACAACGTTATGCCAAAGTTTCATGGCATATGAAATATGCCATAAATCATTTATGTTTACCACATAGTTTTCTAAGGAACTTTTACAAGTTTTTTTCCATGGTATATGGATCACGCCTTAAACCCTAGGCATTTCACCATAAAATTTACAAATTAATTAATATAAACAATCAAGGTGGATAAGGTTTCAAAACTTTAAACACAATAATGATGACCATAAATATATAACCATATGCTTTTGAGTTTGCATAAACATAGGAATTATGCACAGTTATGCTTAGGACTTTGGTCCTCCATCTCACCAGCTAGGATAGGATAGTGTAGTTGTAGTGCAATAGTATTTTTTACTTGACACGATCATAGATAGAGTTTACCACCGGAATAACCTGCAAAGGAGCACGAGCCTGCATTAGATCGCAATGAACTAAGTAAGCCACTCAAAGCAGTAGGAAACCTTACCTTTTCAAGTGAACCCTGGAAGGGACAAAACCCCGCCACTCCACCCCTTGACATTCAAAGGAAATTTATCCCTTTTACATAAACAAAAACCAATACATATAAATAGGTAGTAAAACCTAATTGAACCAGCATATGCAAATGTACGATATTAGTAAAGACAATCAGAGTAATCATATAAACAAATCCAAGTAACATAACCACCTCACATAAACATATAGTCATTATATAGGAAAACACATAAAAAGGAAATAAAGCTTATGACACTTAGATTTAGTAACAACAATAGACACATTCCGCAAAAGATAAAACAATGACCTTGAAAGGTAGCATTTACTAGCCTACAATTTTTTTTTCGAATTTTGTAGACATTACAATCATATATAATCCTCTCTTTCTTTCTATCTATTCTCTGGTAATTGGGAAAAAGGAATAGAAGAAATTCTAGGACTACGGGACTCAAATTTAACTATGGAAAGAGATATATTTCAATAGTCTATGAGATCAAGGCAAGTTTCAATAAAGCTAGTTGAACTAGACTCAAGGGGAAATAATAAAAAAGAGGTTGAACTACTAGTCGTTAGCTTTTGAACTTGTCATTAGATAGATTGAAAGAGAGAAGATATGTTGAAAGAAATCCCTTTTGGAAAAAATAACAACATTTGTCAATAATCTCGTTCGTTCGTCTCCAAAGAATAACAACATTTCTCAATGATCTCGTTCATTGGTCTATATTCAATGAAAAGCGATACGGAGTAAGGATAATTTGCTAAAACCATATTCAATGAAAATCTATATGGAGTAAGGATGGGTTGCAAAAACCAATTATTTGGTAGTAATCTTATGAATTATATTGTTCTAATTGACTTAACCGTAAACCTTATAGACTATATAGAATGTTAACAACAATAATATTCTATATAGTTTATTTTTTTATATTTAACACTAGTATTAACATCTTAATATAATGATAAAAAAATGGAAATGATTTATATTATATATAGTTTATTTGTTTATATTTAGCACTAGTATTAACATCTTACTATGATAAAAACATGTGGAAATGATTTATATTTTCTTTTAAAAGGGTAATTTAGAAATTAATAATGGCCTTAGGTATGCAATTAAAATATTAATTTTTAATGAGGTTATATTCCAAGTGATTGTGGGAGATGAATGCCTTCTAATATATATTGACCCACAATAGAATTATCACATTTATATTATCACAAGTGATTGATTTATATTTTCTTTTAAAAGATGTTAATATAATAAAAAAATGTGGAAATGATTTATATTTTCTTTTAAAATGATAATTTAGAAATTAATAATAGCTTTAGGTATGCAATTAAAATATTAATTTTTAATGAGGTTATATTCCAAGTGATTGTGGGAGATAAATGCCTTCTACTAGATATTGACACACAATAGAATTATCACATTGGAAAATATCAAGAAACAAAATAGACAAGGACACTCTCACTTTGCATTATTCCTCAAGGAGGATGAGACTACAAAACTTCTTTTTTGTAGAATGTGATCATGCTCAATCAATTTGGGATGACGCTATAAATGAAGTAGGGAAAATTAAAACACTTTCTTATGCTTAGTGCAATTTGTTCTTGCATTTGAAAAATTACTATCTAGGATCCTTGAATCTCAAACCTGACCTAACCATAATATGAATGGACCTTCCCAAATAAGTTTGTTGGAAAATTTGTCTATCTTGAAACAAGATGATACTTAATGCATAGGTCACTCACCCTAGGCATACAACCATCAAAGCTATAAAGTTTTTTGATTGAATCTTTTTTTTCTCATGAGATGCAAGTATTTAACCATGAATATACTTTTGTCCTGCATGAAATTTCTTGGGTAGGAGATCTTTTATTTGAGATCCCCCGTTAGTCCAAATCTATCTTCTATAAAATAGAAGAAATTATCTTAGAGACAAGATTTACAAAAGTATTACTTTTGGGGCTTGTTAAACTATCGCATGTTCTTTAAACTCTTCTTGAATGGAGCCTCCAAAGCCAATTCAAGGATGGAAGGAGCATGGGGGAAGGGGTGGGGATCTATATAGGCATTGGAAAACACATATGATTAACTTATTTCTAGAGACTCTAAATGACCACCAATAATCATGATGAAGACTATGCCCTCTACATAGGAATATATATCTTAAAATCACATTGAATTGAAAATGTAATGTTGATGTAGTAGTTGTGTGAGGAATCCTCACCAAGTCGGCCTCAAAAAATATAATAATAACGAATGATTATTGTACATAATTTTTCATTATATTGATGATCATGAGAAGTAGTTGGCATCTAGTTGGAGTCATGTCAAACTCTAGAAGTGGTTATAAGAGCCTTTTAGTTCTTAAGGACATGATCAACTATTCAATTTACTTCTAAGGATATAGAGATATTTATTTATAGGTGCAGGGGAAGTTATCCTTGAGTCAAATATGAGGATATTGGACCATTATACCACGTATTGGTATTGAAGATGTGGATGAGACCTAATGAGACCTTCCTCCTTTAAGGGAAGAACTCAGTTGAGATCCTGAGCAGATATAACATGATGGACTGAGAATACATGTCTACACTGGTGGTAACAAATATAAGTGATGTTTTTTTTATTCATATTTGGTGGATCCCACTATATAGGAAGTTGAGAGGATCCTCGATGTACCTGGTCATCGATAGGATAGATACTTGCAGTAAGGATATGCTCTTATTTTCACTGTGACAGTTGGTGTTAATATTATCACCTCAAATGACACGTCATATATGATGATGGACTAGCCTGTAGGAAGATCTATAGGGACAGTATGATGCTCAAATGTAGAGGGATAAATGTTCTCTAGTACAGAGGGAGATGTGATGAGCTTGAATATGGATGTATGCAACATCAAGTAGACATTGTTGCAATATTAGGCACATGACTTGGCTAAGGGTAGATGTGTCAGAATGGGGCAGTGAATTCTCCCAAACACTATGTGATAGAGTGGGGAGAATAGTCCCTAGATGACTAAAAACGTGACTGCACCTTTTCCTGGTAACTCTATGGTGGAGTGGGGATATTAGTCCCATGTTGACTCCCTTGTTGAGAGGGAAGTATGATTTTATAGTGACATTCTCTTTGACACTTTGTGACCGAGTGGGGAGATCTCTTGGACACCATGTGAATGGGTGGAGAGACCAATGCATTGTCTCATACACTCTATGATGTTGTGGGGAGATCTCTCAGACACCCTATGAAAGGGTGGAGATGCCATTGCATTCTCCCAAATACTTTGTAATGGAGTGAGGATATCTTTAGAAAACCCTGTGAAGGGGTGGATAGGCCACAAAATTCTCTCAGCGACTTTATGATAGATTAACGATATCTCTTGGACAACTTGTGAATGGGTGGAGATTCCACTACATTCTCATGAACACTCTGTGATGGAGTGGGAGATCTCTCGGACATCCTGTGAAGGGATGGAGAGACCAACACATGATCCTGAACACTCTATGATTGAGTGGGGAGATCTCTTGGAAATCATGTGATGTGATGGAGAAATTTAGTGCATTATCCCAGACACTGTTAGACGGAGTGGGTATATCTTTGAGACACCCTATGATGGGGTGGAGAGGTTGGTGCATATTGTCGAATACTACATGTTGGCTCACCAATGGAATGGATTGAGCTGGTGTATGTGGGCCCACCAATGTACTGGGTTGAGTTGCTGACTCCTTGATAGAATAAGTTGAGCTGTTACATGTAGGTTTCCCAATGGCGAGGGTTAAGTTCGTGCATATTGACTCCCCTATGGACTGGGTTGAGTTTTTGACGCTTCTCGATGGACTGAGATTGTGTTGGAAGAACTTACATAGGATATAGAGATGTTAGAGACACTTTTAATTTACAAATTATATATATGCGTGTTCTAATATGATGATTATTCCCTGTGTAAGAGGGAGTGTTGATGTAGTAGTTTTGTGAGGCATCCTCACTAAGTCGGCCTTAGAAAATATAATAATAAACAATGATTATTATGCATAAAAGACTACAAGTCACACCACATTAAGTGTGCAAGTTTTAGTCCCCAATTAAAGTGAAAAAGAAAACATAAAGTGAACTATAAATAACAAGGTTCCTCACTCATTTTCACCCAAGCAAGTTCACTCCACTCAAGGAAGAAGTTCGCTACTAGCTGGAAGAAGTTCACTACTAGCTAGAAGAAGTTCACTACTAGCTAGAAGAAGTATTTTCTGGGGTTCCCTATCTTTGGAGGAGTTTCTCGTTTTTTATTTTGGTTTATCTTCTTCTATATGTGATTACTATGTAGGATGTATGTTGTACTTTGAACTAATACCTCTATCACAAGGTTGTTCCGTTTTATCCCTTGGGGGGGGGGGGGGGGGGGGGGGGTGGTTCTTTTTAAAACCCCCCGCCCCCAAGTCTTGAGAATTGGACTTTTGGGGGGCATTTGAAAAACGCACCAAAATTCGTGAGAATTGGAAATTTTTTTTTTGGGGGGGGGTGTTAAAAAGCGCCCCCAAAAGTCCAATTTTAAGGACTTTTGAGGGGCGTTTTTAATAACCTCCCCCAAAGACATAAAAAACATTTTTTTTGGGTGGGGGGAGGTTACCAAAACCGCCCCCAAAAGTGTATTTTGTTGTAGTTATTTATTCAATACAATTAAAAAAACAAATAAAGAATGCAATGAATATACATTCCTATAGTTTATTCATGCTTTTTATAATGTGCATTCAAATTTACATCCTGTCGGTTTTTTTAAATGAATGCATTTATATCTATTCAAACTATTTAGAAATAGTTTCAAACTTGAGGTATCTATATCAAATAAATCTATGTTATTTAGTCTCTGTGTGTGTGTGTGTGTGTGTGTGTGTGTGTGTGTGTGTGTATGGTGTGTGTGTATTCAAATTTGAATTAATAATATAGTAAAGAGTTAAACTACGAAGCAATGTGTAAATTGATAAACATTATTGTTCATGCACATATTATTTTAGAATTTGAAAGAAACATGACACTACCACAACAAATCCAACCAAATTTTCCCAACGGTTTGGGACTCAAAATTTCGTATCTTCGAAACTATTCAATTTAGTACTAAATATAGCCAGAACAAGACAAGAGTTAGAGAGACCTTGGGAATCCTTAGCTCCACATGAAGAACTTATTTACAAAATTAGAAATGCAAGACAAAAAAATTAATTCTTAATATATTCACTTACGTATTTATATTAGGTAATGTTTTTGTAGGTGTTATTTTTATCAAAATACTATGTACAAATATTTATTTATGCATATGTATTAGGAAAATGTTAAATTGATCAACTATGACATTAGTATATTCGTGTTTGGTAATTTGAAGTTTACGAACCCAAATAAGTTTTTGTTTTTATCACAAGAACTAAATTCACAATCGAATCATATTCATATATTATAAAGTTATGAATATGGTTTGAGAGAGATGTGTCATGATGTCAAAAGTTAAGAGACATGTGCTACACCAATTGGTGAGGCCCATCTTGCACACCCAATTTTGGTTGTTAGACTGATAAAGGACATGTCAATGACATTAACAATTATAGCCATGAGAAAAAATACAATTTATAGATTAGATATTATTTCACATAGATGTGGCCTAATGCAAGTAAATGAATGAGATGTGATAAACCACAAATAAAATTGGATGTTGGACTCAAATTTATAAAAGGTTGATTCCTTCTTCATTTTGAATTTATTTAATTTAAGAAATTTTGAAATTTATGTGCATTTGATAAACGAATAATTGAGGCCTGTCATTTCGCAATCCATTATTGGACGTTAGATATAGATAATACATATCATTGAATTCAACAATTGAAATTGTTGTTCATGATTTTTTATAGATATATTATATTAATGACACATATTTTGTTAAAAAAATGCCCCCAAAAGTCCAATTTTAAGGACTTTGGAGGGGCGTTTTTAATAACCTCCCCCAAAGTCATAAAAAACATTTTTTTTGGGTGGGGGGAGGTTAGCAAAACCGCCCCCAAAAGGGTATTTTGTTGTAGTGATTTATTCAATACAATTAAAAAAACAAATAAAGAATGCAATGAATATACATTCCTATTAGTTTATTCATGCTTGTTATAATGTGCATTCAAATTTACATCTTGTCGGTTTTTTTTAAATGAATGCATTTATATCTATTCAAACTATTTAGAAATAGTTTCAAACTTTATTTTTTGGTATCTATATCAAATAAATCTATGTTATTTAGTCTCTCTCTCTCTCTCTCTCTCTCTCTCTCTCTCTCTCTCTCTCTCTCTCTCTCTCTCTCTCTCTATATATATATATATATATATATATATATATATATATATGGTGTGTGTGTATTCAAATTTGAATTAATAATATAGTAAAGAGTTAAACTACGAAGCAATGTGTAAATTGATAAACATTATTGTTCATGCACATATTATTTTATAATTTGAAAGAAACATGACACTACCACAACAAATCCAACCAAATTTTCCCAACGGTTTGGGACTCAAAATTTCGTATCTTCGAAACTATTCAATTTAGTACTAAATACAGCTAGAACAAGACAAGAGTTAGAGAGACCTTGGGAATCCTTAGCTCCAAATGAAGAACTTATTTACAAAATTAGAAATGCAAGACAACAAAATTAATTCTTAATATATTCACTTACATATTTATATTAGGTAATGTTTTTGTAGGTGTTATTTTTATCAAAATACTATGTACAAATATTTATTTATGCATATGTATTAGGAAAATGTTAAATTGATCAACTATGACATTAGTATATTCGTGTTTGGTAATTTGAAGTTTACGAACCCAAATAAGTTTTTGTTTTTATCACAAGAACTAAATTCACAATCGAATCATATTCATATATTATAAATTTATGAATATGGTTTGAGAGAGATGTGTCATGATGTCAAGAGTTAAGAGACATGTGCTACACCAATTGGTGAGGCCCATCTTGCACACCCAATTTTGGATGTTAGACTGATAAAGGACATGTCAATGACGTTAACAATTATAGCCATGAGAAAAAGTACAATTTATATATTAGATATTATTTCACATAGATGTGGCCTAATGCAAGTAAATGAATGAGATGTGATAAACCACAAACAAAGTTGGATGTTGGACTCAAATTTATAAAAGGTTGATTCCTTATTCAAGTTGAATTTATTTAATTTAAGAAAATTTGAAATTTATGTGCATCTGATAAACGAATAATTGAGGCCTGCCATTTCGCAATCCATTATTGAACGTTAGATATAGATAATACATATCATTGAATTCAACAATTGAAATTGTTGTTCATGATTTTTTATAGATATATTATATTAATGACACATATTTTGTTTCCAGATTAATTACTTTTATTTCATTATATTGTGTTCTATAACAATTGTTTGGCTTTTATAATCATATATTTATGGTCATTTTTTTTGTTAATTGAAGCTAAATCTACAAATGGAATTCATATTCAAATTATAATGCATCAGAAGAACTAAATTCACAATTGAAACATATTCATAAATTATAAATTTATGAATATGATTTGAGAGAGTTATGTCATGAAGTGAGGAGTCAAGAGACATATTCTAAACCAATTTGTGAGGCCCCTCTTGCACATCCGATTTTGGATATTAGACTGATAAATGACATGTCAATGACCTCAAAAATGTAATTGGTAGATCACTTTTTTCTTTCACATAGATGTTGCTTAATGTCAATAAATGAAGTTCAACTCCATCTATAAAAAGTATTAAAAGAAATTTATTTTCATTGTTTTATGCTTTTGTTGATAATCGTGTGTTTTTCATTGTTTTTTTACATATCTACAAATGGATTCTTCCATCTAGAGTTTATTGCCAATGGAAATATTGGAAATGATCCTTTTGTGTTTATTTTTGACATTGATCCAGTTAGGATCAATTTCTAAACATTTCCATGAACTATTATGGCAACGAGCATTTACAACTTTGTGGTTAAACAATGAAATAACCGGAGTTGGGTTTTTAGCTGAAGTATGGAGACCACACCAAATCAAAATACTATATACATTTATCAATTGTATAGGACATACGTATTTTTTACATGTTACCAGTCGAGAAAATAGATATTCAATTGAATGCATGACTGGTTCAATTATTTTTCTATCCATGTTTTGTGTATTACCAGGTCATAAGAAGTATTGCATTATGAATGTAATCAGAAGACGGTTTGCATAGATAGGTGTGATTGAAGTAGGAGTGCATGGTCTCTTCACACTCATATGCAACGCTAGTGATCATAAACACAGATGGATATTTTTTCATCATGAAGAGAACGAATATGGTTCGAAATTATTTGCATACAGCAATGTGAATAGAGATTGCAGATAAATTGATGGAGCTTATTTCATCCCAAGACTTCCCAAAGATGCCGTTTTTTATAATGGAAAATTATATTGGATGCATATGAGAGTCATTTAAGAGGAAGACACTCTATATTCCTATAATATTTGCTCACTTGACACTATATTGAACAAATGGGTTGGTCATTCAATTCATACAGGACACATCAAACGATCCATGTGTTTGACCATACATCAAAACCAATTGATATGTCTTGTAAATGTTGGTAGGAGAACTATATGGTCCATTAGTGAAATGACATATTTGAGGCTTGATTCTTGTCCAGTCTAAGAGGTGCATGGATTTTATATTAGTGAACCCTTTTAGAAAATATGACATCCCATACAAATACACATTTTCTAGTGTACCTTCCATTTCAAGTTGTGGGGAGTTTTATTGTGATGTGTACGTATGGTTAAATTCCATTCATATATTATGACCTCAACACTTGCAAGGTTACTCATGTAGGAGCTAATGAAGGAAATCCCAAGTTTTATTTTTCGTATGCCAATAGATAACTAGTGCACCAATATTATAATGTCTAAAAATATTTCCTTCTCACTCCAAGCATGGAAGGATTCGATGATTTTCTCCCTGTACCCACAAACTAGATTGAGTCGTCAGAGCATTATGGCATGTAAAAAACATGCACAAAGATGTCTTCTTTTTCATATTATGTGAATTTTGGTGATATTTTTAGATTATCTATCTCCATGTAATCCTTACCTATATGTAAATTCAATAGAACCAAAAAATATGCAAAAGGGATGTTTTGTTTTTTGAATTGTATGTAAATTATTGCGATCTTCTTTATATATTGTAATTTTATATTGTACTTCAATAGTACAAATAATATACAAAAATATGTTTTTCTTACTGTAACAATTTGTAATTGTACCTATGTCTACCCAAAAAAGGAAACAAACAAAGTGTATTTTATCACTTTTTTAAAATAAAGAAATATTTACATTCATCCATGTGCTAACACATTTTTTATGTTGTATTATAGAAATGGATATGGTCCCTGTGATTTAGAAATCATTGCCAATAGACATACTTGAAATGTTTTTTTTTTAATTTTGTTTCGTGTATCGATGATTATACGTTTGAAAATGGTTTGCAAAGGATAGAGTCGTAAGTTGTTTGATAACAATTTCATCTCATACTGGAAACACAATCAAACAAAACAATATGGAATTTTGGTTAATTCCGGCCCTTGTTCTATACAACGATTCAATGGTCGTTACATTAAACAATTAGGAAATTGTTCATCTCTATCATTGCCCCTCCGAAACAATGAGTACAAAATTGAATCCACATGTGGTTCAATTGTTACACTTTTTTCACCAAATATCTTAAATCCAAAAATAAACTAGTACATCATCAATCCTTTCACAAAGACTTGTACATTGATAGGGTCTCTTGGTCTTGGTGATTGGGGTTTCTTTACATTGTTGAGAAATATTCAACAAAAAAAATACCATTGGGAAGCTCTGAAACATGTTTATGGATAATTTCAAGCAAGATATTTTATTTCTAATAGTCTTCACATGCAGTGGAGACAAACATGTCCACCAGACGGTGAAATCCCATATTGCATAATGGGACAATGTTTTGGGTGCATAGTCATATGATTTCTAGAGATAATCATATATGTATATACAATTTATGTTGGATATATATTGAGAGTAACAAATCGGGGTTCTAGTTTATTCAACACTCAAATTCAACAATATCAATTATCCTAACAAGTCATCGCAATGAAATTATTTGTTTGATCAATGATGCGAGAACTATAGTGTGCTCTATAGAAGAAACAACCAATCAAATTGATTGAAAAAATTCATCAAAAAACAATGGATGGGTTGAAGATGGATTGCAATGGATTTTCAATTCTAATTTGACCTCAGACATCAATACTAAATGCAATGGATATTTTCCTATTGCAACAATTGATAAGTACATGCTTAGGTGCAAATATGATTGCATTGATTTCGTCTTCTATGACTTTATCGACACACTTTTTAATGGTGTAAGTGGAGATAGAATGTTGGGGTATGCATATTCCAAACTTGACAATCCAACACAACTAAGTGTTGTTGATCTTGTAAACAACATTTCGATCATTGTAAGTTTCCCAAACATGGATTCAATCCATGATGTGTTTTCAATGGGATAATATAAACATTTATGGAATGTTACTTGCATGTACCTTATGCAAATTGACATTTCACGTTACCACTTCATTATCATATTTATTGGATCCATCTCTTTCCAACAAAATTTTTAATAGTTTTGTGAGTTTACATTCTCTTTGAAATAGAAATATATCATACATGCCATTTTTTTAAAAATGTCTCAGATAAAAAATGAGTACAATATTAGTTTAGCGTTCTTGGACAATAAAAATAGTATAAGATATTATTTGAAAAAAGTTGAACGCTTTTATGTTTTAGTTTATGTTTGTTATACCTATAACATGTATTGGTTCACTAATATGGTTTGATAATCGCTAATTTTTATATGTTCATGTAGATATGTCGTCAGAGAAAAAAAATAATTGCAGCAATGAGAAGAACTTGACAGAAACATTGTCTCACAAAAAAAAATTAATCCTCGCTAAATTAATGATAAAAAAGAAGATATTAATAGGAAACGTTGTTTAATATACAAAGAGAATAATGAGAAAATCAACAAACGAATTAGAAGAGAACGTCATGGTCATTTCTTTGCAAATCTCATTGATTCGTAAGACAATCCCACTAAATACCATAGCATATATGATACAATGAAGAGATCAAATGGTCGAATTCAATTTCTAGAATCAATTCCTACATATAGCGGCAATTGTAACAACATGTTGAATGAATTTATTGAACCATTCATATATCATATTTCTAGAGAAAAATTTTCCAATCATGGAACAAAGGTATAAGGATTACATGGTGGTATACATATTTGAATAAGTATTTATGTGTACAATATAGATGTACTCAGATACATGTTCGATGTTTAGATATATACTTACAACAATTGTACTAATCGATCATTTGATGAGGGAAAATAAGCTATGCATACAAATAAAAATGAAAAAGTACAAAATGATAAAAAAAATATAGATGAAAGAAGAAGTGGAATAAGAAAAATTTCTCTTGGAACAATAAAGAACATGAATTCCAAGTCTACTAGGAATCACTCATACATACACACAAACAATGCATTGTTAATGAATGAAGAACAAAGGTTTCAAAATCAACTCACAAGCGGTTTACAAATTTCCAGTTCAGCAAGAACTATTTCTGTTGGAACAACCAAGGTATCGTTTCACCTATCCATGACAACAACCATGCATTCGACCTTAATCAAAATAAAATAGTATTAGATACAATATTATTTAATCTTGGTGTACAACGATTAGATGATAAATCATATTCAAATTTCAGGATAGTAACATACACGAACAACAACTAGTCAGTGCTTTTGGATGTAATTGTCGAAATAACAGGAGACCAATCAATGCCTTGTCATCTTTTGGTGACAATGACTCTCTACAAAATGTCAGTCAAAATTATGTTTTGTGCAGCCAAATCAATAACATGGACATCAATCATGAAAACAATTCTACACCAATGACTAATCAAGCAATAATTTGAAACCCAATCATTCAGTAGCCCAAGTGGAGATGCACAAAGGACTATTTTCCTTGATACATCAAAGGTCTTACTGATCATATTCGTACTCAAGTTGCATATTTTGATCTTACAAGGATATTTAACATAACATTTAAAATCAAAATTTTCACTCTTTAGGATAAAACACTAAGGCTCGTCGAGGAAACAAAAATCAAACCCCAAATCATCTCAATGATATGATGGCAACCAACCTTCAATATCATTTTCATGATGACAACCATATGGGTCATGTTCAAGGAAATGGTACATGACGAAGACAAGTCAGGAATATTCATTAGCATAATAATAAAGGAGAGAGATCATGTTGCTTGGTCTCGTATCACTCTGCATTGAATGATAATGTCCATACTCAAGATCATGGTTTCAATATACATAAATCAAGAAATATGATTGAGTTTTTCAAAAATATGTCCCTTTCAACCAAGCATTTCATGCCCAAATTGATAAATTGTCAGTTGTGCAAATGTGGAACATTTGTCATGAATCCTACCCCAGAATAATTGTTTTGAAATAGGATGAAGGATGTGTTTGTGTGAGATGTAGGAAAAAGCATGATATCCATCGTTTCTCTCAAGATAACAACATGAATCTTAGAAAAAAACCTCTTGTTTTATCAATTTTGACATAGTTGAAGAAATGTTAATAGCACAATTGAATCCAATACTATAGGTCACACATGGACATAGAGGTCAATATAAATACAGTAGGCATATAATTATCTTCCCACAAGATATCATTTCAATTGTTAAGACTCTTCCTCGTCGAATAGAAGACCTAGACATATTAATTGTCAGAAGAGAAGGGCCTCCATCCAATCACTATGATTGCATTGTTAGTCGGTCGTGAGTAATGAATGCATTGCATTACAAAATCAAAATGGTTAAATATTATCGATATCTTGAAATTGACGAGAGAATTTGAGGTAAAAAATGGGCCTCCTAAGAGATGTACTACAAAAATATAAGATATATTAAAATATTATGAGTTAGGGGTTTTATGGGGTAGGTATATATGACAACTCACCTCCTACACTACTTTTTATGCACAATATAAAAAACCATGGTTGAGTTACTTTTCTAAATTGACTATAAATATTCAATGCCCTTTGATTCTTAATAAGAATATCAAGGTCATGCTTTTTCTACCTGATAAAAAAAATTGACTATAAATAAAATTAATAAAATAACTCTAGAATGATGTGACTAAGATTCATTGTAAATTCCCAAAAATTTATTGTCCTTTAACATTTATTTG
>LPNX010357148.1:46376-57577 GCA_001517045.1 Pseudotsuga menziesii
ACATTATTTTATTAAAAAATGTGAAAAGAAAAAAAAATGTGAGAATACATTTTTAAGAATTATGAGTACTTTACTTGAAAATAACAATAATATTGTTTTATGAGAAAGCGAACTGTGAATACTTTATTTGAAAATAACAATAATATTATTTTATGAGAAAGTGTGAAATGACTTTTATTGTGAGTACTTTACTTTATGTCTTAAAAATACTTGTACCACTACCTTTGTTAACTATGGGTTTTCATCCACCATATAAAATGTGACAAATAAGCATTCTTAACTCATGCAATGCCACCTCAACCATGGGGGATGATGTCATATACTAGAATGTAATTGGTTGATTTTTATAGTACATTTTGGTCCTTTTGAGGCCCATTTTTTACCTCAAATTCTCTCTAATGGGACTTAAGCCATATTTTATTTAATACCAAAATGTACCAAAATTTGAACATGATATGAAAACCAAAAAATAGTTGTGTTTACAATGATTTACACCTATTGAATTACATGCCAAAACTTTGCAAGGAATGACACCATGTTGTAGGGAATGGGAGAAGATCATTGAATGAAATCATGCTTGGAGTAAGAGGAAATAAATTATTATACCTGATAATATTACTGCATTGGTTGTTTGTTGGGATAGGTAGACGATGATTTACAAACACTGATCTTTAATCAACTACTAAATGAGTCATACTGCAAGTTTCTAAATCATAGTATATGAATGGAATTTCAGCATTCTTGCAAATCAATATAGAACTTCCAACTTATAGGAATGGTATATAGTCTGAACATTGTGTATTTATATTTCTTTTCATACCTTGTAAAAGGGTTCATTTTAACCCTATACCATCCTCGAAATGACTCTTTTTGGACCAAGTTTGAAATCCTAAATTTCATCTATGGACCATATACTTGTAAAACCATCATTCAAAACACATATCGGTTTGTTACAGTGTAAGGTGAGACACATAGATCGTTTCCTACATACTGTGTAAATTGAATGCACACCCCATATATTAAATTCAATGTTCAGTGAGTACATTCTGTACACATATAAGGCATCTTCTTCATAATTTATTTTCACATACAGCCAATATATTTTTCTTTTATAAAAACCATCATCTTTAGGAGGATTAGGTTCACCATCAACACCAATTGTTTCTCTCCAAACTCTTTTGATATTGTTGTAGATAAAAATTTAGAACCATCTTCATTGAGCTTATGACATACAAGTATCCATCCATGTTTATGTCGACCAGTGTTTCCTATCACAGAAAAGAAACCTTGGACTCCTATAGAAATAATGCCTATATTTGAGAAACGCATTATGAATGGATTTACGATGTAGTACTCCTTATGCATTGGTAGAGGACAATATTTTGAGAGAAAAATGATTGTACCACCTGTACATTCAATCGTATATCTATATTCTGGATAAGGGCATGCAACAAAGATGTATGTCCCATACGATTGATAAACTTATATACAATATGGTTTTGATAGTGTCCCCACAATTGAATTAAAAAATGAGTATCTGTTATATTGTTCATTTTCCAAGAACTAACAAAAGTTGGTCTGGACAATATCTCTTCACAATGTTTAGAAGTTGATATAAAGAGAATCAATGTTGAAAAAGGGACTCATAGGAGGATCATCTCTAGAAACTCGAGTGGCAGTAAACTCCAAATGCTTCAATCCATTTTCAAATAACTAAAAAAAACATTAAAAATGCATAGTTATTGTCAACTTAATGATAAGATTTTTTAAAAATAAATTATTTAAATGAACACAAAAAACTCTTTAAACTACTTAAAAATAAAGTACAACTCGATAATGGATTATTTATGAACAAAGTAAAATTCAAAAAATGGATTAAAACTTATAAAACATGTTTAATAAATTTATATAATTGCATGCAATGATATTGTGAAATAAATACAATGATACAGAAACTAACAAAATGTAGTTTGAAACTATTTTTTCCTATATAGAGGATGGAAAGAGAATCTCAAATGTTTGTTTTCTTCTTCGCATGACACCGCGAATTTTCTTTTATGTTTTCTCAGTATTTTTTTGGTATTTGTGCCAAAATCATGAATTCTGTTCTTCAACAATCTGTGGTTAGGATCATAATTTATTGCATCATCTATCTTATCATATATCAAACCAAAACGTGATGATCTTTGTACATATGTACGAAAACCTTAAATACATTTTTTTTGTATCAATAATGTTGAATTTCTTCCATATCTACTTTTGAATTTCATGCTTTGAAAGATTTCCTCTTCTAGGATGTAGAACATTGATTTGAAATCGAGGTCTCACCTTGGTTCATCTATAAGGTGTTTGATGCACACTGTTGGACAATGGTTGATTTTTTTAACATCCATTTTCTTTAGATTTTAGGAAAAGATATGGAAAAAAAATATATATGGTTTCATGAATTCGAACATCATGATAATTAATAATACAATCAATAACAATGGAGGAAATGTCGCAGAATTAATAAAACTATAACCTATCAATAATACTTAAGTTATAGAAAATAACAAAATTTAAGTTGCTTAACACATAAAATTGTAAACCATCGATAGATTTGACTCTTCAAATTGTTGTGAAAGTTAAACCTTTCATCTCTACATTACTGATATCAATTGTTTCCCTTTGTAAAGTCAAACCTTGTGATTTTTGTATGGTGAGAGCCCAATCCATACACAATGGGATATGCTTGCAATTTTCTATACAAATAGGTGTTATTGGTACAATATTTGGATATATGATGTCCCATGGTAAGCCAATATACTCATCAAAAGATAATGTAGCATACATTGGTAGTTGTGGTGATTTAGATCCTTCAGAAAAAAATATGTTTTGAACTGTCCCAAGTGCTCCATTTACTAACACTTCTTGCACCCACAAGTTACAAGTCAACATGACTCGTTCACCATGACATAAGAGGACTTCCTGTTGAAGTTTCTCATCATCAACATCATTAAAATATTTATTCTTTGTTTGTTCAAGAATGCATCGTGCTATAGGAATTCCAAGTGATTTTTGAAGCGCATCTATTATGTATATTTACCAAGGTGTTTGTTAGAAACAAATGGATTTTTGAATTGAAAGTATTAATTTAAATATAGTCTAGAGTTGCATCTGTTCATGACATTAAAACATTCCAATAATCCACTGTTGGTTTCGCATTTCTGATGATTGTTAGCAACCTTTTAAAATTGACTTGATTTGGATATGTCCCTTGTTGACGGAATATTGTGTCCAATATAACAACCTTTCTCAAATGTTTCCATAAAACACTACCAGTCATGTTTCCTACGTACATTGGATTATCTTTAACAAGAGACAATTGCCCAAGGTCTCCAACAAGAATCACTGATTTTCCACCAAATGGAGCTGACTTATTTTCTGGAAATGGTTCATGTAGACATGAATCAATTTTTATGAACAACCTTGGCCCAATGAAACTCATTTCATCAATTATAATGGGTGTATCACATCACATTTATTGTTGGAATACAGAAAGTTCTTGACCGTGTAAATCTTTGAAGTCTTTAATAGGAATTTTGAGGCACGAGTGAATTATTTTAGCTCATATGTTTAAGGCAGCTACTCTAGTATGTGTTAGCAATAATATAGGTTTTTTCCTTTTTTTGAAAGCATTGAAAATTCTTGCGAGATACAACGTATAATTTAATACTTTCTAATTCCTGGAGTTCCTTGAATGATCATTTTGTGTGGGTTTGCATTCGGTCCTTCATTGAAATGTTCAATAACAAATTCAAAACAAAGGCGTTGCTTATAGGAAAATGAGCATTAGAGGAAATTTGAACTCAAAATGGGCCTCCTAAGAAAAATAATAAAATGATATTTATTACTTTTGGAGAAAGAAAAGAAAAAAACTACCTTTTTGTTCATTTTTCGACATATCTCCCTGTGAGTTTACTCAAATTTTGATAGGGAGAGCTTGTTGGATGCAAAATTAAATTACGCATCCAATGAGTACCCACTTGGCATACTTTTGACGGACCCCACTACCCCAAAAACAGGAAATACCTGAAAAATGTGATGATGATCATCATCACGTTTTTCATATATTTCTTGTTTTTGGGGTAGCGGGGTCCGTCAAAAGTATGCCAAGTGGGTACTCGTTGGATGCGGAATTTAATTATCATCATGTTTTCAGATATTTATTGTTTTTGGGGTAGCGAGGTCCGTCAAAAGTATGCCAAGTGGGTACTTGTTGGATGCGTAATTTAATTTTGCATCCATGGAGCTCTCCCGATTGAAATTTTACTAAAACCACAGGGAGATATGTCGAAAATACGAACAAAAAAAGTAAATTTTTTATGATACCTATCCCCAAATTTATATTAAAAAATTGTTTAATACCTATACGGTATTTAAAATTTAAAGCAATTTCATTGGCTAAAACATGATGACATGGAATTTTAATTATGGTTAAAAGGCCCATTTTGAGTTGAAATTTCCTCTAATGGATGGAGAAGTTGATCTAGAATGCGAGAGATCTATAATGGATCCACTTGAAGGTGCATTTTTTTATGAACTATGTTGGGTCTTCTAAATTGTTATTTAAACATGTAGTTCTATTTCACGTGTGAATGAAGTCAAAGTCTCTCTTATTAAGAATTTCAATGTCTAACAATTGAACATTATTAGGAGGAACGAGACGAGATAAAATCTTCCACTCATCCATGTCATTTTCATTACTGATTTCCTCTTGATGTGTCTCATCATCTTCTTCAATGGTATCTAGTACCAAAGGTATCCTATTGACATGCAAAGCTCGATATCTAAAGTTCTTCCAATTGCGAATAATAATTTTTGTGTTAATGCCAATATCAATGTGAATGTTTCTAAACAGTTTATAGAGAATTAATTCATTGAGGAAAAATGACTGAAAGGTAACTAAATTGTTCTTAGGAACTTCACAGAACCATGGCCATATTCGAACTATTCCATGTATATCTCTTGGCTTCCATGGTTCTTTCTAACGGTGTGCACTGAAAGACCAAGATCATGTAGTGTCAATCAAAGATAGGTGTTTAAGAAATGAAAGTTTCTTTTGGTATAGTTCTAAAAACCTAGAGCTTGTTGGGAATTTGTTGTTATCTGTTACCACCTAAGTTGTACTTAGTGGTTTTTATCAAGTGAGCCCGGTGAACCGGACAGGGCTAACTTGTTCGGACTTCAAAAAGGCCTTTGGAAGTACTTCTGGGAAGTGCTTGTTGTACTATATCACATGTTCATACCTCATGAGGGAATTGTAATAAATGTTCTAGCATGATAGTGTCTGTAAAAGACTCGATCTGTTAGACTTTATTTGTCAATCCGATCAACCCAGGGTGTTTTTTCCCTTGGTTATTATTGGTTGTTGAACAAACGACTGATAATTTCTGAGTTTTTCACTCCATACCTCCAAAGTTGGGGTGGTCGGCTTGGCATTTAGGCCTATTGAGGTTATTAGAGTCTATGTGTCAATGTATAAACATGCTGGACATCATTTTTGAGTCATATGAACATGTCTAAGTCCCCCTAGGTGTTTTTCAATTTTTTAGTTTTTTCAGTGTTTTTTGTTAAAATTTAATTTTTCCAAAACTTAGGCTATTTTTTAATAGTTTAAATGGAAAAATTGATTTTGTAATAAAAGTGGGCCAAATAATCAGTTTCAGTCATGTAGGTGCTCATTTTCAAGCTAAGAGCACCATGTAAACCCATGGACCCACTGTTTCCTAGTTTTGAGTGATTTTCCATCACTCAGGTCAGAAAGCCCCAACAATCAATTATTGATTATTTTAATTAATAAATTGATGAATAATGGAGCAAATCCAAAATCATAAATCAATGGATTCTCAGCCGATTTGAGTGAAATCAGTCAGATCTGAAGCAGGTTGACTGGATCTGACAAATCCTTGACTGAAGGAGGTGATCAAATCAGATCCAGAGTTGATATTGAGCATCCTTTATGAGGAATTTCACCCTCCCTCTCTCCTCAACACGTTTTTGGCTCAACTGGATGATTTTTTGTGGATTCTTCAGTCAACAGGTTGAGGTGTCAGTCAAATCAGCCCCCCAATTGATAGTTGCACTCAGTGAGACTCAGATCTGGCTCAGCTAGACACAGATCAGGCATTGATGGACTCTCCATCAGTTGATTTCACTTGATTCCATGATTAATTGCACCCCCCCTGGGCTAGATGGCCTGCAAATTGTATATATCCAGGCACAACCTCCTCTTCCAAGCTAGTTAGAGCTGGGATTGAGGTGCTGCTGCTATTGTATTGTTGTAATTATGCATTTGAAATAAATAAAAGCTTTGGAGGCAATACAGTGTGGTGCCATTACATGTGTGGATGATTGTTGCCATTGTTTTACTGAGGTAACCTGTATCTGTGGTCATTTTTTGCTAATTTCTTGTAGATTTGTGGTTAAGATTGGTAATTAGCTTATTACAATATTGATAGGAAAGGTGTTGTTCAATAAGTTTATTGATTGTCACTCTCCTTTGATGCATGTTTAGAGATCTAGATTTAGCATGTCCTATAAGCTTATATGCATGTTATCTTGAATCTCTTTGTATGTACTAATCGGATCTCACAAGTTTCTTGGCAAGTTCTTTGATTTCAGCTGAGTTGCAGGTTCATACTTTGGAGAGGATGCTGATCTAGTTTGCTTCTTCATTGTCTTCAAAACATTTCAAAGGCATAGTACCTCAGCATTCCACTTGAAATCTCTACTGCGGATCTTCAAGGAAACTAGCACTTTTCTCCTCTTCTTCCTCCCTTTAAAAATTATTAAACTTCCCTCAAACTGGTTACTTTAAGGTTTCTTTTTAAATCTGATCTATCTCATAAATAAAAAAAATACATAGATCTAATTATAAATATCCCTTCAAATTTCTATATCTTAGTTTCACTGTGCACATAAAGTTCAAATTCAAGAGATCTAGCTAAATTACCTTAGTTTCGCAAGTAGTTTATTGAAAAATTCATAGCTTGCTGTTAAGGTAGTTTCATTTGCTGTTCAATAATTTAAATATTCTGCAATATCAGTGCTTTTAATTGGATGCACAAACAGCAAGCCAAGATCCCAAGGAAATCTTGCTTTCCTTGGTTCCTTTTTCGTCGGTTTAGCTAGTTTAATTTCATTAATTTTTTGAGATAAAGTAGGCTGACCCAAAGGCACTCTTAAAGTGATTTGGGGAATTTTTCATTCTAATTTGCTTGCTGTCATTTATCAGGTCTTACAGAGAAGAAAGGAAGCTTCTGTCCAAAGTGGCTTTTGGAGCACTCAAATCCCCCCAGGGGTCTCTCTTTTGTCACATAATTTGTAATTTTTTTTGTATAAACTGTAATATCTTGGTTTCAACCTGTATAAGGACCAAGAAAGCTCTGTTTTTTCAGTGCTTTGATGTTGTAACCTATGTAATAAAATCATCCTTTGAATAGGCTCTTTCGAGCCCATTCCCCATCCCCCCTGGGGGGGATTCGCGTCGGTGTCATTTTCGTCGTTTTCTGCTTATTTACTTTTACTAGAATTGATCTGATTTGCAGGGTAGTATATTTGATCTTGGTGTTAATTCCATATTCCATATCTTATTTTCAAAAGTAATCATAATACTTACCCCACGATTTCCCGAGTGACCCGAATGGGGAAAGAGATTCGTGGTAGGATTAATCAGAAAACCATATTTGTGTAGTTGTTTTATTTTCTCTATCATTTGTTTATGAGCAGCTTTAAAATTAACCCCTCCTCGATTCCCCGATTGAGATCCACTTGGATCGAAAGAGGTTCTTGGAGGATTTTCTTTTAAACAAAAACACATCTCCTAAAAACTTATTAAAATTTACAAGACTCCAGTGTGTATGCTCTGCACTTGGCTGTGGTTTGTCTGATAAGTCAAGCTATATCAAAAGCACTTGGGTGACTAGCATAATTAGGACTCACCCTCCCCAATTAACAAACCATCAGGTGAAAATCCAACACCTAGATCAAACCTTTACGGTGGCAAAATACCCAAAGGAAGCGGGAACCTACTGAAAAGTGACCTCGGGGCACCGATCTCTGTCACACCCTAATAGGTGAATTATGAACATAGCCCCAGAGACTCCATTTCAGCCCACATATTCCTTGTGGGTAGCCGTGTAGGTTTTGTTTTGGACATACTCCAAGTACTCTCGGGTATATCTGGAGTCCCCCCTTAACCTAATTTAATCAATTCATACTTCAATTTTAACTTAAAACATACCAAGATGCAATCGCAAAAAATTCACTCCAAACACATGCAAGCACACTGATATATTTGATTTGACTCCATTATTAAGGAACTGGTCATTTTTGCTTCATATATATATTGTTTATCAGCTTTGTGCTTTCGTGTGTTATCTTCGTATCTTGTCATCTTTAATCGTTTATAGTTAAAATATTCAAACTCCTAAATAAATGATTCAGTTTAACATCACCCCACTAAGAAATCATCCTTAGTAACTTAATAGGGTCTACCCCCCTTGGCTTCGTTAGGAGTTTAGCCTAAATGGAGGAGTCAAGAACAAGGTGACAGCCTTGACTCGAGACTTACCCCCAAGGACACGCCGAGTGGCTTGAAGATTTCTGCCACATGACCCAAGTGTGTGAAAAGGCGGCAACACTTTTTGGCGCTATTGCTGGGATAGATCTTTTTATTCCCGAGTACGACTTAGCTTAAATTTTTTCTAAACAGCTAAAAAGATAAAAAAAATAAACTTTTGATTGATCTAGTCTTTAAAAAACATAAAAATTAAAACTCGATCCATCTGGCGACTCCACTGTCTAACATCCCTTCAAGAATTTCTACCCGAAGAAACTGTCGACAATTATTCAATCCTCTCCCTGATCCCGAAAGGTTTATTAGGGAAATATTGAATAGGCAGACTTCTCGTAGAAACCTTGAGGATTTAGGAGACCAATCCATCTCAGATATCCATCACATATTTGTAGAGAGTCATGTTCACTAATCTCAAGAAATGATGGAATTTTACAAACCCCTTGAATTTTCTCAGATAGCAGATGCTCCTCATAACATTCCGAAATATGCTATTAAGAAGCTCCACCGATTCGAGGGAAATAATGCTACCACTGCGAGGACTCATCTCCGAAAGTTTGAAAGTCACCTAGTCAATTACTCTGATGATGTTTCCTCTAACCATGAAGATATCAAAATGAAGCTCTTTGCTTTATCCTTAGAGGATGATGCTGCGGAATGGTATGAAAACCTTGGTGATGATTCATATAAAACCCTTAATGAATTCCTAGCAGTTTTTAAGAAGAGATGGGGGGAAAAGAAAGAACCAAGACATTTGCTTGCTGCCCTCCATAACATAAAGAAGGTGGAGAATGAAACCATTGATGAATTTAATACTAAGTTCAGGCGTGTGGTTGCAGACTTCCCTAGAGAAATCAAGCCAAGGGATGCCTCCATCCTCATATATTACATCGAAGCTTTCATTGGTGATTTGAGGTACCAATTAAGGGATAAAGATCCAGTTGATCTAAAAACTGCTCAAGATCTGGCCAAGAAAATAGAAAGGAATATGCAATCTTCGGGTAAGTCCAACATTCCAGGTTACACTAGGGGAAATACTTCATTCAACAAAGAAAATGGAAAGGCCATTGAATTAGAGGAAAAGACAACCTCTAAAGACCCCATGGAAAAAATAGCTAGCATGCTTGAAAAAGTGAAGACTGATCAGGACCAATTCATGACAAAAATGAAAAATAGAATGGTCACATGGGAGAGAAATAATGGACCTAGGAATTTTCAGCCAAAACAGAATCAAGTGTATCAAAGGAAGTTTCCTCAGCAAGAGCCTAGAATTCCAAACCAGTTAGACTCAACTAACATGGTAGATGAAGTAATTCCTTGGTGTAGACCTTGTGATCAATTCCACCCAGAAAGCACTTGCTACATAGCAAATCAGATTATAGAACATGGGATGGCGGAGGTCAGTAATCAGGAAACAACATCAGGTGAGTCTGATCATATATACATGGTAGGCCAGGCCTACCCTTTGTCACCATCCAAACAGTACAAGCCTGAGGATGAAACCATTGCAGAATATTATAGTGAAACTTATGATGAAAACTGTAATATACATGATGGGACTCCTATGTGTTCTCCTTATAATGATGACAGTCTGGAAGGTCTACTACCCTGTGACCTTTTCTCTAAAGAAGATAAGTATGAAAATGAGGACAATTATAGCTTGGAGCATGATACAAGTGACGAAGAATCCCTTATCCCTGACGAAGATATTGATGAGGAGTCCTGGACATTCATGGAAAATCCGGTCTATGACATGAATAAAGAGGAAAATAATGAACCAACAACTTTTGATGGTTTTGTTGATTTTTCTATCTATAGCATATCTAAAGGAGAGAGGATGGACCATGTGACCTTGGAAAACTTTGATATCAAAAAGGAGCATGCAATTTATCCACATGATCAGTCTGAGGCATATATCAGTATCAGTAATGAAGACAAATAAAACTTGATATCGGAACCTGATATCAGCAATGGGGAATCCATCACATCTAACATAGATGATGGTGATGACTATTGGGATTTTTGTGGATATCTTTTTAAGAATCCTATCTATGCTATATCCAGCGAGGGAAGTGTCTATTTAGAGATTTGTGGAAGTCCAATCTACTATAATTCCATAGAGGGAAGCATGAATCTAGAGACCTTGGAAAATCCTAGTATAGAAAAGCAGCATTAAAAACTCTTATATGATCATTCAGAGTCATATCATGCAGAGCCGCACAAGGGTATCAGTAATGAAGATACGGAGAAGCAGTTTTGTGAAAAGATGGATGTGATGCAGTTATTAGAATATCAGTCTCAACTATCATCTTCACATATAGAGTTTACTCATGACTTGGAGCTGCTTGGGGCTTATACAGTGAATTATCATCCGGTAAGCCTTGATGATCAGTATGATGGTGTAGTCAATCTGCCTCATCATTCCAGTTTTTACATCAACCCTGTCCAGTCATGGATAGAAGCAGCCTGCACAAGCACTTACTAGTTGGGGAGGAAGTTTGACGACATTATTCATGCCTATGATTTCCCATCCATCCCGCCCCTTCCGGATCATCATGCAGGTTTGCATTTTCTGAATAAAGTA
>LPNX010357148.1:63914-106528 GCA_001517045.1 Pseudotsuga menziesii
CTGCATCAGCTTATTTCACTTGATTCCATGATTAATTGCACCCCCCTGGGCTAGATGGCCTGCAAATTGTATATATCCAGGCACATCCTCCTCTTCCAAGCTAGTTAGAGCTGGGATTGAGGTGCTGCTGCTATTGTATTGTTGTAATTATGCATTTGAAATAAATAAAAGCTTTGGAGGAAATACAGTGTGGTGCCATTACATGTGTGGATGATTATTGCCATTGTTTTACTGAGGTAACCTGTATCTATGGTCATTTTTTGCTAATTTCTTGTAGATCTGTGGTTAAGATTGGTAATTAGCTTATTACAATCTTGATAGGAAAGGTGTTGTTCATTAAGTTTATTGACTGCCACTCTCCTTTGATGCATGTTTAGATATCTATATTTAGCATGTCCTATAAGCTTATATGCATGTTATCTTGAATCTCTTTGTATGTACTAATCGGATCTCACAAGTTTCTTGGCAAGTTCTTTGATTTCAGCTGAGTTGCAGGTTCATACTTTGGAGAGGATGCTGATATAGTTTGCTTCTTCATTCTCTTCAAAACATTTCAAAGGCATAGTCCCTCAGCATTCCACTTGAAATCTCTACTGCGAATCTTCAAGGAAACTAGCACTTTTCTCCTCTTCTTCCTCCCTTCAAAAATTATTAAACTTTCCTCAAACTAGTTACTTTAAGGTTTCTTTTTAAATCTTATATATCTCATAAAGAAAAGCATACACAGATCTAATCATCAATATCCCTTCAAATTTCTAGATCTTAGTTTCATTGTGCACATAAAGTTCAAATTCAAGAGATCTAGCTAAATTACCTTAGTTTCGCAAGTAGTTTATTGAAAAATTCATAGCTTGTTGTTAAGGTAGTTTCATTTGTTGTTAAATAATTTAAACATTCTGAAATATCAGTGCTTTTAATTGGCTGCACAAACAGCAATCCAAGATCCCAAGGAAAGCTTGCTTTCCTTGGTTCCTTTTACGTCGGTTTAGCTAGTTTAATTTCATTAATTTTTTGAGATAAAGTAGGCTGACCCAAAGGCACTCTTAAAGTGATTTGGGGAATTTTTTATTCTAATTTTCTTGCTTTCATTTAGCAGGTCTTACAGAGAAGAAAGGAATCTGCTGTCCAAAGTGGCTTTTGGAGCGCTCAAATCCCCCTAGGGGTCTCTCTTTTGTCACATAATTTGTAATTTTTTTTGTATAAACTGTAATATCTTGGTTTCAGCCTATATAAGGAACAATAAAGCTCTGTTTTATCATTTCTTTGATGTTGTAACCTCTGTAATAAAATAATCCTTTGAATAGGCTCTTTCGAGCCCATTCCCCATCCCCCCTGGGGGGATTCGCGTCGGTGCCATTTTCGTCGTTTTCTGCTTATTTCCTTTTACTATAATTGATCTAATTTGTAGGGTAGTATATTTGATCTTGGTTTTAATTCCATATTCCATATCTTATTTTCAAAAGTAATCATAATACTTACCCCACGATTTCTCGAGTGACCCGAAAGGGGAAAGAGATTGGTGGTAGGATTAATCAGAAAAACATATTTGTGTAGTTGTTTTATTTTCTCTATCATTTGTTTATCAGCAGCTTTAAAATTAACCCCTCCTCGATTCCCCGATTGAGATCCACTTGGATCGAAAGAGGTTCTTGGAGGATTTTATTTTAAACAAAAACACATCTCTTAAAAACTTATTAAAATTTACAAGACTCCAGTGTGTATGCTCTGCACTTGGCTGTGGTTTGTCCGATCAGTCAAGCTGTATCAAAAGCACTTGGGTGACTAGCATAATTAGGACTCACCCTCCCCAATTAACAAACCATCGGGTGAAAATCCAACACCTTGATCAAACCTTTACGGTGGCAAAATACCCAAAGGAAGCGGGAACCTACTGAAAAGTGACCTCGGGGCGCCGATCTCTGTCACACCCTAATGGGTGCATTACGAACATAGCCCCAGAGACTCCATTTTAGCCCACATATTCCTTGCGGGTAGCCGTGTAGGTTTTGTTTTGGACATACTCCAAGTACTCTCGGGTATATCTGGAGTCCCCCCTTAGCCTAATTTAATCAATTCATACTTCAATTTTAACTTAAAACATACCAAGATGCAATCGCAAAACATTCACTCCAAACACATGCAAGCACACTGATATCTTTGATTTGACTCCATTACTAAGGCACTGGTCATTTTTGCTTCATATATATATTGTTTATCAGCTTTGTGCTTTCGTGTGTTATCTTTGTATCTTGTCATCTTTAATTGTTTATAGTTAAAATATTCAAACTCATAAATAACTGATTCAGTTTAACATCACCCCACTAAGAAATCATCCTTAGTAACTTAATAGGGTCTACCCCCCTTGGCTTCGTTAGGAGTTGAGCCTAAACGGAGGAGTCAAGAACAAGGTGACAGCCTTGACTCGAGACTTGCCCCCAAGGACACACCGAGTGGCTTGAATATTTCTGCCACGTGACCCAGGTGTGTGAAAAGGCGGCAACATTATCTAAGTTTTAAGAACCTATTTTGAATATTTTTTTTCCAACATTAAGTGAAACAAAGATACAATTAGAAATAACAAGAGGAAGCTTTAGAAACATATGACATGATTCATGTGCTCCTATATCTCTTTCCACAATTGTTCCACTAGTAATATTTTTATAATTCACATATAGAGGGAATTTCAGAGTCAACGACATTGGAAATTTTTATCAAGATGTCTTTATAGCTTTATGATATTCTCTCATCTTTTTAAGCATACTTTGCTATGCATTTCAAAACTACATGACATGCAAGAACTAGCTGGAAATCACCATTAGCACACCATATTGAAAGAAGAGGAATGTTATGAAAAGTTAACATGTTGTCATTACATGTATGTTCATATTTTTGTGTCCTTTGTTATTGACAAATATTTTTTACTAGTCCTGAAGTTCACATGGTGCATTGTATTGGCACATGCAGGAAGAACCTTATTTTCCTAAACATGAATGAACACTGCATCTTGTGTGTCGTTGCACTCGATTCAGTAATTGCTCATAATCATCAAGGGGATTGATAATGAATATTTCACTGGTATCCCATAAGCAAGGATCTTCCTGTAGAGGTGGATGAATAGATATATTCTTGTGGTTAGCATCACGAGGATTCCATGATGTTACATACTTGTCAAACTATCGTCTTGCTGCATCAACTCTTCTAGTGTGTTTCCAATCCAGTTGTTCCATGTTTGGTGCACCTTATAACCACAAGAAGCCATGGATATGTGTTAATCCCCTATGTTTCCATTCATACCTATGAAAATAATCAGGTAATAATGATATTAGTGTGAAACAAAATTTCAAGAAATAATCTAAAATGTTATGTTAAAAAATAGAATAAGGAAATGATGTACATGTACCTATAGTCTTTAGAATGAAGTTATATCACAATTATTTCTTCACATAAAATACTAAAATGTTCATGCATATACTTTGTAACAATATGTGCATAGTTTAAAACATTATGAGTTCTCCATATATTTCCGTTTTGTGCAGAACAAGTGAAGAATTGGGCATACCTTTATTTAGGTCTTGGCACTTGGTATCAACTGCACTTAGAGTGAAAAAAAAAATTGGGAAACTAATTTGTGATATCATGTCTATAATATCTCTACAACTTATGTTCCAATATTCCTTTGTTCCTTGAAGACATGAACCAAAATGCATCAATCGTTTAGTTAATTTGGTGTCTAGAAATTTACTGAGCTCCTTACACAAATCTTCAATTATGGTAGGTATTCCATATTCAATTTTTTTTCATGAATAAAACAATTTTTCCTTGCCTTTGATGTATCATAATCATGTTCAATACAAAATACTAAAACCTTCGATTTTTTCCAAACCTTTGATCACAATATTTAAGTAGGTGCAACCCATGTTGATGTATATGTAACTTCGGAATGTATTCTTCCATGTATCTTATGTATTGTAACCCGATGTTTATTCCGGGATGTTTCTATTATGTATTCGAGTCATGTGGTCATGCCCCGATGTTCCGATCGGGAGGATTAATAATGTAAACAAGTCATGTCAAGTCATTAGTTAAGTCCCCACAGTTTCGGGGCACTCGAGTTATTATACACTCATTAAGGTGTAGGCTCGAGTAAGTAATTGTTAAGTTGAGCCTACATGATTGAGTGCACTTCAAGTGAATGGAAGAATATAAATAGAGAGTGAGACTCTCTATTTATTACACACATCACTCACCCACTCACGTGTGGCGCACAAGTGAAGAAGGAAATACTGGGGCTAGACAGAAGAAGAAAACTACTGATGTTTTGGGAGATCTCTTACTATTTTGGTGCTAATTCTATCTCTAAGGAAGTTGCGGGGTTTTCTCCTTTATGGTTTCCCTGAGGAAAACTCTTTGTGTCTCTTGTCTCTTGTGATGTGCTTATGTTTTATTGTTGTGCTTGTTATTCTCTCAGTGAAAAGATCCTAAGATCATAATGCTATCTTATTTGATGAAAAACTAACATGGTATCAGAGCTACCTGAGAAGAATACATTGTGCAACTACAGGAACTAGGGATTCCTAGTTTGTGGATCTTTCTCCACATATTTTCAGCAAAATTAAGGTGGAACAACTCTCCTCCTTAGGGCGCATCTTTCTGTCGAAGCGGAATTTGATTCTGAGCATTTTCAGTTTTCGATGCAGAAATTAGGGCTTTCTACAGAAGATGAATTTTTGAGTGAGACCAGCAAATGATTTTTCTCCTCATCAAAACTGAAGTTTAGAGACCTGGATCAATAAATTTGGTTGGGTAAATCTCTAGGAAAGTCAAACCCTAGTTTGACCCTGAGCTAGAGAAACCCTAAATACTAAAACTGCTAAGTTTTGGTACAGTCGCTATATTACGATATTGGCGAAGTTTCAGAAGCTAAAAATTGCAGGTTCTAAAGAAAAAATCATGATGAAGCATGTACCCAAAAATAAGACTCAGATTCACTGTATTCCAGGAGATATGATCTCTCCAAGTTAGGGTTCCAGCCTCTTCCAGAATTCATTCCTAAACAGGACATCTGGGGATATCTGAAATATCTTGGGCTACAGAAGTCCAAATGTAATTCCTAAAGATGTTCCAAAAAGGGCACGGACTTTAATTTCTGTGGTCCAAATATAAGACTCAGAAGATGAACCAGTGACACATGGCATTCCATACAACTTCACTATTCTGAACAGTCCTGTAACAGGTCACCTTGGGAAAAGGATCATAAATCCCAAATGGTGAAACAAATTTTGATTAAAACTATGGTTCTAGGTCAGGGACATTCGAGGTTACCTCAGTGAGAAATTTCAGACATAGAGGATTAGTAATTTTGGATATATCACAGAAACAGTAACAGGCATTTCTGCAGAAGAAATTGGAAAATTAGGGCTTCCTGTTCCGGGAGCTTCCCTCCACTGTTTTCAGAAAAGGAGTACATTGGACAGCTCCATTTGAAGAGATCTATCTGTTTGTCCAATCATATCTGAAATATTCCAAGTTTTAAAAATTAGGGTTTCCAAGCATAGAAGTATTTTGATCTCTCTGGATTAGACACCTACATGAGCATAGAGGTTCCAGTTTTAGAGAGAGATGAGGCCAAAGAAGACATCATGCTCATGCTGTAGAGGATGAGGAACCATCCAAAAGAGATCCAGATATGAAAGTGAAGATTATTCAAGTGAGGATGAATATGTTCTGATATCAGCTCTCATAGGTAACATTACTCATGGAAGTGATGATTGGTTCATAGACAGTGGGGCTTCCAAACATATGATAGGATTCAAGGAATCCTTTGTAAGACTGTCAGAACATGAATCACCCCACAAGGTGAAACTAGGAGATGACTATCAATATCCAATAAAAGGCAGTGGGGAATCTTCATACAAGCTAGAATCTGGTAAGTCTCTAACAATGAAAGAAGTATTGTTTGTTCCAGGACTCAAGAAGAACCTTCTCTCCATTGATGCAAAAGGAATGCAGGTTGCATTCATAGATGGTCAAGTCATCATATGGCTAGAAGGAAAGACTATCGATGATGCGGTAGTGATTGGAGAACAAGAAGGAGGCTTGTAAAAATTGAAGGGCCATCCAGAACAAGCCTTGATCCATAGAGCCAAAATGAGCTTTGGCATAGAAGGCTTGCACAAGTGCATTACAGAGCACTACCTATTGCAAGGAAAATTGTTGAAGGTCTTCCAGAATTTCAAGCTATTTGAAGGGAAGAACAAAAATCAGAATATGACCTAAAGAAACCAGTTGAAAAATGTGAAGATCCAGAATGCAGAGACCATACATTCATAAGAGTATCTCAAATCAAACAACAACTTGAAGTGGTAAAAGAAGAAGTGAAAAATTCAGATGTGGTGATGGCCACCTTGAATGGCCTCCCAAGATCGTGGAATTCATTCATTCAAGGAATGTGTTCCAGAAGGAAGTTGTTACCTTCAGCAGACTGGGAAGAAGAAGAAGCTCGACTAATAAGAAGAGAAGAGAAGATGAGAGCAACTAAAGATCAAGCTCTCACCATCCAAAGAAGATCCCTCAAGCAATGAGGAATATGAATAACTCAACTCTTGAAGAACTTCTTATCCATCCTAGCATTTGAATAAGAAACGATGCTATCATGAATGAAGAAGTCGATGAAGCTGAAGGCTCAAGAAGGAGTATACCCTCGAAACAAATAAAGATGAGTATTCAATTGTCATTTCGTGATATTGTTTTGTCATGCATTTGTTTATATTCAGTTGATGTATTATGCATGATAGGATGTTTGCATTAACGACATTATACTACTAATATGCATGTGATGGGTAAGTAGCTCATGGTGCTATACAAATTATCCATTGCTACTTATCTCGAATGAAACCTCTTTGCTGACATATTGGATTAGTGCACAATCTCAATGTTGTCTTGGTAGAGATGGAAGGCATCTAGAAAGTTTCAGTGAGATATGGATGAATGTTGTATTGGCTAAAGTAGTTGCATGATCATATATTTATGCATAAGAATTTGCCAATATGAATATTCCTTATGAAATGTTTCTAACCATACAACTGTATTTGACTTGTAGGAAAGACCGCATACATAATCGCCTACAAGCAAAGAAGAATGAAGACTTGTTTCGAAGAACAAGTGACGACAATTCAAAGACAAAGAATAATATGATGAGTGCAGTGACATCATTGATGCAGAACCTCCCAGCCACCAAGAAGAAAGGGAAGACCTGTTCAAGAAGAATGATGTGAAAGCGCAGTATTGAGACCTGAAGAAAAGTTCATAGTTCCATCATGCAGTAGATGGAAACATCGTGGGATACAAAGCAAGATTCGTAGCATGAGTCTTCTCACGAAAAGAAGGCCTAGACTACAAAAATACATTTGCAGCCAGTAAGAGTTTAAACACATACATGATGAGCCTGATGAAGATCTTAACCTTTGCTACAAGGTTGAAGATGCAAGTCTATACACTAGATGGTCACATAGAATATTAGTAGCATAGGAAGCTACTTGTCACTCTGATACAGAATGTTTTTAGTGCATAGAGCACAGAAGACAGAGGGAGTGTGATGCTTCACTTCAGAGGGAGTGACTACAGAATATATTGAGGTTCGACATGGTACAACAGGATGGGCAGATTACTAATGACTCTAGGATTTACTGAGAGTAAAGTGGATTCCAATCTTTGCTTCAAGGTTGAAGGTGGAAGACCAGTGATGCTCCTATTATGTGTTGATGCATTATTTTCTAGGCATGGAGGTGTGGACAAGGGAAGTATGCAGTAGAGATCCTGAATAGGTTCAAGATGATGGACTGCATGACCGCACCTGTGGCATCGAACCTGAAGCTGTTGAGTGATGCTTCATGAGAGTCGGTTGATGCTACGATGTATCATCAGATGATTGGGTCATTGATGTACCTGATGAACATGAGACCAGACATTTGCTTTGCTGTGAACACCTTGAGCCAGTACTTGACAGATCTGAGAAGTGTTCACTTGATTGCTGCAAAGCATATTCTGAGGTACCTAAAGGGTACGGTTTATTATGGGCTCAAGTACGATGTGAATCAAAAGATTAACCTAGAGGTTTATGTTGATTCAGATTGGGTAGGCAGTGCCATCGAAAGTAAGAGTACTTCGGGATGTTGCTTCAGTATGGGATCATGTGTGATCTCTTGGTTTAATAGGAAGCAATCCTGTGTGGCACTGAGTACAGCTGAAGCAGGGTATGTTGCAGCTTTTTCAGCTAGTTGTGAGGCAGTATGGCTGCGGAAGCTACTGTGTGATATATTTGATCTCCAGTTGGATGCTACTTGTATACATTGTGACAACCAGAGTTGCATGAAGTTGTCAGAGAATCCAGTGTTCCATGACAAGTCGAAGCATATCGAGATCAAGTATCACTATATCAGGGATATGGTGCAGAGAGGAGCAATGAAGCTCCAGTATGTTGCGACGGAGGAACAGCTAGCTGATGTGTTGACAAAGCCATTAGCAAGAGTGAAGTTTGAGTGCTTCAGGGAGAAGCTTGGTGTTCTCCAGATCAAGGTTTCCTCCAAGGGAAAGTGATGAGTCCCAAAGCCATTCTGATGAGGAGATCAGATGTAAGGGCTGAGCCATTTTGTCATGGTGAGAGGATTGGTTCCTTCCATGTCAGATATGAGTGCTGAGATCCATAGCCATTCTGACGAGTAGGTCAGATGCAAGGGCTGAGCCATTCTATCATGGTGAGAGGATTGGTTCCTTCCATGTTAGATATGAGTGCTGAGATCGATAGCCATTCTATCGAGTAGGATAGATGTAAGGGCAATTTCCATTCTAGGAATGGAGGCACCTAGTCAGTTACCAGGATCACTCAGTGTAGGACTGAGTATCCATTCTGATGTGATAGAGGGATGTGTTCCCACTTGATCATATGTAAGGGTTGAACCATTCTGTCATGGCTAAAGGATTAAGTTCCTTCCATGTCAGATGTGAGTGTTGGCCATTCCGACGAGCAGGTTGGATGTAAGAGCAGTGACATGGTGAGAGGATTGGTTCCTTCCATGGTCCGGATGCCACATCCAGCATGAAAAAGGGCTGGCTCTGTGAAGACTCATCTATTTTGAAAGAGGACTAGCTCTGAGTAGATGCCTCAGCTGGTTTGAAAAAGGACCAGCTCTGAGATGCCTCATCTAGTTTGAAAAAGGACCAGCTCTGGGAAGACTCATCTAGTTTGAAAAAGGACTAGCTTTGTGTAGATGCCCCATCTAGTTTGAAAAAGGACTAGCTCTGGGAAGACTCATCTAGTTTGAAAAAGGACTAGCGCTGTGTAGATGCCTCATCTAGTTTGAAAAAGGACTAGCTATGGGAAGAATCATCTAGTTTGAAATAGAACTAGCTCTGTGTAGATGCCTCATCTAGTTTGAAAAAGGACTAGCTCTGGGAAGACTCATCTAGTTTGAAAAAGGACTAGCTCTGTGTAGATGCCTCATCTAGTTTGAAAAAGGACTAGCTCTGGGAAGACTCATCTAGTTTGAAAAAGGACTAGCTCTGTGTAGATGCCTCATCTAGTTTGAAAAAGGACTAGCTCTGGGAAAGCTCATCTAGTTTGAAAAAGGACTAGCTCTGTGTAGATGCCTCATCTAGTTTGAAAAAGGACTAGCTCTGGGAAGGCTCATCTAGTTTGAAAAAGGACTAGCTCTGTGTAGATGCCTCATCTAGTTTGAAAAAGGACTAGCTCTGGGAAGGCTCATCTAGTTTGAAAAAGGACTAGCTCTGAGTAGCTACCTCATCTGGTATGAAAAAGGACCAGCTCTGAGATGATACATATAGTATGGAAAAGGACTGGCTCTATAGAACTTCCTATGACAAGAAGAATCATGAGATAGCCCCAGGGATGATCCAGATCGAGTGATGATCGAGATCCAGTAATGATGATCCAACAGTAATGATCTAGATCCTGTCCAGCAATGATGATCCAGATCGAGAGATGATCTAGATCCAGTGATGATGTTCCATGATGATCCAGATCGAGAGATGATCCATATCTGATGATGAATTGAAGATGAAGATAACTTGAATACGAAGATGACTTGAAGATGAAGATGACTTGAAGATGAGATGATCCAACTGATACAGAGAAGAAGACCAGTGCTGAAAATTTGTGTCGAAAGAATACCTTCCTAGTTAAGAGGGAGTGTTGATGTATATGTAACTTTGGAGTATTCTTCCATGTATCTTATGTATTGTAACCCGATGTTTATTCCGGGATGTTTCTATTATGTATTTGAGTCATGTGGTCATGCCCCGATGTTCCGATCGGGAGGATTAATAATGTAAACAAGTCATGTCAAGTCATTAGTTAAGTCCCCACAGTTTCGGGGCACTCAAGTTATTTTACACTCATTAAGGTGTAGGCTCGAGTAAGTAATTGTTAAGTTGAGCCTACATGATTGAGTGCACTTCAAGTGAACGGAAGAACATAAATAGAGAGTGAGACTCTCTATTTATTACACACATCACTCACTCACTCAAGTGTGGCGCACTAGTGAAGAAGGAAATACTGGGGCTAGACAGAAGAAGAAAACTACTGCTGTTTTGGGAGATCTTTTACTCTTTTGGTGCTGACTCTATCTCTAAGGAAGTTGCAGGGTTTTCTCCTTTATGGTTTCCCCGAGGAAAAATATTTGTGTCTCTTGTCTCTTGTGATGTGCTTATGTTTTATTTCTATGCTTGTTATTCTCTCAGTGAAAAGATCCTAAGATCATAATGCTAGCTTATTTGATGAAAAAATAACAACCCATACTCATGTAAGCAGACAATATTCAAACGTGGTCGCAACCAATTAGCAATTCTTGTGGGAAATAATGTCGGAAATTCCATGTCAAACAAACCTTCTCTGTTGTATTAAGTTATTGAAGACAAACCAATCTTTGGCCATTCCATCTGCAAATATGAGAAAGAAGATTCTTTGTTAACAAAATTTTATATCTCTTCTATTTATCTTTGTGCATTTGGTATTCTAGTTGTAAAAGATGAAGAATGAGTTTCGAGTTAATGAATTCCAAATTTGTTAATGTGTCCATCAATCTCTTCAAAGTCAGCTATGCCATAGTTGATATAACACAATTTAGTGGAGACATCTGTTGGTTGGTCTAGGAGACATACAACCGATTCTAGATCAATTTCAACATCTTAGTAATATTTATCCATTTTGATTTTGTAATGCAATGCATTCATTACTCATGAACGACTAACAATGCAATCATAGTGATTGGATGGAGGCCCTTCTCTTTTGAAAATTCATAAGTCTAGGTC
The DNA here is from genome assembly GCA_001517045.1 of Pseudotsuga menziesii. NCBI lineage: Eukaryota > Viridiplantae > Streptophyta > Pinopsida > Pinales > Pinaceae > Pseudotsuga > Pseudotsuga menziesii. The sequence goes on from LPNX010357148.1 coordinate 75,240, forward strand.
TTCTATTCAATGAGGAAGAGTCTTAACAATTGAAATGATATCTTGTGGGAAGATAATTATATGGCCACTGTATTTATATTGACCTCCACGTGCATGTGTGACCTATAGTATTGGATTCAATTGTGCTATTAACATTTCTTCAACCCGTGTCAAAATTGATAAAACAAGAGGTTTTTTTCCATGATCCATGTTGTTATCTTGAGAGAAACGATGGATATCACACTTTTTCCTACATCTCACACAAAACATCCTTCATCCCGTTTGAAAACAATGATTATGGGGTAGGATTCATGACAAACGTTACACATTTGCACAATTGACAATTTATCGATTTGGGCATGAAAAGCTTGATGGAAAGGGGACATATGTTGGAAAAACTCAATCGTATTTCCTGATTTATGTATATTGAAACCATGATCTAGAGTATAGACATTATCATTCAATGTGGAGTGAGACGAGACCAGGAAACATGAAATCTCTCCTTTATCATTGTGTTGATGAATATTCATGACCTGTCTTCATCAAGCACCATTTCCTTGAACGTGACCCATATGGTTGTCATCGTGAAAATGATATTGAAGGTTGGTTTCCATCATATCATTGAGATAGCTTGGGGTTTGATTTTTGTTTCGTCGACGAGCCTCAGTGTTATTATTTTAAAAAGTGAAAATGTCATTGTTAAATGTTATGTTAAATATCCTGATAAGATCAAAATATGCAACTTGAGTACAAATAGGATCGGTAAGACCTTTGATTTATCAAGGAAAATAGTCCTTTGTGCATCTCCACTTGGGATACTAAATTATTGGGTTTCAAAGTATTGCTTGATCAGTCATTCATGTAGAATTGTTTTCCTGATTGATGTCCATGTTCCTGATTTGGCTGCACAAAACATAATTTTGACTGACATTTTGTAGAGAGTCGTTCTCACTAGAAGATGACAAGGCATTGATTGGTCTTCTGTTATTTCGACAATTACATCCAAAAACACTAACTATTTGTTGTTCCTGTATGTTACTATCCTGAAATTTGAATATGATTTATAATCTAATTATTGTACACCAAGATGAAATAATATTCTATCTAATACTATTTTATTTTGATTAAGGTCGAATGCATGGTTGTTGTCATGGATAGGTGAAACGATACCTTGGTTGTTCCAACAGAAATAGTTCTTGCTGAACTGGAAATTTGTAAACCTCTTGTGAGTTGATTTTGAAACCTTTGTTCTTCATTCATTAACAATGAATTGTTTGTGTGTATGTATGAGTGATTCCTAATAGACTTGGAATTTGTGTCCTTTGTTGTTCCAAGAGAAATTGTTCTTATTCCACTGCTTCTTTCATCTATATTTTTTTATCATTTTGTACTTTTTCATTTTGATTTGTATGCATAGCTTATTTTCCCTCATCAAATGATCGTTTCATACAATTGTTGTAAGTAGATATCTAAACATTGAACACGAATCTGAGTACATCTATATTGTACACATAAATACTTATTCGATAATGTACAACACCATGTAATCCTTATACCTTTGTTCCATGATTAGAAAAATTTTCACGAGAAATATGATAATCAATGGTTCAATAAATTCATTCAACATTTCGTTACAATTGTCGCTATATGTAGGCGTTGATGCTAGAAATTGAATTCGACGATTTGATCTCTCCATTATATCATATATGCTATGGTATTTAGTGGGATTGTCTTGACAATCAATGACATTTGCAATGGAATGCCCATGACTTTCTCTTCTTTGTTTGTTGATTTTCTCATTATTCTCTTTGTAATTAAATGATGTTTCCTATTAATATCTTCTTTTTTATAGTATTTTCGCAAGGATTCATTTTTTGTGTGAGACAATGTTTCCATCATGGTTTTCTCATTTCTGCAATTATTCTTTTTATCTGACGACATATCTACATGAACATATAAAAGTTATCTATTGTCAAACCATATTCATGGGGTATTCACTTAGTGAAACCATGTGATAACAAGTTCATTCGTAGCATATGAAACAGTGCCCCTAATTTCAATAAATATTGGAAAATACCTCCCAAAATCATTTTATTAACCCCCTCCCAATATGCTTTCCCAAATTAAAAAAACCCCTTTTTCACTATATATTGTATGTATCCATTTTTTCATTTACATTTTTTATACCCTTCTATATATCTACCTAGTATATTGACATGATACCCCTCTTATGACCTCACATGCATTCTACAATGCACCTTGATTCTTTCGATGTATATTGTGGGTGCACGTTACTTCACCCACAATGAAATTACTCAACCACGTATCATTATTATTTGCGGCATCTAATGGTATAATGAATAGATGGAATATCACTCCTTGTATGTCACAAAGCTTCTTGAAATTCTCAAGAAAGCCTTTCCTAGATTACTTTCATCCATTGGAACCTCTTTAGAATTTGAACTTGGGATAAAATTATGAATCTTCACTAAAACTATTAAGCATAGATATATGTTCTCCTTTCCATCAAATCCTCCAGAAGAATATCCATCTCCTTTTCAATCCTTAGACACATCTATTTTCTTTTGGTTCAATTGCATGCTAATGTTATCTTTCTTCCCTTGAAACTTGTATTCTTTGAGACAGGCTACCTTACTAGGAGTGTTTCTTAATTGAGGCCCATATGACCCATATTTCTTCTAAATCTAAGGGCTTGTCTGACTAGAAATGCTCTTTTTCATCATTTTGTCATTATTTTTCTTAAATCTTGGTTGGGCTTTCGAACTATATTGAAGAAATTTAGCAGAGACAATCCTTCCTTTTTTTTCTCTTCTCAGAACTCCCTTCTCGAGGACCATTCCTTATATATATTTTATTTGCAATTCTCATTTGTGTGTTTTTGTCACTGGATTTGTGTTGAATACCAATTACTTGGGATGGTGTCACACAAGCATTTCACAATTTCAATTCTGCTAGTTTTTGTGTAAGACGGGAGATTTCCTTCTCTAGCTCTCCAATTCCCAAATCAATGCAATAATTTTTCACAATGGTTTCATCTTTACCTCCAATTTATTTGTGTTCAATTGCATAATCATTGTTTGTGTCATATACAACATTTTGGTAAGTAGAGTCTCCCATGCAAAACATAACTTTATTTGAATATGGAAGGTCTTTTCCTTCAATACATACAACGAGGGCCTCTCTATTTGTCGTGGATGTTGGACCCTTCACTACAAGGGGGGTGTAACATGTGTTAGCTCTAAACTCAACACTGAATTATCATTCTCATGAGAGGAATTGATATCCTCTCCCTTGCCTTGGCCTTTACCGATAAGATTAGTTATATCAGGGGCAAAAGATAGATATTTTCATTCTCACACATGACAAAGGAAGCTCCTGACCAATGTATCTCTATGTATCTTCACATACATGGATACATTTTCATTTCTATACATGTATATATGACAACATATAATATCACTTCAATTTACTATAAATAAATACCATATATAACATATAACATCACTCCAATTTCTTATAAATAATATCATATATATATGAATATATATTTTCATTTATATAATATTTGATTAAATTATATTTTTGGAGACATCTAATATATATAGATATATATGTTTTTTTTATATAATATTTTATTAGCATACATGAAGCCATTTCAATTTTAACAAAATGAGAAACATTTCTACTCCTATGCCATGCAATGGCTACAACCAGATATTGCAAGTACTATGAGAATTTCAAGCATGATCCAGCAACAACATTTAATAAACAAAAGGCTTCACACATCTCGATCATACAACCATAAAATATAAACCTACTGACACTTGACACAAACTCCATCTCTCAAGAGAATCACTTGTCTAGATGAATTTCAAAATAATCATTTTGCAACCCATTTAGATAAAACAAATCATATTAGAAAAAAATATGTAACTAGTATGTTCATGGCCACTCAAACTTCCAATCATGGATAAAATCGAAATAAAAGATTGTTCTCTGTGTTTAATTTCAACATGTCTACACGGAAAGGAAACTCTAGCCCTTCCAAAGTTCTGTTCTTCAAAAATATGAGAATGTTCTGCTGCAGAAGAAATTCATGATCTATTGTGAGAAAGGAGGATTTATGTTTGTTTTTCCTGTTTGTTTGAGATGGTCTTTGAAGTAGGGGTCTTTGGAGTAGGGATATTTTTGTATCCCATGTGCCACTAAGGCACACATAGCCATGTTTTTCCTTTGAACGAGGAAAGAAATGTTCATGCCACTCTTCACATTTGATAACAAAATATCAGAAAATTATCAATCTTATTGAAGAGAATCTAATCAATGCACAAACATTTATCTTCAAAAATTTATACTAAAAGTAACTACTGTGTCAAGGCATTTAAAAGTTAAATGATATGAGAAGCATTTCCGCCATTTCTCGGCGTTGGAGTCATAAAAAACAATAGGATCCCATGGTTGCTTCAAGAGACCTATAACTCTTTGAATGGCATTTTCACTCAAATATTTGAGTGTATGAGCCCATAATTAAATTGCTTGACAAGATCCTTGTTGTAGGATCCCTAATCATTATATGGTTGGAAGACTACTCAAATCTTTGGGTGTTTGACCCCATAATTAATCTACTTCACATGATAGAAGAACTCTTAGATTAGTTGGATGGTGGTTCCACTGAAAAATCCTAGGGCTTGACATACATAAAGATTAATTACAATTTTCATTGCTAGCTACTGACTAGTCCTTTAAAGCTAGGGAATTAACACTTCGATATCATAGCTTATACACGCATAATAGATAGATACAGGAGCTATAGATGAATTAGAAGCATTTAATAAATAACATGAACCACTTACATTTCCATGCTCATCTGTTCCAAATCATGTGGCCATTGTTCCCTTAATAATATCCACAGTATTTCCTTTATAGTAGCCCTCGCCGAAAGAAGCTATATTGGCAGTGAAAATATGTGGCACTACAAAAGAAGATACCAAAGTATGATCATTGGAAACTTAAAGGTATAATATGGGAAATGACAATATTGACAGGTTGAACTAAAAACATAATTGAGAATACAATGATTATGTATAGGTCAAAAAAACTTATTGCACCATGGTTCAGGGTACACCATTTTAACTTTATATTTGTTGATTTTTAAGACTGCAGCCAGTTCAAGGCCAATATATCCTCCACAAACAATCACATTTGTGCCTTTTGGTTTTGATTGTATTGTTGATACCAATGCATCAGCTTCAACAATCTCTCTCAGATAAAAGATTCCCTTGGCATCAGCTCCTTGCAAATCGAAGTCAGGTAACTTGATAACTTGTTAAGAAAATGGAAAATAATGAGTCCAAAAAGTTTGCAACATAAAAATATACAAGGAAGTTAGAGCAACCATGCTAACTCATAACATGTAGATACTAGAAATACTGAGAATGTCCAAATGCACCACTATTTTATGTTTTTTATAAAAACAAAAAGGAAAACAAAAACACAAAGAAGATGCAATTAGTATTTATGATTTGTCACAGAAAATAACCTTCCATCATTCTTTTTCTAAGCTCAGAGCTTTGGTGTAGATATAGATATTTACCAGAAGTCATGCAACTAAGAAAAATGAACTGAATGATTTGGATTCCAGAGTCTGGTCAACCATTAAAGATTTATTAGAGTAAGAAAAGGGAGATGGGATGGTAGAGGATATGGATTCTTACCAAGTGGATATCAATATAAATGTAATAATCAATTACCAGAAATTATTTTATTAAAGAGAAGACAACAAATAAAAAAGATGGTGAAAGTTACACCCACAGTACAAACTACTGTAGGTATCTCAACTTGAAATTTGAGTTTAAGCACACTGGATATTCATAAAATCAATTCTAATGCTTTTGAAAAGGCTGGCTATATTGTTGACAAAAATATATCAGAAATTTAGAGTCACTGACATTTAAAGTAATTGAATGAAACAATTTGAAAAATTGGATAAGCATATTAAAACTTAAAGGAAGGGGGAAATTGTCCCATTTGATATGCCAAATTCCTAAAACTACACTTGAGACAACCAGGAATATGTATAAATGTTCCAAAATATTTGGATCCATGTCTACATCAAATGAGTATTTCCTTATTAATGTCTCTTATGAGTGTATAAATAAAGGTAGGATGGCCTTGGCCATTTTCATGCAATAATTTGTTCTTCTGTGCTGTTGGGTTCTATCTTAGGTTGGACGATCTTGTCAGAAGTTAGGGTCTTAGCATAGTATGTTCACCGATAAGACAATAGTGAAGAACAACTTAGGCATACAATTTACCACAAACTAGTGTTATTGGGAGTTATCTCCCAAAGTTTACCGATTGAAATCACATTGATTATGAGCTCCCAAGATAGTGGTGAACTTTATTGTCGGGGAGCACCCCCCCACCCCTTGCCCTTACTCTTGAAGCTCGCTTCCAAAATGCTCCCAATTTTGGGAGTGCACTCCTGGTGTTCTTCCTATATCTCATATACTAAAATCTCCTATCTAGGTTGATTATTTGATGCCAATATTCTAGTACCTCCTTTTCCAAACTCCCATAAAAGTTGTTATGGCTAATCATTTAACGACAATGTTATAAGTTATAACTACTAGATGATTGATGGTATATGGTTTAATACATGTTTTCTATATCTAATTCAACATCCTACATGGTTGTTAAATCTAAATCTATCAAAATATATTAAAATATATATTATATAAAAAATGCTCGCAAAACAGGAGCTTTTGACAATATCGTTTTTCACTCCACTCCCACTCTTTGCTTCCCGCTTCCAACAAAGTAGGTGGTGAAAACACAATATTGAGGAGAGGAATATGGTTTACAATTAATTGGATAGCCAGTGTTATCAAAAGTTTTCAGCATGTTCTTAACCATCATAGATTCACTCCTATATTTATTATTAACATCCGAGATGAGATAGTCTGAGTCCTTTCAAAGAATGGAATGTCACTATGTATATTAGGACTTGACAAATTGCTTTGAACATCTGATCCTCAATTCATTTCACCCTCCCAACATAACTATTGATACCAATGATTTCCAGGTATGGATTTTATTAGGTTCTCAGGGAATGGCTTTATCATCATGGAACTTGAGAACAAGCCACATTCAGAGGAAATAAGGTTATGAAGATTTGTGAATGGTTTATATGTGAAGTCTCTACTCTCTAGTGATTTTCCTAAGTTGTATCGAAGACAAGTTTTTGTTAAACTTCCAGAAGTACAACAATGAAAATGTTCAATGGTACCAGAGCATTCTAATTTTCTGATGCGTGTATAAGTATACAAGGGTATGTTATAGATGAAATCAGAAACCAGATTGTTATCACATTGTAGAGCATGAAATGTGGGGAGAATTACCAAGTGGTATTCAATCAAAGAGTCTCATAAGGATTATTGTACGCAATTACTGTGTATAGCATCAAATGCATGACAACATTATAGATCAGGGAAATACCTTTGTGAACTCCACCAGATATTTGTTTGATATGCTACAGAGGTTAACCAACAAGCTAGGGTTTATTATGCCTAGATAATTTTCTTAAGACTCTTCTAGAGGATTCCAAATAACGAATTAAGATAGATAAGGAGGTAATATAAGGAGTCAATATGGGTTATACAGGGCTAGGCATAGGCTTGGATTTAGCACTCATTAAATTCAAAAGATACTGAAAAACACCAATCAAGTTTTCAAAATACTACGAAACATATTGAATTGCATTCAGAAAAACAAGGTAATGTATGCAAGTTAAAATTCAGATCAGATTTGACCCTCCAGCATTCTTCCAAATGTTTCCAAGGTACTTGACTATGTAACTTTTTATGTACATGCAACTTGATTTTTAATTTAATATATGATACAATGTCATTCAAAAACTAGTTAGATAAAGAACTAAGTAATTAAAGATAAAGAGCTAAGGTCTTCATGGGTGAAATGAATAAATTGATCGAGATTTTTCAGGGTTATATTTTTAGTTTTCTTTATGGTTATACCTATAAACAATAGAACAATTGTGACTTCTTCAAACCATGCATTTATGCAATGTTTCCACGAAATGTGCTTGCAGATAGTGTCTATGGTAGAGAGGAAACGTTTTGTAAGGTTTACTGCAACTTATCATTTTGAAATCCTACGTTGTGTGCTAATGATTGACAGCTTCCAATGAGGGTGATGGTATCTATTAAACATCTATATTTTGACATGTTTTTAAATAGAACAAACCAAGATGATCTCTTAATTTGAAACCTAACATGCAATACAAATTAATTCATGGGTTTACATGCAATTCAAATTTGAATACTTTTCTGTGTTTCACCTTTTCTAGATTGTGTCAACAATCATCTCTTTGAAAACTACTCAAGGTTAATATGTCAACTGAAGTCATAAGGCACATTCATTGCCACAAGGTCATTTTTCACATCCAATGAGTTTCTCTAAATGGAGATGCTCCCTTCCACCAAATATGACAAGGTCAAGGATTCATTACAAACCACTTCATACTGTGTTCAATATGAAGTTAATATTGTAGACATGCATATGTCCAATTAAACACAATTATTTGTATTGCACACCCAAATTTGCATAAGTCATAACCTTGGTGAATTTTAAATGTTCAAAGGTACAACATATTAGTAATGAAAATGCTAATCCATTTCTTTCCTTTTTCATGATCATTGCATCAGATTTATTTCAGTTTTCAAATTTTTTCATCTTAGGTACTTATAGTGGCACTAGATGCAATGATCAAAGTGCCATATTTGAAAATTGTCCTTGCTACGCTAGTCAGGGTTTTGCTGGCAATTTCAGCTTTCACAAATTTAGTGTTAAGAATGAGCTCTATGCCTATAATAATAGATGAACTACATAGTCAAAAAATATATTAATTAGAAATATAAAGAAGCTACTAGCATGATCCCAATGCCTATAGACATTAACTTAATTTGTAAATAAGATTGATTATAGGTGGTCCCTGAACTACTACAAACTTAAAACAAGAGAGATGTAAAAGTTTATACCAAACCAATGTCATCCATTTCCTCAAGTTGCACATAACCTAGGAGCTAAAATGTTACAAAACTAATAGAAAAGGATTGAGACTTGTAACTTTCTTAGCATACCACTATGGCAGTTGCCTCTCTCCTCCACTCCCAACACAGACATGGAATCCTGGTAGTCGCGAAGCTTCTGAAAGTAACAAATGCCAAGCTTCACATTTTTCTCTCATACACAAGCATGCATGAATTCACAATAAATCCAACGAAAATATTGTCATGGAGAAGAAAGCTGATGATTGCACAAGATCACTACTTGTTTACATTAAAGGGGAAAATAGGAACAATCAATACAGGATTGGAAAAATGGAGAATACATTATATAATTTACATCTATAAGAGACACACATGATGATAAAATACACAGGATATAAGTCAGTTAGGGATAAATATAATTTATACAGGGAAATATAATGGAGACACAATATGACAGATTCTTGAAAAAACAGTATGCCGGGATCACTATCAACCATGGGCACTAGCTACTATGTGAAATCCAACAACTAAATCGCTTGAGACATCAAAGAATATATATGTGACTTTTCTTGGTATTAACAAATGAGATAGATCTCTTTAGTAGAACAAACCATTATTACATTGAGATGAGAACAAAATTCAGATATTGACATCTTTCTATTATATGACATCTTTGGTATAGTGAATGTCCATCAATCAATCTTGAGAACATGTCTATCTGTATCTCAATATTCATGGATAGAAAGGAAAGGATTTTTCCATGGAAGAAGACATGGAATGAAAACAAGAAATGTAATGCTGGAGAAAAATGGAAATAATAAACAGATAGAAATAACTAGAATTGCATGTATATTAGGAGTAGAGCAATGAACAGTATACCGAAGAGTAATTTAGGAAATAATAGTAAAAGCTGAGAAATCTTGTTGGTGAGCAACCTTGGGTATTGCCTTTGGGATAAACTGTATATCCTTTAATTTGACTGAAGAATTCAAATCATCAAGGCCATAACAATGAGTGGAATTCTCCTTTATTGTTTTTGTCAGCAGAATGTTGAGCTACTCCAAATACAACAGAACTAAATTTCTAGTTAACTCCCATGCATATATGAAACCAAAATAAATTTCATCTACCTCTATGTGAATTCAATTGAATTATCATACCTTCCGAAACAAGATAATCCTTGCTAAGTGTAGGTATTTCATATAGAGCTACCTGCAAAAAGTTAAAACAATATAGATTGTCATCATAAATCCAATCCATCATGCATAGGGAGTAAGATAAATAGCTTGCTAATAACAGTAATATTACTTTCTCATATAATAAAATATGCATCTATTATCCATGTGTTGGTGTAACAGGCTTATCAAATGCTTATTTCAATAATGGTTTCATTGTCTTCCCTAGTATTCAGCCACCAAAAAATCATGATGAAGTCATTAAACTTAGGGAGGATGTTTAGAACAATATGAAATGCAAATTATCTATAAAAAAAAAGGACCAAACTTAGTTGAAGAGGAACCACACAGATAACAACATAGCATTAAAGTTGCATTGCTCCTACAAAGGATTGGATTCCTGTAATAGCTTGAAAAAAATTCAAATTGTGATGCTGGTACCTGACTAAATTTAACTTCAAAGTTATTACCTATATGATCAATGAGAAAGGAAAATGGCACAGAAGAAATTGCAAGGCTCATTCTAGTCCAAGAAATAACTGGTATTGTTATTTTTGAATACTTTCTCTATATGTAAAGGTTTGTTTGAGTATATATATTTCTTTCATAAAGTGATATAACACATGAAGAAATATTAAATGGAAAGGAGAACAATACATACAAGATAATAAATAAATAACTTATATGAAACAATTTTTTTAAGGAAAGCAAGTTTCTGTTGAAGAAGGAATGATTAGAAGTTAGAACTAGAGACACTTGCATCACCCCTATGAGAAACCTAATGTGAAAGAGTATTTCATAGTGCATTACTTATGAGAAGGAAAAACTATTCAACACCACACACTAGTAAATACATAAGAAACCACATTTTGGAGAAAAGAAAAAAAATGTATGGCTTTATGTAACACCACACAAGTCAATATAGATGCAATCACATTCTAGAGAAAAGCAAAAAAAGTAACTTTTAAGTGCCTCTGTCATCCATGTGTAAACTCACAAACCCTCATGTTGCTTGGATATTTAGAGCACTTACAAACAAAAGACAAAGCCAGAAATTTTTATTGGCCTATAACAACTTTGACATAAAGAGAAATCAGAATATTCAGAATTGACCTATATAACAACTTTGACATAAAAAGAAATCAAAATATACAGAAATGGCCTATATAGAAATTTTTACATGAAGAGGAATCAGAACATACAACCTCTTTTGATATAATTACAAGCTCTTCAGATTTGAGACCCAACATGACAAATTATCTCGCTACATATCCCTGAAAAGAAATCAAATAAATTGATTAATAACTAAGTTCAATTCAACTTGTACGAGGACACCAAATATAGTCAAAGAAGGATATTCTGACCAAGATACTTCCTTACCAACAACTTTAGCTAACTAAAAGGCATTGCGTTCAAGATAATGAAAACATATGGAAATAAAACAAAATGAGTTGACCAATACTTAAAAATAGATAGATATTAATGTTAAAAGTTCCACATTTCACAAATGAAAATTGGTATAGCAATCTCTTTATATAGTGTATATGCGTGCATAACAAAATTTGTTTCTAATACAACTATAAGGGTATTGAAAGCATGTGGTACAGATCAAAAGGATGGTTAAACATTAACTCATGGCCTCAGAATCACAAGAAGTAAACTAAATGAAACCCTTAAAGTCAACATGATTTGACACAACAAAAAAATGCATAAATTATAGAGACAAAAATATTTAACAAACTTACCTTAAACCCTTGGAAAAAGTGCGTTCAACTATGGTTCACCTCCAACATTGCAAACCCATGATTTGATGGGATCACCCACCTAGGAGGATGTGGAATCACTGGCTAAAGAGCTCGAGGTTCACGACATCCCTGACACTGCACGCATGTTATTCGGTTACCCGAGAGACAAAGTAGTTTCTACCTCGTCATCGCAACACCAAGGAAGAACATAACCGATCTAGGCTACGCCACTCCCATCCCACAGCCAACAACAAATATATCCTATGCTCCAAACCCATAAACACTGCAAGTGCACTGCAAACCCAAAAAAATCAAAGCAACACTGCAAACCCACCAAAACCAGAAAACCCTATGTGTTCCCTCCTCCAACACTATTATGCAAGACCTCATCCAACACTACAAACGTCCTACAAACCCACCACAAACCCACCAAAACCCATAAAAATGCTATGCATGCATATGGCAAAGGCATAGGAAAATGTTTGTAATAAAAAAGGTCCGATGATATTGGGTATTTATATAATAAAAAAATTAATCCCTTTTAACCTTAATATAGCACCAATATATTGGTTTGATTTTTTTTTATTTTTTACCCCCCCAATATGAACGAACGTGTTATCATATTGGTCACTCAGCAACACCCCCGTGACCATATTAGTGAACAAAGACATGTTATAGGTATAACAAAAAGAAACTAAAACATAAAAGTGTTCAACTTTTTTCAAATAATATCTTATCATTAGAGGAAATTTCATCTCAAAATGAGCCTCCTAAGGAAAATTAATAAAATAATAGTTAAAATAATAAAATAATATTTATTAATTTTGGAGGGAGAAAAGAAAAAAAATACTTTTTTGTTTTTGTATTTTCAACATATCTCCTTGTGTTTTTACTCAAATTTCGATCGGGAGAGTTCGTTGGATGTGGAATTAAAAAAGTAGTTTTTTTTATGATACATATCACCAAATTTATATTAAAAAATGGTTTAAGAGGTGCTCCCTTTTTGAATTTTAAAGCATTTTGATTGGCTAATTAATACATGATGACATGGAATTTGTATTATTTTTTGGAAGGCTAATTTTAAATTGAAATTTTCTCTAATGACTATTTTTATTGTCCAAGTATGCTAATATATAAACTAATATTGTACTGATTTTTTATTCAAGACATTTAAAAAAAATGGCATGTATGATATATTTCTATTTCAAAGAGAATGTAAACTTGCAAAACTCTTAAAAATTCCGTTGGAAAGAGATGGATCCAATAAATATGATAATGAAGTGGTAATGTGAGATGTCGATTTGCATAAGGTACATGTAAGTAACATTCCATTTATGTTTATATTATCCGATTGAAAACACATCACGGATTGAATCCATGTCAGGGCAACTTACAATGATCAAAATGATGTTTACAAGATCAACAACACTTAGTTGTGTTGGATTGTCAAGTTTGGAATATGCAGACTCCAACATTCTAGCTCCACTTACACCATTATAAACTGTGTCTATAAATTCATAGAAGACAAAATCAATACGATCGTATCTGCACCTAAGCATGTACTTATCAATATCTGCAACATGAAAATATTCATCGCATTTGGTATTGATTGTTAGGATATTTAGACACTTACGAGTTAGTTAAGAGAAACTTGTGTAATATATCCGTTAGGTAAAAGTGTGTTTCTTTAGTATGCATTAGTATGCATTTGTAAATATTCTAATCCTACGGTCACGATATGTTCTAGACATAGAGTGATCTGACGGTTCAACTTCTCTTAGATCATACCTACCATTGATCCGTGGCTTAACACTCGATTGGTCTATGATCTCTATTTAAAGAGCATAGTGGGTCCTTGGGTAGTTGATCGATTCTGACAAGCTCATGTAACTTTCTTTCGTTTGCATAATAAATTACTCCAAGTAGCTATTTGGCTGGGACCGTGGACTGTTTCCCTCTTAAGGGTTTTAACCACGTGACAAACATTGGTGTGTTGATCTGTGATCTATTTGTGTGAAGTCGTTGCTCAAGGTGTTCGGTCTTTTGGGAGTACCCTGTGTACCCGAACATGGTATCAGAGCATTTATGAAGAGTCGCTTTCGGTTTTGATCAAGATCTGGAATCGGTGTTGCTAAAACTTTGAAATGGTTTCTAGTTCTTGATTTTTTGTGCATTTTTTGCCTATGGGATCTGTTCCATTGTGTCTAGAGCACCGTTTCCATTGGGAAATAGTTTTCGTTTCACTGAAAACCATTTCTGTTTGCTCTAGAAACACCCATTTCGACAAATCTGGAGGTATAATGTTACAGTGACAGATTTGTTTTTTTTTTAATCTCTCATATTTTATCAGTTTGTTATTAGATCTTTTATGTTGTAGTCTCGGACAGTTGTTTTCCCTGACTGCGTATGTTGTTTGCCGTGCACCTTGGACGATCGCGGCGAATCAGAAACAGTAAGGGAAAGTTTTTTTTCTTGTCTTCTTGGCTACGTATGCTCTTTGTCGTGTACTTTGTGCAATCACGGCAAATCAAAAACATCGAGAAAACTTGGAAACGTAGACTTTCTGGGTAAGCTAACCAAGATCTAACCCCATTGTGTGGAAAAAAAAATTTTATTTTTGTTTTTCATTTTTTTTGTGATTTGCAGGAAAAGAAAGCAAGCACGAAAAATGAGAGAAGAGTTGAAAAAAAAAAAAACCCATTCTCTTTCCATACTTTTACGTACCTTTTAAACTTAGCTCACTTGGTCCAAAGTTGCTTTACACCTTGATAAGTCTTGAGTTCAATTCTTATCAAGCTACATTTTAGTGCATGCAATTTCTATTTTCAAGTTACTTTATTGTAAAAGTGCACCCCACATAAATAAAATAAAATAAAAGTGAGTCACTTAAGTCTTTTAATTTATTGCCGCACTATTTAAAAGTCACGTTATTCTAAAAGTGAACATCACTTATTCTACAAAAGTGATTCACTTCAAAGAACCTTTATTGTAAAAGTGATTCTCAAAGGTTGATCTTGGGAAGATGGGGCTTCTTTTTTTTAGTTGGTCAAGTTAATATCCACCACGCCACTATTGGAGACATCTTCAACATTTTCTTTGATCAAGCATAACTTCATCATCCAGAATGAGTTTTAAGTGCCGTTTTTTTTAAAACCGCATATTTTTTTGAGATCTTTGCATTTAGATAGTTAGTTTCTATTATTTCATCCATTATTTTATAGTATGATAGTCCCTTGTGATATTATACTTACAAGTTCTAACTATTTCTCATGGAAATCTCGTATGGAGGATGTTTTGCGAAGTAGAGGACTTTTCAGGATAACCTTAGGGAAAGAAATAGAATCCACTGATGATGATAAGAAAATTAAATTAGAAAATCGATGTGATGAAACCTGTGGATTGATTGGGATGTCAATCTCTACTGATTTGCGATTCCACATATCTGGAATTGATGAACCTAATCTCGCTTGGGAAAAGTTGGAATATGTGTTTAGTAAACACAATGAAATTCAGGGTCATCAACTTGAGAATGAATTTCTTTCCTTGAATCCAAATGATTTTTCATGCATTCAAGACTATTTATCTAAGTATAAAACTCTTAAACTATTATGTGTTGAATGCAAGATTAAGAAAGAAGACAAACAATGTATTTATCATATTCTTTCAAAACTTGGACCTGCATATTCTATTTTTGTATCTACATTCTACTCCATGAAAGAATCCTTCACTACAACTAGCTATCAAGAGCCTAGCCTTGAATCCTTTTGTGATTCCTTAATTAGAGAGCAAGATAAGCTCATTCATCTTGGAATAATTAACAATGCAGATACATCTGGGAAAGCCTTATTGTCCCAATAGAAAGAAAAGTCTAAGCCTCCCAAGAAACAAAATTTTCACAATAATAAGCCAAACAACAAGGGTACCAAACCCTCTCAATCAACTCCTCCTTTAAAAAATGACAAAGGATCCAAGCAAAAAGGAAAGAAAACTGAGCGTCATTGCAATTTTGTGGGAAAGATAATCATGATGAATCTAAATGTTTTAAGAAGATGGCAGCCTTGGAAGCAGTAATGAAGAAGCACCACATTAGCCTAGATTCGTCTTCAGAATCTAACTCTCATGGACATGAACTTTGTGCTTCTGGTTACTCTTATATTGCATCTTCTTCTTCTACTTCAAATGAATGGCTCATTGATTCTGGAGCATCTTATCATATGGCTAAGGATCAGGCCATCTTTTCTACTATGCATGAATGTAACACCAAACAAATATTTGTTGGTGATGATAGATCTCTAAGTGTTGTAGGATCTGGAACAGTTCCAGTAGAAAATGGTCATTTCAGTGATGTACTATGTGTTCCAAAAATTTCCTGCAATTTGTTATCAGTCTATCAAATCACTCATTCAGGTGAAGGTAAAACTGTGACTTTTACACCTCACCTAGTTGTAATCAAGGATTTTAAAATCCTCAAAATGTCCTTGCTACTGGAACTGTTGATGATATTACCAGGTTGTACAAATTTAATAGTTTTGGTTCATCACCTTTTCCTTCAGTTTTTGTTGCTCATTGTGATAACTTGAGTAAACTTTGGCATGAGTGATTTGGTCACTTAAATTATCGCTCATTGCAACAACTATGTAAAGACAATATGGTGACTGGTCTTCCAATGGTATCTTGCAAGGATGGTGTTTGTTCCAATTGTGTACTCGAAAAAAATCATCGGGACAGTTTTGACAAACGTGCCTCTTGGCACGCCTCAGTTTTTTTTGGAGCTTGTGCATAGTGACTTGTGTGGTCCTCTTCCATCTGCTTCCTTTTCTGGTTTCAAATATTTCTTAACTTTCATTGATGACTACTCCAGATGCACTTTGGTTTACTTCCTAAAACTTAAGAGCGAAGTATTTAACATGTTCTTGGCCTACAAGGCCCTTGTTGAAAAACAATCCAGTCATCAAATTATTAAGTTAAGATCTAACAATGGAGGAGAATATGTTAACAACAAGTTCACTACTTTCTTCACTGAACAAGGAATCCAACAATAGCACACTGTTCCATATAAACCTCAACAAAATGGTGTAGCTAAATGGAAGAACCACACTTTAAAAGAAATGGCTAATTGTATGATCCAATCTAAGGGACTAAGTCTTCAATATTGGGATGAGGCCATAAATTGTGCAAATTACATAGTTAATCGCACACCCACTAAATTTTTACAAGGTATAACACCATAATAAGCATGGAGTAAAATTAAACCAGATGTAAGTCACTTTCGTGTGTTTGGTTGTGAAGCATGGGCTCACATTCCGGATGAAAAACAGAAAGCATTGTAGCCTAAAAGTGAAAAGTGCATATTTGTTGGATATTATGAAGATGTAAAAGGTTATAGAATTCTTCAGACCCATTCACATGATATAATCATTAGAAGAGATGTTAAATTTGATGGAAATATCTTGGCCTACGAGCCTAACTTGGTGGGTGTGCCATCTTTGGCTTGCGATCCTGATTCGGCGATTGTGTCTTCTTCTTCTTCTTCCAAATTCCTTGATAGGTTTCCAACTCCAGTTTCTGATGATGACAGTGAGGATGAAAATCCACCTCTACCTTCTCATGTTCCTCCAATTGCACCAACACCAATACTTCCTCGATGTGTCCATTCAACATGTGAAGCAGCTGGTGATCTTGCCGATGATCCTAGAGATCAACGTCAAACACGTTCTTAGTTTCAGTGAGCCCCTTCTCTTTTGGCTCAAGTTTCCAAGAATCATGATCCAGAGACTTTTGCAGAAGCTTCAGGAAATCCATATTGGGATGCAGCTATGGATGAAGAATATCGTTCCTTAATGGCGAACGATACTTGGGATCTTGTTCCTCCTCCAAAAGGAAGAAAAATTGTCATATGTAAATGGGTCTACAAAACTAAGTATGCATCAGATGGAAGTGTTGAAAGACTTAAGGCAAGGTTAGTTGCCAAAGGTTTTTCTCAAGTTGAAGGGATTGACTACAATGAAACCTTTTCCCCTGTAGCAAAAATGAACTCCATCCACCTTGTTCTTTTCCTTGCAGCCTTACATAACTGAGAAGTCCATCAGATGGATGTCAAGTCTACCTTCTTACATGGTGATTTACATGAGAAAATTTACATGGAACAAACTCCTGGATATGTTCAGAATAAATCTAGCCTTGTTTGTCTCCTTAAAAAATCCTTATATGGCCTTAAGCAAGCTCCTAGAGCTTGGTATGCCAAAATGGATAGCTTTCTCCTTGACACTGGTTCCTAGATGCCATTCTAACCCCAATGTCTATACCAAGAAAGTAGGAAACCATCTCATCATACTTGTTCTTTACATTGATGATCTTATCCTTACTGGTAGTGACCCTAAACTTATAACCCATGTGAAATCTAGTCTTCAGCAAAATTTTGAAATGTCAGACTTAGGACATTTGCATTATTTTCTTGGTCTCCAAGTCTTGCAAACCAAAGAAGGAATCTTTCTTTCCCAGTCTAAGTATGCTTGTGACCTTCTTTGTCGCTTCCACATGGAAGATTGTAAACCAACCCCTTCTCCCTTCCAGTCTGGAGTCAAACTTTCTGTTACTTGTACTTCCCCTGAAGTAGATGCCACCTTGTATTGTCAGCTTATTGGTAGTATTTTATACTTGACTCATTCCTGTCCTGACCTTTCCTTTGTCGTTGGTCGTGTTTCTCGTTATATGCAAACTCCTCATGAAAGTCACTGGAAAGAAGCAAAAAGAATACTTAGATATAATTAAGGTACAATTCAGTTTGGGATTCATTACAGTACAGGGGGGAAACCTTTGTTGGTTGGTTTCATTGATTCAGATTGGGCTGACAATCCTGATTATTGAAAGTTTACTGCAGGTTATGTTTTTCGTCTGGGATCTAGACCTGTCATTTGGGCTTGTAAGAAACAACAAGCTCTTTCTCTTTCTTCAGCAGAATCAAGATATCAAGCCACAGTTAATGCCAGTCAGGAAGCTTTATGGCTTCGACGAATCCTTTCAGAGTTTGGATTCAAGCAGCACTAGCCTACTCCACTTTGGTGCGACAATCAAAGTTCCATCAAGCTTGCCAAAGATTTAGTTCTACATCAGCGCAGCAAACACATTGAGCTACACATCCACTTCATCATAAATCTTATTCATGATAGTGTTATTGAAGTTCTCTATTGCCCTACAGATGATCGAGTTGCAGACATCTTCACCAAGTCTCTTATAGAAGCAAAGTTTTCTAAACTTCGGTCTATGTTAGGAGTTCAAGAATGTGTCCTTAAGGGGGGATAGGCTCTAATGCCTCCTTCCTTCTCCTAATAGTGTCATTTTTGTAAATCCTTCAATCCTATCCCAAGTTTTTCTTAAGGGGGGGATGTTAGGATATTTAGACACTTAGGAGTTAGTTAAGATCAACTTGTGTAATATATCCGTTAGGTAAAAGTGTGTTTCTTTAGTATGCATTAGTATGCATTTGTAAATATTCTAATACGATGGTCACGATATGTTCTAGACATAGAGCGATCCGATGGTTCAACTTCTCTTAGATCATACCTAACATTGATCCATGGCTTAACACTTGACTGGTCTATGACTCTATTTAAAGAGCATAGAGGGTCCTTGGCTAGTTGATCGATTATGAGAAGCTCATGTAAATTTCTTTATTTTGTATAATAAATTAATCCAAGTAGCTATTTGGCTGGGGCCATGGACTGTTCCCCTCTTGAGGGTTTTAACCACGTGACAAAAATCGGTGTGTTGATCTGTGATCTATTTGTGTGAAGCGGTTTCTCAAGGTGTTCGGTCTTTTGGGAGTACCCTGTGTACCCAAACATTGATGTCTGAGGTCAAATTAGAATTGAAAATCCATTGAAATCCATATTCAACCCATCCATTGTTTCTTTATGAATTTTTTGAATCAATTTGATTGGTTGTTTCTTCTATAGAACACACTATAATTTTCCCATTATTGATCAAACAAAGAATTTCATTGCGATTAGTTCCTAGGCTAATTGATATTTTTGAATTCGAGTGTTGAATAAACTGGAACCCCCATTTGTTATTCTCAAGATCTATCCAACATAACTTGTCTATACATATATTATTAGCTCTGGAAATCATATGACTATGCACCCAAAACATTGTCCCATTATGTAATATGAGATTTCGCTGTCTGGAGGACATGTTTGTCTCCACTGCATGTGAAGACCGCTAGAAATAAATTATCTTGCTTGAAATTATCCATAAACATGTTTCAGGACTTCCCAATGGTATTTTGGTTGTTGAATAGTTTTTCAACAATGTAAAGAAACCCCAATCATCAAGACCAAGACACCCTATAAATGTACAAGTCTTTGTGAAAGGATTGATGATGTAGTAGTTTATTTTTGGATATAAGATATTGGTTGAAAAAACTATAACAATTGAACCACATGTGTATTCAATTTTATAGTCATTGTTTCGGAGTGGCATAGATAGAGATGAACAATTTCCTAATTGGTTAATGTAATGACCCTTGAATCATTGTATAGAACAATGGTTGAAATTAACCAAAATTCCATATTGTTTTGTTTGATTATGTTTCCATTATGAGATGAAATTGTTATCAAACAACTTACGACTCTATCCTTTGCAAACCATTTTCAAACGTATAATAATCAATACATGAAACAAAATAAAAAACAATTCAAGTATGTCTATTGCCAATGATTTCCAAATCGTAGGGATCATATCCATTTCTATAATACAACATAAAATAATGTGTTAGCACATGGATGAATGTAAATATTCCTTTATTTTAAAAAAGTGATAAAATACACTTTGTTTGTTTCTTTTTTTTTTGGTAGGCAGAAGTACAATTACAAATTGTTACAGTAAGCAAAACATATTTTGCATATTATTTGTACTATTGAAGTACAAGATAAAATTACAATATATAAAAAAGATTGTAATAATTTACATACAATCCAAAAACTAAAACATCCCTTTCACATATTTTTTGGTTCTATTGAATTTACATATAGGTAAGGATTACATGGAGGTAGATAATATAACAATATCATCAAAATTCCAATAAGATGAAAAAGAAAACATCTTTGTGCATATTTTTTACATACCATAATGCTTTGATGACTCAATCCAATTTGTAGGGAGAGGGTGAAAATCATGAAATCCTTCCATGCTTGGAGTGAGCGGGGAATATTTTTAGACATAATAATATTGGTACACTGTTTATATATTGGCATAAGAAAAAGAACACCTGGGATTAATGGTCCTTCATCAGTTCCTACATGAGTAACCTTGCAAGTGTTGAGGTCATAATATATGAATGGAATTTGACCATACGTACACATCAGAATAACAATCCCCACAACTCTAAATGGAAGGTACACTGGACAATGTGTATATGTATGGGATGTCATATTTTCTAAAAGGGTTCACTATTATAAAATCCATGCACCTCTTGAACTAGACAAGAATCATGCCTCAAATTTGCCATTTCACTAATGGACGATATAGTTCTCCTACCAACATTTACAAGACATATCAATTGGTTTTGATGTATGGTCAAACACATGGATTGTTTGATGTGTCCTATATGAATTTAATGACCATCCCATTTGTTCAATCCAGTGTCAAGTGAGCACATAGTATAGGAATATAGAGTGTCTTCCTTTTAAATGACTCTCATATGCAGCCAATATAATTTTCCATTATAAAAAACTGCATCTTTGGGAGGTCTTGCGGTGAAATAAGCTCCATCAATTTATCTGCAATCTCTATTCACATTGTTGTACACAAAGAATTTTGAACCATGTTGTTGAAATATTGTAACTTCGAAGAATATTCTATATGTATCTTTTTGTGGTCCTCGATGGTCCTACTGGGAGAACCACTTGTATTACATTGTGTTGAAATATTGTAACTTCGAAGAATATTCTTTATGTATCGTTTGTGGTCCCCGATGGTCCAACCGGGAGAACCACTCATATTACATTGTACCTGATGATCCTAATCGAAAGAACTAATAAGAGTCATGAGGTAGTCCCCTCTAATTGTAAAGGTGGGTCATCAGCACCCTAGTGTGGTTACTTGAGCCTACATGTGTAACTCGAGCCTACATGAGTTGACTTAAGCCGACATGTTAATTGAGTAAACTTTAAGTAAACGGATGAATATAAATAGAGGTGTAGTGCTCCTCATTTGAGACACACACACTCACTTGGAATAGCGCACTTATGGAGGAGAGAAGTTGATGGAGAAGGAGGAGAATCAGGTTTTTGATCTCCTTGTTGGTTTTACCTTTTTCCCTTTTGGGGCATCTATATTGAGGAAGCTTTTGCTGGGTTTTTCCCTTTAGGGTTTTCCCAGGATAAATCTGTGTTGTTCTTGTGATACTGTTTCTTTCAGTGATCATGTTTTATATGCTTTTATTATGAAAAATGAAATGATATACGGATGTCTTAGCTAAGCATATGAAAATTTAACATGGTATCAGAGCTAACCTGAATAGGGAAGCTTTCACAAGTTACAAAATCTAGGGATTCTTATTTTTTGGTTCTCTCTCCACAATCAATCAGCAAAAGAAGGCTAGGCTGACTCTCCTTTAAAGGGTGCATCGTTCTGTCAAAGCGGAATTCGATTCCGAGCATTTTCAATTTTCGATGTGGAAATTAGGGCTTTCTACAGAAGAATAATTTTTGAGTGAGACCAGCATAGGATTTTTCTCCTCATCAAAACCAAAGTTTAGAGACCTGGATCAATATTTTTGGTTGGGTGAATCTCCGAGAAAGTCAAACCCTAGTTTGACCCCGAGCTAGAAAAATCCTAAATACTAAAACTGCTACGTTTTGGCACATTCGCTATATTCTGAGCTTGGCAAAGGATCAAGAGCTGAAAATTGCAGGGCCCAAATATAAAACCATGATTAATACTATGTCCAAAATTCATCCTCATATTCGCTGTATTCCAGGAGATATGTTTTCTCCAAGTTAGGGTTCCAGCCTCTTCCAGAATTCATCCCTAAACAGGACACCTGGGGAGAATTGCAATATCTTGGGCTACAGAGGTCCAAATGGAATTCCTGAAGATGTTCCATAAATTTCATGTACTTTAATTTCGGTGTTCCTAATTTCAAACTCAGAAGATGAACCAGTGACACGTGGCATGCCGTACAACTTTGTTGTTCTGAACAGTCCTATAACAGGTCACCTTGGGAAAAGGCTCATAAGTCCCAAATGGTGAAATAAATTCTGATGAAATCTATGGTGGTAGATCAAAGACATGTGAGGTTACCTTAGTACAAAATTCCAGACATAGGGGAGCATAAATTTTGGAGATATCACAGAAACAGTAACAGGCAATTCTGCAGAAGAAATTGGAAAATTAGGGTTTCCTGTTCCGGGAGCTTCCCTCCACTGTTTTCAGAAATGGAGTACATTGGACAGCTCCATTTGAAGAGATCTATCCGTCTAGCCAATCAGATCTGAAATATTCCAAGTTTTTGAAAGTAGGGTTTCTATGACAAACCCTAGATCAGTCAGCTCCGGAACCAGGACGGACACCTCAAAATCGGTAAGATCTAATCCTTTGCTATGTTCATTTGAGGTTCTCTTTTCAAAGTGATCTATGACATCAGCTTGATGATAAGCTTGGTGAAGTTGACAACTTCCAAGCCTAGAAGTATATGATCTCTCTAAAGAAAATGGATTGGACACCTACATGAGCATAGAGGTTCCAGTTTGAGAGGGAGATGAGGCTAGAAGCCTTTCTCAAGAAGAACTTGGTCAAATCCCAAAAGATCATTGATGATTCAATTACGAATCAACTTTTACTACAAGTGTCTTCCCTAAAGACATCGATGAGGGTTGATTTCTTGACCAAGCTATTTTAAGGGAAGAACATAGATCAGAATATGACCTTAAGAAACCAGCTGAAGAATGTGAAGATCCAGAATGCAGAGACCATGCAGTCATAAGGATATCTCAAATCAAAGAACAACTTCAAGCGGGGATAGAAGAAGTGAAGAATGCAGAAATGGTGATGGCCACCTTGAATGGCCTCCCAGGATCATAGAATTCATTCATTTAAGAAATGTGTTCTAGAAGGAAGTGATTACTTTCAGCAGACTTTGGGAAGAAGAAGAAGCTCATCTTTGAAGATCAAACTCTCATCTTCCAAAGAAGATTCCTAAATCAATGAGAAATATGAAGATATCAACTCTTTAAGAACTTCTTATCCACCTCAGCATTTGGATAAGAAACGATGCTGAAGAAGATGATTAAGCTGAAGACTCAAGAAGGAATATACACATGAAACAAATAAAGATAAGTATTCAATTGCCATTCCATGATATTGTTTTGTTATACATTTGATTATATTCAGTGATGTGTTATGCATGATAGATTGTTTGCATTAATGACTGTATAATACTAATATGAATTTAATGGGCAAGTAGCTCATGGTGCTATAAAAATCTCCATTGTTACTTATCAAACCTTTTTGCTGACATATTGGATTAGTGCACAATCTCAATAATGTCATGGTGGAAATGGAAGGCATCTAGAAATTTTATGTGAGATATGGATGAATATTGTATTGACTAAACAATTGCATGATGCATAAGCATTTGTCGTTATGCATATGTTTTATGAAATAGTTCTAACCATGCAACTGGTGCATTTGAATTGCAGGAAAGGTCATGAATAACCTCCTACAAGAACAGAAGGATGAGACTTGTTTCGAAGAACAAGTGATGACAATTCAAGATCCACTCCAATAAACATGAATCTAAGGCTCCCAGGGTCAGAGACAACATGATGAAAGAAAGAGTTTCAGAGAGTGGTAGATCCACCTTGAAGGATGAAGACCACCATGGGTACAAGAGATAACACAAGCTGAAGAAAAGAATGCTATGAAAGAAGCTATGATCAAAGAATAACAATTGATCATGGGGAATGATGTATACGATATGATGGAACAAGTGTACAAAGCAAGGTTCATGATTCTCCCCAGAAAGAATAGACTATGACATGACATACTCTATTAACCAGTATATAGCAAGCATATAACCATCTGTACAAAATGAAGAGGGAAGATGATACTCCACTTCAGGGGGAGTGACTACAGAAGATTATATCTGAGTTCGACATGGATAGCTTTGTGATGGATAGCTTTGTGATGGATTGAGATTTTACCAAGAGTAAAGTGGGTTCCAACCTTCAAGGTTGAATGCAGAAGACTAGGATATGTTGATGACCTGAGAAGACAAACTCATAGAAGATGTTGTGATACTAGAATGATGTTTGGGATATAGTACTCAAACCGGAAAGCAAGAATGTGGTATCTTCCAAATGGATTTGCAAGATAAGATATGTTGTTGATAGAAGTAAGGTAAGAGTTGTGGCTAGAGGTTTCTATCAGAAAGAGGGAATTAATTTTGAAGAGACACTTAGTCCAGGAAGCAAGGTACAATTCCTTCAAAACTATCATGGTAGTTTCTTCCATGATGAAGTAAAGACAAGCCTTCCTTAATGGTATGATTTAGGAAGCGTTTTACATCGAATAGTCATGAGGATTTGAAGTTGAAGTCGGAAGGAATCAAGTATGCAAGTTGAAGAAGGCCCTCTATGGCCTGAAGCAAGCTCCCAGATCTTGATATGAAAGAATAGATAGTTTCCTAATGAGCATGGGCTTTGCCAAGAATAAAGTCGATCATAACCTTTCCTACAAGGCTGTAAAATTCGTACCTATCATTCTATTACTATATGTGGATGACTTATTCTTGACAGGGAATGAGAAACAGATCATGGAAAGCAAGAAGAAACTAACAGAAGAATTTGAGATGAAAAACCTTGGGTTAATGCATTATTTCTTAGGTCTGGAAGTATGGCAAAGTTCAGAAGGAATCTTTCTCAATCAGGGAAAGTATGTGGTAGAGATATTGAAGAGATGCAAAGTCATGGCCACACCCATGGACTCCAACCTGAACTTGTTAGCTGATGACTCATTAGAGTTAGTGGTTGTGACTCACTATAGATAGATTATTGGGTCATTGATGTACTTAACAAATACTAGACCAAACATTTGTTTTGCTGTGAACACCTTAAGTCAATATCTTGTTCAACCAAGATCGGTTCACCTAGTAGCTGCAAAACATGTGATGAGATATCTGAAAGGGACTATAGACTTTGGTCTATACTATGATGGTAGCCATGAGTATAGATTGTATGGCTACACAGATCCATATTGGGCTGGAAGTATCTCAGACAGGAAAAGCACATCAGGTATATGCTTTTGTTTGAGGTCTGCTATGAGTTCATGGTTTAGCAGGAAACAGCCCAGTGTTTCTCTTAGCACGGTTGAAGTAGAATACATAGCAGATTGCTCTACTAAGTTGTGAAGCCATATGGCTTCAGAAGCTGATATCAGGTCTCTTTGACCTGAAGATGGACACAACAATGATTCTATGTGATAACCACAGTTGTGATGACAAACACGTAGAAATCCGGTATTTCTACATACAAGATAAGATGAAGATAATGATACTATAGATGCAGATGATGGTGATTTAGTATTTCTATACTGAATGAAGAGATGATGATGTTTCAGTATTCCCATATTGAAGATATAAATGATGATGGTCTTCAGTATTCCCATACTGAAGATATAGATGATATTTCAGTATTTACATACTGTAGATATAGATGATGGTGATTCCGTATTTCTATACTAAATATAGAGATGATGATGATTTCAGTATTTCTATACTGAAGATATAGATGATGATACTTTTAGTATTCACATACTGGAGATACATATGGTGATAGATCAGTATTCAGATATTGAAAATGTGGATGATGATGGCTTGGATGATGATGTACTGACGAAGGCTCTTCCTCGAGTAGAGTTCGAACACTTTTGAGACAAGCTTGGTGTTGTTCAGAAAGACCTTCCTCTAAAAGGGGAGTAGTGATGTTGCAGTGGGATTGTATCATCCCTGGGAATTTTCCCTAAAGTGATCCGGAGACCTCGGTCTTCGAGAATGAAGAGGGATTGTATCATCCCGGGACATCTGTCCATAATAGATCCGATGACCTCGGTCATTGAGAACGTGATGGGATTGTATCATCCTTGGGCACCTTCCCTAAAGTGATCTGGAGACCTCGGTCTTCGAGAATGAAGAGGGATTGTATCATCCTGGGACATCTGTCCATAATAGATCCAGTGGCTTCGGTCCTTGAGAATGTGGTAGGATTGCATCATCCTTGGACATAGTCCTAAAGTGATAGGGAGTGATCATCCCATAATTGTATCCGGTGACTTTGGTCGTCGAGAATGTGGTAGGATTGCATCATCCTTGGACTCAAGTCCTAAAGTGATAGGGAGTGATTATCCCGTAATTGTATCCGGTGACTTCGGTCATCGAGAATGTGGTAGGATTGCATCATCCTTGGACTCAAGTCCTAAAGTGATAGGGAGTGATTATCCCGTAATTGTATCCGGTGACTTCGATCGTCGAGAATGTGGTAGGATTGCATCATCCTTGGACTCAAGTCCTAAAGTGATAGGGAGTGATTATCCCGTAATTGTATCCGATGACTTCGGTTGTCGAGAATGTGGTAGGATTGCATCGTCCTTGGACTTAGTCCTAAAGTGATAGGGACTGATTCTCCCGTAATCAATCTAGTAACTTCGATTGTCGAGAATGTGGTGGGATTGTATCATCCCTGGACTGTAAGTCCAAAAGTGATCCAAAGACTTTTTGTCTTTGAGTTGTGGATTGCAGGTTGTTGCTGCTGATGATGATGTCGTACTGATCGAAAGATCAGAGTATGATGATGATGACGTACTGATCAAAAGATCAGAGTATGATGATGATGACATACTGATCTAAAATATCAGAGTATGATGATGACGCACTATGATTATGATGTTTCTGATCGAAAGATCAGAGTATGATGATGATGTTTCTGATCGAAAGATCAGAATGTGATGATGATTATGATCGACAGATTAGAATATGATGATGATGATGTTGCTACTGATCAAAATGTCAAGGTGCTGAAGATGTTGTTGTTGATCGAAAAGTCAAAATGCTGAAGATGTTGCTGATCAAAAGGACAAAATGCTGAAGATGTTGTTACTGATCGAAAAATCAAAGTGTTGAAGATGTTGCTGATCGAAAGTTCAAAATGCTGAAGATGTTGTTGCTAATCGAACTAGTCAAAGTGCTGAAGATGTTGCTGATCGAAAGGTCCAAGTGCTGAATATGTCGTTGCAAATTGAAAGATAAAAATGTTGAAGATGTTGTTGATGATGAAGATTGAATATTGAAGATGAAGACTACATGATGTTGAAAAGCTTCCAATGATTTATAGATGTGTTAACCTGCTGATGTTGATGATGTCCGCTATCTCTACTCTTGTTGTTGTTGATGTAGAATACCCTTCTCGTTAAGGGGGAGTGTTGAAATATTGTAACTTCGAAGAATATTCTTTATGTATATTTTGTGGTCCCCGATGGTCCAACCAGGAGAACCACTTGTATTACATTGTACCCCGATGCTCCTAATCGGAAGAACTAATAAGAGTCATGAGGTAGTCCCCTCTAATTGTAAAGGTGGGTCATCAGCACCCCAGTGTGGTTACTTGAGCCTACATGTGTAACTTGAGCCTACATGAGTTAACTTAAGCTGACATGTTAATTGAGTAAACTTTAAGTAAACATATGAATATAAATAGAGGTGTAGTGCTCCTCATTTGAGACACACACACTCACTTGGAATAGCGCACTTATGGAGGAGAGAAGTTTATGGAGAAGGAGGAGAATCAGGTTTTTGATCTCCTTGTTGGTTTTACCTTTTTCCCTTTTGGGGAATCTATATTGAGGAAGCTTTTGCTGGGTTTTTCCCTTTAGGGTTTTCCCAGGATAAATCTGTGTTGTTCTTGTGATACTGTTTCTTTCAGTGATCCTGTTTTATATGCTTTTATTATGAAAAATGAAATGATATACTGATGTCTTAGCTAAGCATATGAAAATTTAACACATTGTACCTCGATGCTCCTAATCGAAAGAACTAATAAGAGTCATGAGGTAGTCCCCTCTAATTCTAAAGGTGGGTCATCAGCACCCTAGTGTGGTTACTTGAGCCTACATGTGTAACTCGAGCCTACATGATTTAACTCGAGCCTACATGTCAAATGAGTTAAATTAAGTGAACGGATGAATATAAATAGAGGTGTAGTTCTCCTCATTTTTGACACACACACACTCACTTGTGTAGTGCATTAGTGGAGAAGAGAAGTAGTTGGAGAAGGAGGAGAATCAGGATTTGATCTCCTGGCTGGTTTTATCTTTTATCTTTTTGGGGCATCTATATTGAGGAAGCTTTTGCTGGGTTTTTCCCTTTAGGGTTTTCCTAGGATAAATCCTGTGTTCCTTTTTTATGGTTGTGCTTGTATATCTTTCAGTGATACTGTTTATATGCTTTTGTCATGAAAATGAAATGAAATATTGATGTCTTAGCTAAGCATATGAAAATTTAACATGGTATCAGAGCCACCCTGAAAATAATACATTGTGCAGCTACAGAATCTAGGGATTCTTACTTTTTGGTTCTCTCTCCACAATTGATCAGCAAAATAAGGCTAGGCTGACTCTCCATTGAAGGGTGCATCTTTGTGTCGAAGAAAAATTCAATTCCAAGCATTTTCAGTTTTTGGTGCAGGAAATTAAGGCTTCTTGCAGAAGAAGAATTTTTGAGTGAACCCAGCATATGATTTCTCTCCTCGTCATAATCGAATTCTAGATACCTAGATCAAGTTTTTTGGTTGGGTGAAACTCCGGGAAAGTCAAACCCTAGTTTGACCCCGAGCTAGAAAAACCATAAATACTAAAACTGATAAGTTTTGGTACATTCTCTATATACCTATATTGACGAAGGTTCAGGAGATAAAAATTTTAGAGGATGAAGATAAAATCCTGATGTACACTGTGTCCAAAATTCATCCTCATATGCGCTATATTTTGGGAGATATGATCCCTCCAAGTTAGGGTTCTAGCCTCTTCCAGAATTCATCCATAAACAGAACACCTGGGGAACATTGCTATATATTGGGATACAGAGGTCCAAATTGAATTCCTAAAGATGTTCTAGAAATATCATGGACTTTAATTTTTGTGGTCCAAATTTCAGAACCAGAAAATGAAACAATGACACGTGGCAGTCCGTACAACTTCGCTGTTCTGAACAGTCCTGTAACAGGTCACCGTGGGAAAAGGATCATAAATCCCAATTGGTGAAACAAATTCTAATGAAACCTATGGTGTTGAATCAGGGACATGCAAGGTTACCTCAGTGAAAACGTTCAGACACATAGGAGTAGTAATTTCGGAGATATCACAGAAACAGTGAAAAGCATTTCTACAGATGAAATTGGAAAACTAGGGCTTCCTGTTCCGAGAGCTTCCCTCCACTGTTTTCAAAAAAGGAGTACATTATACAGATCCATTTGAATATATCTATATTTCTATCCAATTATCTCTTAAATATTCCAAGTTTTGAAAATTAGGGTTTCTCTAACAAACCCTAAATCAGCTAGCTCTAGAAGCAGGACAGACACCTCAAATCGGTAAGATCTAATCTTTTGCTATTTGCATTTGAGGTTCTCATTTCAAAGTGATCTATCACATCACCTTCATGATAAGCTTGGTAAAATTGAAAAATTCCAAGCATGGAAGTATATGATCTCTCTAAAGAAAATGAATTGGACACCTACATAAGTATAGAGGTTCCAGTTCCATACGAAGATGAGGCTCAAAGCCTTACACAAGAAGAACTTGATCAAGGCCAAGAAGATCATTGTTGATTCAATCATGGATCAACTTGTACCACAAGTGTCTTCCCTAAAGACACCGAAGATGTTTGATTCCTTGATCAAGCTATTTGAAGATAAGAACTTAAATCAGAAGATGGCTTTGAGAAAACAGTTGAAGAATGTGAAGATCCAGAATGCAGAACAACTTGAAGCAGTAGAAGAAGAAGTGGAGATTGCAGAAGTGGTGATAGCCACCTTGAATGGCCTCCCAGGATCATGGGATTCATGCAAATAATGTATGCTAGAAGGAATTAATTGCTTTCAGCTCGACTCATAAGAAGAGAAGAAGAAGATGGGAGCAATTAAAGATCAAGCTCTCACCATTCAAAGAATATCCCTCAAGCGATGAGGAATATGAAGAACTCAATTCTTGTCATTTGGATAAGAAATGATGATTCCATGAATGAAGAAGAT
>LPNX010357148.1:116485-136733 GCA_001517045.1 Pseudotsuga menziesii
TGATACTCAGTGTTCTGAAGCTGTTGCTATGATATTGGGAAAGTGCAAATACTGGGTAATTTTGCAGAACAACTATTCCTAAACTCAGCACCTAAACCGTAGGATTCAATACATACCATGAAACAACAAAAAAACAACAACCCATTTTGAAAGGCAGAACGCCAGCACAAACAGAAGAAGCATGAAATCTAAAAATCCAATGCACAAAACTTGGATTGACCCATGAATTCTAGAGCTAACATAATGTTTGTAAGAGAATCCAGCATGACTTAGCTTCCTACCATCCTTATAATTACCTGTTGTTCCATTATCTTTCAGGCCGAGAACTACACTACACGAAGCTCAAAAAACTTAGAAGTATATGCAGAAAAAACTGCCACAGAAGCTTGCAATGCATTCCAGTCTCCAATTTGGTGACGAACATTGGCAAATTGCAAACCATGAAAAATGAAAAACTAAGAAACTATCGAGTTGGGTGGTACCTTTGTGAGGGGTAATATTCATTCCTTGAACATTGTTGGATTCCTTTGGCGAGAGTATAATGATCAGAGCTCCTGCAAAGCCATTCAAAACGCATATAAATAATAACGCTAATGCTCCACAGAGCACAACGCAACATATCATATTACTCAAAAGACACGAGGCCACTTATTCTCTGAACACTCGTCCTCGTGGAGAATCTGTCTGCTCTGTTTTCCTTTTAATTTTCACTTTCTCTTTGGATTTGTTTTCCTTAGCCACACTATCCCAGAAACCCTCTCCACTTCCACTTCCACTTCCATAGAACAAGGAATTGCTTCCAACTCTGAAAACACACTGCGCACACAAGCAGCAAAGTAGTGAAGCGGAAGGCCTATCCGTGACAACAACACTGACGCAAGGCGTTTCCCCCATTAATCCCTCATGCACAACAACTGTCGCTGCCTGCTTATCGACCTTCTTCGCAGAGCACTGCCACAACAAATAAAAATAAGATGGTCGAGACTCGAGATATTTGTGTAGAGTTTCTAATATAAAAAAATTCCCATTCCCTGACATGAAGAGTCTTTCATCTATATCCATACAAGTGCAGGAAATACATCAATTCCATGTTGCATGACCAATAGGACCAAACCATCTTGCACTATCCATGCAAATGTAATGACGAGTCAAAAACATTTGACAACTCGGTCTGACATCTATTGCCTCATGCTATGGTAAAGATAAGGTTGTTGGGATGCACATATTGAGCTGCAATAGCGTCAACGCTCAAATATATTATCATATCATGTGAACGTATACCTCCTAAGTTCAATAGACCAACTCAAGGCATTATCTACAATGAAGTATAGTACATCACGGTGATGAAGCTTCCTATGGCCATGCTAGTAATATGTTTGGTTGGAATTTAATCCCTAATTGTAGGGATTATAGTTCACATAATTCATAACATGGATCCTTGCCAAATGAAAAATGTGTTCTTTGCAAATAATGATTACATCATCAAAGTTTTTGTTTGTAAAGAATATTTCATAAAAAAAAGGTAATGTTCAATGCTTTGGTTTGTTGTGTATTCACTTCCAACTATGAACACCACATCACAAGATTCCAAGGGATATATATATGGAGTTTCCAAATTAATGGAGGCTTCGCCATTTGATTAATATAATAATAAACAACCCTCACTATAATATTATGTATTTGATTGGAAATATGAAACACTTGATTATTGATTTTCAGTTATGAGTTAAAAGGTAAATCTCATTTTTCTCAAGTCGCCAAAGTGGTCTATAAACTATCAAGCTTCACTATCTTATTCTATTTTTTGTGTTCATAATAAATACATTGTATTTGATTTATTTCACAATCAAGGTTCAATGTCTCATTTCGTTTATGTTGAATAATTTAAGATTGTGAGTTTGAAAACTTCGTTTATGTTGAATAATTTAAGATTTTGAGACTGTGAATTTGGGTTATTGATGTTATAAGGCTTTTTATGGGTGAGATTTTGATTTTGGATTATTAATATATATGAATATTTAACAAATTATTATATTATAAAAATTATATTTATGGTTTGCAAAATTATTTAAGGGTATATAAGTTGTTAAAATTATTTGAGAATCATATTTGGTGTAAGTTACACTAACCCTTAACATGGATAGAGTTTAAGTTTTTTTTTTGCCACAATAGCTAACAAAATTAAATCAGTTTCACCACACTAGATTACAATATATGCTTAGAAACTAGCATCTTAATCATTCAAAAAGTTACTTTAAATTCCACTATCCTTATGTAATGGATTGATGTGGAACATCACGTGTTGAATTACAAGTTTTATAATTTTCTTTTAAATTATAATATGTTAGAGGAGAAAGGAGGTACCAATGGGTAGGATAAACTATTCTCACAACAATGATATTAATTTATAGTCTTATAAGCTATTATTTCTCATTTCCTATTTATGCTAGTCTATAAAGAAACTTGCATATTTTTATAACATAAGTCAAGAATATTACTAGAAGTATGTAAGGAAGCTTGAATATGCTTGTTTTATGCTACATTGCAATAACCTATATCGTATTTAAATGGATATTTTTTAATTCATTTTTGTTTTAATTTCTTTCAAATTGTAATTATATTTGTTTTATCATATATATTTTATAGCAAAATTATCCTATTGCTATATATTTCCAATATCTTCTTAGGAGGCAGGTACTAAGCAACTTTGTTGCTTATTCCACTTGTTTTAATTTGAAACCATTCCCCTTCCATTTTTTCCTTTATCCTTGAGCGTAAGCAAAGAATCATAAGGTCATTACATGTTCCATAGAGTAAGTACTACTATCCTTACTACTTTATTTCTTACTTTCCCTAGTCTATAGTGTAGTAATAACTACTAGCTATATAGTAAGGTACTATTAGTCCACATAGAGTAAGGTACTAAAGTACTTGAGACTTAGAGTGAAAGTTTTAAGTAGTAAGTACTACTCTAAAGAAACTAGCCGTAGTAAGTTGCCTCGTCATAGTACTTAGAGCACTATATACTTCAAGTTGTGTCCCATTCTTTTCAAAATAAAGTAAGATTGAATTGCTTTGTCTCCTACCTATCTTAGTAGTTCCACTGTTCTTTATGCCTTATGAACCTAGTTAGTTCTAGCATTTTTTTTTGTATCAATGTATTATAGTAACTAGATGCTATTAGTCACGATTCTTAGTTCCTTATTTTCTATTTATAACCTATAAAAAACCTAGTTTTTTATTGTTGTAGTTAAACTCTAGTTCTAATAGGTTTGATTAGTGTAAGTTTTATATAAACTTGTAAGAGATAGAAGAGATGCAAGTATCACATAGATATGCGGGTATCATATGTAATGATTACTAGTTATGGAATGATAGTGAGACTTTAAAGCTAATACGTAATGACAATGGGGTAACTTATTATTACTAAGCTAAGTGATACAATAAGAGATAGGATCCATATTTACTAATATTTTTATATGTAATTTGTGTGGTATTATAGTCATCATTAAGTTCCACCATTGGGGGGGAAGAGGTGGGTCACTGATTTGGGTCTCTTGAAGCACCAAATCAGAGAAAGCAATACACAAATGTACAAAGAAAGCGATACATAAATGTACCTGCTGGCTTGTCAAAGGTGGGTCACCGATTTGGTGCTCTTCACGCACCGGTGCCTCACTAGAAGCATGCATAAAGTAACATATATGTCGATTTCAGATAAAATAGTGAATCAGAGACATATATACTACATGGATGGAAAATGATGTTACCAAAGAAAGTGAAACATACATGTACCTAGCTGGGGGGAAGAGGTGGGTTGAAAACAACCTCGCTTTGGTGCTCTTCAAGCACCACTGTCTCAATATGTTCCTGCATAAAGTAACATATGTCAAAGCGATACATAAACCTACAAAAACGTACAAAGAGAAAGCACCAAATCAAGGAAAGACATACATAAATGTACAATGAAATCGATACATAAAATTACATGTTGCCTTGTCAGAGGAGGTGTGTAACCAGTGGATCGATTAACTAGCAATGAGAGAAAAGGACTTCTACTTGTACTAGCGAATAAGCTCTCTTTTTGGACATATTCATCAAACTCACGTTCCTACGTACAAAAGGATAAAGATACAATTAGACAATTTCAAAAAATTAAAAAAGTACATGTTGAATCATTAAAATCACAATTAAAAGAAAGAGATACATAAATGTACCTACTGGCTCGTGATAGGTGGTCATCAATCTGGTGCTCTTCAAGCACCGGTGCCTCAATAGAAGCCTGCATAAAATAACATATGTCAAATTTGGATAATAAAAAGAATCTTAGACATATATACTACATGGACGAAAAATGATGTTTTCAAAGAAAGCGAAACATACATGTACCTGGCGGGGGGGAAGAGGTGGGTTGGAAAAAACCTCGCATTGGTGCTCTTCAAGCACCAATGGCTCAGTGGTTCCCTGCATAACGTAACATATGTCAATGTCAGATAATACAAAGAAAACGAGACATATACATGATGGACAAAAAATGATTTTTCCAAAGAAAAGCGAAACATAATTAAAAGCATATTTAAAATAATACCTGTGTTTGGGAATCTACCTCTGCATGAGAGGGAATAGGCTAAGATTCAATGTACTCATCTTGATCACCCTGCATAAAACATGTTGTATCAAAATTAGGATGTATTTAATGTTACAATATCTACTATAAATATGTAAATAAAGTTGACAAATTAACAAATATAGTTCTTACCACTAATGGTGAAGAACCAAACCCATATGCAATATTGATAGCCACATCAATGTTCTCAA
The DNA here is from genome assembly GCA_001517045.1 of Pseudotsuga menziesii. Taxonomy (NCBI): domain Eukaryota; kingdom Viridiplantae; phylum Streptophyta; class Pinopsida; order Pinales; family Pinaceae; genus Pseudotsuga; species Pseudotsuga menziesii. The sequence goes on from LPNX010357148.1 coordinate 121,304, forward strand.
CATTGATCGGTGGACTATGCGACTCTGGTTTTCCATGGGACACCAACTGTATATTTGTTCACATAATTTGTTAGATAATAAAATAGAAATAAATTGCGAAACAATTGAAAATTGTGGTATGAAACAAAATATAATATGAAAATAATGAGTTTTACTTACAAATCGAAGTAATCCATCGTCTCGAAAGTCTGAAGCAGGGCCATAGCATATGCCTACACACGATGTGCAAGGGTGTGGAGTAACACAATGCTCTAAATGCTCTGCATCTCCTGTGTGATCTATAGATGGGCCGGCCTTAGAAGTGCCAACCCCTTGGTCTACATTGCCTTGGACATCAGTCCCATGTTGAAGCAATGTATCTGCCAAGTCAAATAATGCCTCTTGTGTATCCTCAATCATAGGACCCGTAGGAGGATATAGCTGAGGGGGTTTTGGTGTGCATAGAGGGCGTGGCACACAGTTAGGATCTGTCCTAGCCCCTTCCCTATCTTGGGGCATCCCATGACTAACACCCTAGAAGCCTAAGATATCAAAGTAGTTAACATGTTTCCCTAGGATGAATTTTGCATACAACTTCCTAAGAAAATAAAATGGCATGTCCATATTCCCATGAGGGTCTTCATCGAAGACCATATACCAACGATCCATCCAATTGGCCTTTATATTTGGTTCAATGCACCAGTCTATGTAAATGTGTGCTCGACTGGTGGGTGGAACTCGACTGGTGGGTTGAACCAATCCGGTGCTAGTGTCCCGGAATAATGAAAATAATTGGTCTTTTGTAATTTTAAGGTCTTCGATGTCTTTATAACTCAATCCATCGGAGTAGTATTGCCTCCTGGATTCTCGGTACGAGCTAATTTTGTACAGAGATCCTTGGGAATTGTAAATTGTGTTTGTTATTGTGTCCAATGCATCAGCTAAATACTGTCTCAAATGATCCCCCCCTCTAATAGATGAGCTAAGGCGCCTCAATGACACCAAATGCGCAATAATCTGTGAGTTTTGATCTTGTTCCCCCTCCGGTTTTGGGTTTGGGTTCATGTTTGGGTTAGGTTCTTGGTTATTAAATGGTTGTTTTTCCACATTATCTTGCTCATTTCTGTTATCGGTTAAGATTTAAACAAAAAAATACAAGTTGTTTTACTTAATCATTCTTTGATTTCATTCAATTTTTTTATTAAATTTGTTTTAAATAATTATAAAAACTATGAAATTAAGAAAAACAATAAAGAATTGAAAACTAATTGAAATGGATAAGAGAATTTACCTGCCATTGGAGCCAATCCACCTCCAACTCGACCTCCAAAAGGTGAAACAAAAATCACCTTTGCGTATTTTTTCCCATGCAGTTTATCACTCTCTTGATTCTTCATTGTGCAAATGATATTTGAGGCCTGCGGCCTTTGTTTTGTTTTTTTTTAGTTTTCAATATCGCATATGTGATATTTAAATTTTACAAAAAGCATATGTGATACTTCCTTACAAACCTTAGCCTTGTGTTTGGGCTTGGGTTATTCCAAACGTACCATCAATAACGCATATGCGTTCTCGATTTGCACTTCATAAGTGCATTTATGATTTCTTAAGTGGCACTTAAAAGTGGAACAAACTTCGTGCGCGTGCCCTTAAAGATGTACTGTTTGAAATAGTTCATAAAAATCAAGATTCCATGTTCTTCAAAAACATTTCAACTGAGGAAGGGGAGATGTGGATTCCATGTGGTCCCAGGAAAGTTGGTGTTTTGCAGACTACTATGCAAGAACTTGCAGTAGAAGGCCTAGCAGCCAAGGTATTATGTAAGCCATTAAGGCCTCTCTTATTCTCCTTATGCATCTGCAGCTCATTTCATTTCCTTAAAGAACCTGAACGCTACTTCATATCCAATTTTTTTCTTGTTACAGATTCTTCCGCCACCAATTGCAAAACCAGATTTTGATAAAGTTCTCGTGAGGAAAAGGCCAACTATTAGCAAAGGGGACCTTAAGAACCATGAGAGATTCTCCAATGATTTTGGTGAAGATGGATGATAAATTTAGGTCATGATAGTCCATGAATGGTATTTGTAATTTTTTTATAACCATATTAGTCATTTTTAAGAATTATGTTCCAAGCTTTCACTATTTCTTCAATATTAGCAGTTGATTTTATGGCATAGGTCGATGCTTAAAAAAACACTCACCTTGAAATTGTGTTGAGCTTAAACTTTCGTTGATGTGATGTTAATATGTTGAAGATCATTGGGCTAATTCCTATGAATTTATAGTGGGGAATGGTAGAGATTCACAGAAAATTTTGTTCACAAGTTCCTTTAAATGTATTTAGTAGAATTTATAGAAGGAAGTGTTTGATGAGTAGTTCAATCTTTGTTTATTAACTAAGAATTAACAACTGAATAAAATGAAACTCTTTAAAAAGTCAATTTTTTATTGCATTTGAATTTTGTTGTCCCTAAGTGGTTTACTTTATACATTCTTCATGCACAAGTTATGCTTTCACAAGAAGTTGTGATTCCAAATATGGTTGGTTTACAAGCATCCTATAAGGTCCTTGATTTCATCAGTGTTGAACATTACTTGTTAAATCAATTACTTGAACATTATGTTTTATTGTTTGTGTTTGAAGACAATTTTTATAGTGTTTTATAGAGTTTCTTTCTTTCAAGGATTGTGCTAATTTTGGAGTTGTACAAATTGAAATTTTGTTAAATTCACACACTTAAATATTGATGACTTGGGTGTAAAGGTGAAACTATAGAATGATATCAACATCGTGTCTAAGATCATTGGGTCAATATGTATCGATTTCAAAAGGAACTCCTCGGAATCTATACATGAATGTGTTCCATACCGAGTACTATTTGGATGAATTTAGTTAAAGTTGATAAAAGAAAAGTTGTGCTTCTATAAAGGTGTTCCATTTGGTTGCATTAGACTGCTTGTGACCAAGTTTTATATGCATGGATTTGTTTTGCATTTGTTAAGGTGTTCATATTTTGGTTGCATTTGACTCCTCATGCATGTGCTAGGTTTTATATAGGATGCATGCAATTAGGCTTCCATAGAAAGGTGTGGTTAAAAATATATAAGTTAAATACACTTATTCCTTCATTAAATTAATGTTTCTCAAACTTACAACCTCTAAACTAGATGACTAATTTGTAATATTGATACAAGTAAGGTGCAATTTCCTACTATTAGTTGATTTAGACTGCTACTTTGCTGTTGAATATATTGCATTCATTTAGCATTCTATACTTCACCCATACCTAGTCCTAAAATGCAGGAAACTTATCTATTTTATTGACAATTTTTTTGAAACTTTGCATTATCTTCACGATAGTTTCTTAGATGTAATTTATAATGTATCAAGAATTTTGATATTCCCCGACCCAATGTTCAAGCATAAATCAAATTTGGTGGGACCGAGAGTCCATTTTCTAATTGTCTTTTGAGTTGATATAACTTGAAACTATACTAAGTCTTGTTGCTACATTATCAACAACTTGGGTGATACAAAATAGTATTCTAATATGAATAAGATGGAAAGGTGTTTTCTTCTAGGAAGCCAAAAGTCTGTTAATGGAGATTCTTTTTCTCCACCTTCAAAAGATTGCATTGCAGAAGTGGTGAAAGATATTTATAATGGTGAAAGAGGAGAATTACCAATTTGTCTTGAATCAGTTGACGATGTATTCTTGAATCCTTGTGCACATCATATGTGTTGTGAGTGCTTACTAGGAAGTTGGCGCAGCTCTTTGGGTGGTTCTTGTCCTGTATGCAAGTGACTATAGCATCGTAACCTCTAGGGTGTTTTTCTTATTTGTTTCGTTTTATGGTAGGGAATTGGCATGTGAAAGAAAAGTAGTTCATGGGTGTTTTGAACATCTCATATGATTGTTGTCCATGTTATAATTTATGTCCATTTTCTTATCCCGAGGAATGTTTGATCTCTCAGACCGATTGATGGTTTTATTTTTATTCGTTGCAGGAAAAATATGAGAAAACACTATTTAATCACTTGTACAACATGTATCTGGTTTCAAATAGATGTTGAGAAAAATTGGACAGAATCATTAAAGGTTTTGGATCTTCTTGAACATTTGAAAGAATGCAAAGCCTCAGGCCTGAAAAGTGTTGTCTTCATCCAATGGACTTCTTTTCTAGACCTGTTGCAAATACCTCTTAGAAGGTAGGGAATTTTTTATGTTTAGTGATTTTATTTTTATATTTTTTCTATGTTATATCATGTTATTATTTTTGATACTTTGACGAAGAGAAATCTAAGTTATTGGTGGATATGAATATATAGAATCTGAAAATAGGATACAACATTTAGGTGAATGAATATTGCATATTGTATTAAATTGATCTTGCATATTTGATTTCATTTATAAAGGTAGGTTTCTGGACAAAATTTAATTTCATTAAAAGCAGATCCTGCAATATTTAAAATCCGCAGACATCATTTTTTTACTATAGCATGGAAGTAGGTATTGTCTGTAAAATCATAAATCTATTTCAACTAGAGTCCAATTATTTTGTTTTAGGGCCTAGATATCAGTTAATGATATCCCTTTGTGTATTTTCCAAATACTTCCTAACAATAATATTTCTGAGTTCCATGTATACTTTTGGAGTCTACTCACTAGACTTCCAAGTAAAATATTCTGGAACTAGTTGTCGTTCCATTCTATGCACGTTGTTAAGTGAAAACTAGTATGCAACACAGACAAGTAATCTTAAAGAATGTGAAAGCATAATACATTATGCATTGTAATTCAAAAGACACATATAATGCTAGATTTCCAAATCAAGTTTGTTAAACTAATTTACAATTGGTTTATACTATATAGCATGCAATATGATCCTGCTAGATAACTTTTAGTGTAAAACTACCAGCTCGACCAATTCAAATTTTAAGCAAGATTGTAAGAACAATAGAAGCAGAAGGAAACAAGATTGAAGGGGATAAAAACAATGAAATATGTCTACTGGGATGTCGTTTATAGGTTGAGTTGAGACGAGGTGTCACCATGCTAAAGATCTAGGTTCAAACCCTAGTGGGCATAGTAAATTAAGTTATGAGCAGAGTTTGATAGTGATATGCAATATTTATACAAGAAAAAATAGTGAAAGAGTTTTGGCGTTTCTAAATAATGGTTTTAATGGGTCATTCACAATGGTATGTAAATATTATAAACTATTAAAAAATGATGCATGCTTCTTCTTACCTACATTAAATTTATCAAAGTCAAACATGTTTATTGCAATGGACATTTGGCTTCCTCAACTATATGACAACTAGAGGCCTCAACTAAAATTTACACTTGGTATACTCTATCTATTGTAGTGTTTTTTTCCATATGGGATATATACAGACTTCTTATTGGAAAAACAAATAAACAAGCATAGGGATCAAAATCCTACACATGCATTCAATAAATATTGGTCAAGAAGAAAGATCTGCATTATGCTCCTAATAAATTTGGGGTTGAAATATATCTATGCTACTTGTTTTATTCTCCTGGGTTAGGTTGGATGAGTTTGTCAGTAAACTGTGGTCCTTATTACCGAGCCTAACTTCATAAAAACAAGAGAGTTAAATCTGTAAGCATCCAAAAGTCAAAGAGATATCATATCTCGCTACCCTTGAACTAACCATCGGGGGCTTGTAAGTAGGGGCTCGTAATTAGAAGCCCAGACAGACTAGGAAAGGTTTTCACTACATGTCTAATTTTAGTTATATAAATAAACAAGAAGATCTATCCCAATGAGACTTATAAACAAATTCTATTTCCAATTATGAAAGTTGAAAGATCGATGCTTTTATCATTAAGGACATTAAAGTATGCACGATTTGTACATAGAAAAGAGTGGTGAACCTGAATAAGTTTGAACATAAACATTCATCCCAGGCATGGGTTAAATTAGTTATTTTTTTTTCAACATGAAAATGACTTGAAAGGTTTAAATTAGTTGTCCGTCAAACAGCAAAAGAAAATATTAGAAATAAACATGGGTAGAGCCCCATCTATTCTCTTCCACCACCAAAGATTTAATAGGACCACCAACAACAAAGGAAATAGCTTCAGAATTATGAATCCTCTTGACATGTTTAACTTATGTTTTTTTTAAATCATTAATTTGTCAACACAATCCCTTTTTCCTTGTCCCATAGAACTAGAATAAATATTTAGACACCGTGAAATTTCCTTCTATTACTTGACTTTTTCTAGTTCAATTCGTGCTTCTAGAATTAGTGCCTTTGCTACAGACAAAGAAGACTGAAATTATGCCTCTTACTTTCATGATTATGTATCTTAGCTTTTTTCTGATAAATATCTATTGCATAAATTTTTTACTGAGTTTATGGTATCATCTGAGAGCTATTGAAATGTTCTTCATTTATATTAAAGTTTAGGATAAAAGGAGGAAAATTTGGAATGAATTTGGTAGAGTTAAATTTTGGATTTGAAATTCAAAGTATAAATGCGATGGTCATTAAAGGTATACTTGGTGTGTTGGATACCAAACAATGAAACATACAAAATATGGTATACATGTGAAAATGAAAATGAGCCCTCTCCGCTGGAAGGAAAATTTGCATATGGACCTTCTTTGAATGCAGATACTGATTAGAATGAATATGGTCCATAAGAAGATACATTGTGGATAAAGAATCCTGCAAGCTATTTTGAGGACCTTTTGAGGTCTAATGTTTCGGGTGCAATGCCAACAAGCCATTTTGAGAACCATTTAAGGTCAGTTGTTTCTGGTGCAATATATTTAATAATTGAGCCAAAGTTGAAGAAAACAAAGAGAGATTTTAAAATGTCATTAGAGAGTGAAATCATAATGATGGAGACACTACTTTTATTTTTTATTTTTATCTTGAATAAATTAGGAAACAATCACTAGATACATGCATTATTTCAGTGAATACCATGAGTGAAAAACAATTTGGTCAGAAAAGGAAAAGCATGGAAAAATAAATTAGAGGTTCTCGATTAGTGCCTGAAAGTGAGTTCCTAAATCGTAGAAAAATAGTGACAGATAACATTGTCAGCAATTTTGAATCTTTTCAGTATGGAAACACTGAAGAGAGATTCCACGTTTAAAACTGTAAACAAAATTTGAAGGGTTAAAAAGATTTTGAAATTATTCATGAAAATTATGTTCCTAATGTGAAAGATCATGTGCTTTCTACCTTTGTGTCTAAAGACAATGAATTTAGGGTAGTTCCAAAAACTTCTTTGCATCAGAATTCCATTCTAAATATGAAAATAAATCCCTTGAAGAAACATAATTCAGAGTTATCAACTCTACCAGAGAGATCAGATAATCAAATAAAGATAAATATTTGCACGAAAGAAGAAAATTTTCTTGAAGTATTATCTGGAGTAGATCATAGAAAGAAAAGGACACAGATCAAGGAAAGGAAACATAAAGTTAACTTTGATGAACATTTGCATTCGGTAAAAAGGGAAAGAATTGAAGCCGAATATGAAACCAAGAAAATGGTAGAAGGCTTGAATAAAGGAGGCATAGCAAGTGCAAATGACAATAATGGAGAAAATATGGCATCTGATAATGCTTTTGTGTTAAATGAATACCATTTGAGAACTAATAATATCTTAAGTTCTAACACTCTTGAAACTAAAGGTGATTTTCCACATGGGAATATGTCTTTAATTTTTATGGAAAGGCCTATGTGTTTTCCACCAAATGCTGATAAATATCGTTTGAGAAGTAACCTACTAAGTGATGAAGATTCCCTGCCTCCCTCTAAATGATGTCACCGGGCTCAAGAATATATGTCTGCATGTGTTGCAGAAGCCGCAACTTCTTTAGTGGAGCCAGTGGTAACTTGTGTGACTAGACATGATGATGCATACAATATTTTTGCAGATGAAAAATCTTATACTAAATTCTTTGATAATCACAAGAAGTCAGTTAAGGGAAATGAGGAATGTGTCAAAGTAGACACATTGATCCAAAAAAAAGAAACATAAACAGGACATAGTAAGAAACTTGCGATGTCTTCAGATTCATATCAATCCTTTATAAGGTTTTCTTCAGAACCTGCTAAATGGGTAGAGGAGAGGCAGATGGATCCATTGTTTGAAGATTCAATGTCCTCTAAGCATATGTATAAATGGTATATTGGAGATAAGGATGATAGGAGTGCACATGCCAAAATGTCTACCAAATCATTGACTAATCCAAAAAAGAAAGAACAAAATCTATAGAGCGTGACTGCACCAGTGTTTCCTTCTCCAAAGAAGCAAGATGTTTCAAATTTAGCTTCAAGGAAAGTCAATTCAATTAGCATGCCTCCTATCAAGGCTTATGTTGCACAAAAGGGTGAGGCTGAGAAATATGAATACAAGTCAAAGGGCATCAAGGTGAAGAAATATTGTGTGACCCCAACAAAGAAAAATAATAGAGGCCTTAAGAAAGATTATGGGAATTATAGCTCAGAGAAGTTTAACCAAGGGAAATTAGCTAAGAATTTGTTTGTTTGCAAGCATGAGAAACTTTCCCCTATAAAATATGGCATTGAACCTTCATCGGAAAATGAGACATGTTCATCAAAATTTAAGGTGAAGATAAATGGTACCGCAACAATGAAATTGGATGGTGTGTCACTATCTACAGAGTTGCATTTAGAAAAATAAAACAATCTTAGAAAAGTATAAGTATTATATTAATTCATTTGTGTTTCAAATTACAATTTTCTGTCTTTTTTTGTTATATTTAGATGCCAACTTATTAATGTTCATATTTTCCTTCCTTTGTTGTTCTTATCATTTTGGATTATGTTACAGGTATGATGTTGCAAAAGAAGTAAAATTAAGAACTATGTCAAATGATTCTAACATTTATACCCCGTCTAAACATATGAAGCATCTTATAGCAGTTGCACAAGCCAAGCGAGAAAAAGCATGTTCTGTAGCTTTGCCACATTTTGTTTCAATTGAAGAAACTAAGAATTCTATTCTGTTTATTTCCAGCCCTTCACCAATCTAAGGGAGTAGTTCAAATCATAGTTCACCACTCCAAATTCACTTAGATGGTGATGCAATCGAGGATATAAAGGATTCCATTTCCCATGGAGAATCAAGAATTCCCAGAGTTAATGTGCATCAGTGGGGTCTGCCAAATACGATGGATCTATAATCAAGTGAAGAAGGTAAAAGAAGCTCATAACGAAAATTGGTTGGAGGGACACTTAGTGAAGATACATAAGTAGCAATTTCCAGGGACATTTTTGAAGAAATGCTATAGACACTATGAAGGATGAAGGAAATATTGGAAATGCATCGCGTAATGCTATTGACTATGCAAAATATAGCCTTGCTGACGAGGTAAACTTGATATCTATTATTTTCTAGTATGGTAAACAAGAATCTCAAAATATTTTTTCTTACTGTGGTTTTTTTACTTTTGGAAAATTAATGATGAAAATTGTCAAGAATTAGAGTGAAAAATGAAAATCTTGCATGTGGATCATTTCTGCATTCATAGTGACTTATGAGAATTCTATACATTGGGTATTTTTCCTTGCATTAACTTATTTGTCAATGTCTTTTTATCTAGAACTTGAAACATCTAACATATGGATTGGGATACTATATCAAAAGAACAAACTAGTGTCTTCGACAAGATGCACAGTATTCCCTTCCATTCTCTACTACCCAGTGGTCTCTTGTTGGCCATGGGATTTACCTATCATCCCTGGAATTGATTGTCTTGGATTGATTGAGCACAACACAATATAGAAAGGATACATGATCACACTCACATTCTAATATCTGTAGTGTGTTTTTTTATGAACCACTCCATAATATTAGGATCTAGGTGAAACTATGCCACCTATTATGCATAATGACTTGCATTGATTTAGAGGCCAAATAAGGATCCCTCTGGATGATAGATCTCATTTTTCTCTTGCTCAATTTATTTCCTTTTTGGTTGAAATATTTTTTCAATCTTTTCTTCTTTTTGTTTGTTTATGTGTGAGGACTTTTTGTTTTGATCTTGTTAATTGTTCAACTAGAGGCTTGAGTTAGATTAGTTTTTTAGCTTGATTATTGGGATGGTTTGGTTAAATTAGGGCTAGTAGCTTGCTAATGGTTTTTATTTTATTTTAGGTAATAATGAATATGGCAGTGGGAATGTTCATCTTTCCTCTGTATGCTTGTGCCGCTGATATAATTTTGAGACATACCCTCACATTTTTAAATTTGTTTACTATTAGGAATGTAGGAAACTTAGACCCATCCTGAGTTTGTCCTAATTTTTTTACTGAGAGAAGCTAGGTGCATTCTACTATGCAACATTGAAGATATTGTAATGTTGTCCCATTTTTCCATAAAGTTTGGTTGAATATAATATTTAATACAAAAGGTTAATAAATTGATAATAAATTTAATGTTGAGTAACAAAAAATCTTTCTCAACTCTTCTTTTCCCAAGAATCAAATCTTTATATTCGATATTTCAAGTGAAATCAAAATATACATCAATATCCCTAGATAGGCCTTCTAGCATGTATTTTGGTCCTTGTACAAAAAATGCAGCTCAGAAAATCACTTCATTTGTCTTATGTGCAATTATGCACATTCTCCTAAGGTCCTTTGAAACAACATTTATTCTCATAAAAAGATCCTTTCATATCCACTTCTATTACAAAAACCAAAAATCAATAAGCTACTAATATTGCACTGTCATAATTCTAAACTTGAAATAACTAATAAAGAGACAAATCCATTCTAGAAATATGAGCCCCCTCTCAGAATTCCTAAATAGTTAGGGACCCCTCCTACATTGGCACAACCTCTTAAGAGCTGATCAAATCATGTATTGAATTATATTTATATGTTTATTCTTGATGAAGGAATTCTCATCAAAATATTGTTTAATATCCAGCACTAGATTCATTATTGGAGCTATAATAGAATATTATCAAGTCTGAGTCTGCTATGTTCCCAGGCCATCAGAAGCTTGGAATCTCTATAGACTTGAAATTTTTTACATTATTTTTCCTTTTCTACCTTCATTAGAATTCAAATCCCATGAAAACGGCTCTATTGTTTGTCCCTTATTCTACAACATACTTCAAAAGAAAATAATGAGAAGAATTAATACGCAAAATGGGCCCTGCCACACACATTCCTGGATGTCCTTGACAATATTTATTGTATAAACCCCAATATTTTTCATGATCAATGCGAGATTTGGTTTCTCTAGAATTCTCTGATATTTTTCTTTTAAGGATTTCAACTTCCTTTAAAGGAGGCTTAGATTTTATGGGCTTCCTGGGCTATATTTAGTTTCGTTTGTTGAAAAATCATATTATTTTTGAAATCCACAAAGAAAGGAATAAACTTGAAATATTTTTCAAATTTATTAGATAGCCTTTAGAAAAAAACAATCAACCAAATTTGACTGATCCCATTTGTTTGTTCCATAAATAGTTGTAAAGGAAAATATACGAATACATGATCCATTGTTTCCTCAATACATTTACACAAGATGCACCTTCAAGGGGCCCAAGACCATTCAAATTCCCTTTTTGTCCATTGTCCCATGCAAGCCAAAGAAAAAGGCTTGATTTGGGAGGACTTTCCATATTCCTAACAATTTTACATCACCAAACTATTTCTTTTAACTGCAATTCCTCCACCCTTAATGAGTATCCCAGTTTGGTTGTATACTCACATGTTTCTTTATTTTTAGACCATTTAATTATGTCGTCTACATTTTCTCCTTAAAGGTTCAATGCTTATGGTGATTTCCAATCTTGAGACGATGCATTATACCCATTAGGAATCGCTACCTCTTTCGGAAATAATATTCCAAATTAATGAAGATGATTAATAAGAGCTTCTGACATATCCTTATTGAAAGAAGACGAATTTTAAAAAAAAATTATATGAAGGTATATGACGTGTGTGTGTGTGTAAGATGGATCTATGCTAGTTATGATATAGCTCAATCATTTGAAAAATTTAGTGTAATTTGTACCTTTTTTATTTAAGGAAATCCTTGCATGGAACCCAAGGGAGGTTTTCCCACTTTTAAGGATGGAATACATAGTAAGCATGTAGGCATATACTAGTGCTCCTCACCCAAGTGGATTCAAACTAGGCACCTATTGGCATGGGACTAGACAACTAACCAATAACATACATTGGTGACCACTGAGAACTAGATGGACTAACCTCTTGGAATATGTGTACTTTGTAGCTAACATGAATTTAGCTTATTATTTTATAGAAAATAGAAAGCTCTCCATGGTATTCTTCTATTGTTCATTCTCGAGATGTAAAATCTTCTCGTTGTCCTGAATCAGAGAAGGCATAGTTTCACTACAAATTATGTTCCAAAATATTAAATCTCTGATTTATGATACATTTGATAAAGTCACATGGAGCTCATATTAGATTTTTCTATTTTCATGGAGTGATTTTTCTATTGCCATTACTTTGGTGAACACCCTTTCTGAAAGATTGGGTCCAATTTCATAATGTTCAATGCAGTAAATCTACAATTTGACCACCTTATAATAAATTGGATCACCATTGACAGCTTAGTGTCTGCTGGATGGGTGCATGATTGGAAGGTGTGCAAGTATGTTTATGTTGACTTCAATCTAAATGATAGAAATGATTGTTAGTTTTTCAACATTTAATCTAGCATTATGATAAGATCTTTTCACTGAGAGAATAACAAGCACAGAAATCACATAAGCACATCACAAGAGACAAGAGACACAAAGATTTTAGGAGGGGAAACCATAAATGGAGAAAACCCCTCAACTTCCTCTAAGATAGTATCACCACAAGATGTGATCCCAAAACAGTAAGATGACCTCCCTTCACAACAGCAGCCTTCTGTCTTTTGTCAAGCCCAAGAATTTCCTTCTCCAAAAGTGCTCCACACTTGAGAGAGCAAGAGAGCTAAGTCACAAGTGATAAATAGAGAGACTCGCACTCTCTATTTATATTCTTCTGTTGACTTGAAGTGCACTCAACCTAATAATTACTACTCGAGCCTACACCTTAATTAGTGTATAATAACCCAAGTGCCCCTAAATAGTGGGGACTTACCCAATGACTTGATATGACTTGTTTACATTATAATCCTCCCGATCGGAACATCAGGGCATGACCACATGACTCAAATACATAATAGAAACATCCCAGAATAAACATCGGGTTACAATATATGAAATATATAGAAGAATACATTCCGAAGTTACATATACATCAACACTCCCTCTTAACTAGGAAGGTATTCTTTCGACACAATTTTCAGCACTGGTCTTCTTCTCTATATCACTGGATCATGTTCATCTTCAAGTCATCTCTGTCATCAAGTCATCTTCGTTTTCAAGTCATCTGGATCTGGATCATCTCTCGATCTGGATCATCATAGGACATAATCACAGGATCTAGATCATCACTCGATTTGGATCATCATCACTGGACTAGATCTGAATCATCACTCGATCTGGATCATCTCTCTGGACAGGATCTGGATCATCACTCGATCTGGATCATCACTGCTGGATCTCTCGGAGTCATCATAACTGGATCTGGATCATAGCTCGATCTGGATCTCCACTGGTCATCATCAAGTGTGTACTATCTCGTCATAGGAAGTTCTACAGAGCCAGCCCTATTTCATGCTGGATGTAGGCCCACCACCTGCAGGTCTTCATCATCACTGGCCATACTGGAGAATCCTCAGGACTTATTATGTGCGTCACAAACCTTGAAAGAGCATCCCAGGACTGATTACAGGCACACAGCCCAACCTATAGGATCTCCCAGGGCTGATTACATGTGACCTCACCACAAAACCTCGCAAGAGCATCTCAGGACTGATTACGGGCACACAACCCAACCTATAGGATCTCCCAGGGCTGATTACATGCGGTCATGGCAAAACCTCGCAAGAGCATCCCAGGACTGATTACGGGCACACAACCCAACCTATAGGATCTCCCAGGGCTGATTACATGTGGTCATGGCAAAACCTCGCAAGAGCATCCCAGGACTGATTACGAGCACATAGCCCAACCTATAGGATCTCCCAAGGTTGATTACATGCCATCCCAGAGCAAAACCTTGAAAGAGCATTTGCCAGATGTCCTAGGGCACCGAATTACATGCCATAGGCAAAACCTCGAAATACCATCTGCAAATCTCCCAGGACTGATTACATGCTCATTTGCACAACCTGACTGAGTGTTCCTGGTAACTGCCCAGGTGCCTCCATTCCTAGAATGGCAGTTGCCCTTACATCTGTCCTACTCGACAGAATGGCCAGCACTCATATCTGTCATGGGAGGAACTTAATCCTTTAGCCATGACCAGAATGGCTTAGCCCTTACATCTGACCTACTCGTCAGAATGGCTCAATCCCATCCAATGATGGAAGACTCTCAACCACAATGAAGAGAGATTTCTGCACTTACATCTGACATGGAAGGAACTAAATCCTTTAGCCATGAACAGAATGGCTCTGCCCTTACATCTGACCTGCTCGTCAGAATGGCACAATCCCATCCAAGGATGGAAGACTCTCAACCACAATGAAGAGAGATTTCTGCACTTACATCTGACATGGAAGGAACTAAATCCTTTAGCCATGAACAGAATGGCTCTGCCCTTACATCTGACCTGCTCGTCAGAATGGCACAATCCCATCCAAGGATGGAAGACTCTCAACCACAATGAAGAGAGATTTCTGCACTTACATCTGACATGGAAGGAACTAAATCCTTTAGCCATGAACAGAATGGCTCTGCCCTTACATCTGACCTGCTCGTCAGAATGGCACAATCCCATCCAAGGATGGAAGACTCTCAACCACAATGAAGAGAGATTTCTGCACTTACATCTGACATGGAAGGAACTAAATCCTTTAGCCATGAACAGAATGGCTCTGCCCTTACATCTGACCTGCTCGTCAGAATGGCACAATCCCATCCAAGGATGGAAGACTCTCAACCACAATGAAGAGATATTTCTGCACTTACATCTGACATGGAAGGAACCAAATCCTTTAGCCATGAACAGAATGGCACAGCCCTTACATCTGACCTGCTCATCAGAATGGCTATGGATCTCAGTACTCATATCAGTCATGGAAGGAACCAATCCTCTCACCATGATGGAATATCTCAGCCCTTACATCTGACCATGGAAGGAACCAATCCTCTCACCATGTCAGAATGGCTCTGGATCTCATCACTGTCTCTGGGAGGAAGCCTCAATATGGAGAACACCAAGTCTCTCTCTGAAGTACTCAAAATTCAGCCTAGCCAATGGCTTCGTCAATACATCAGCTATCTGTTCCTCCATCGCAACATACAAGAGCTTCACTGCTCCTCTCTGCACCATATCCCTGATATAG
>LPNX010357148.1:138285-153837 GCA_001517045.1 Pseudotsuga menziesii
ATTTTATATATTATTGGATAAACATATAGATCTCTTCAAATGGAGCTGTCCAATGTACTCCTTTTCTGAAAACAGTGGAGGGAAGCTCCCGGAACAGGAAGCCCTAATTTACTGATTTCTTCTGCAGAAATGCCTGTTACTGTTTCTGTAATATCTCTGAATTTACTGATCCTATGTGTCTGAAATTTCTCACTGAGGTAAAATCGCATGTACCTGATCCAACAACATAGGTTTCATCAGAATTGGTTTCACCATTTGGAATTTATTATACTTTTCCCAAGGTCACCTGTTACAGGACTGTTCAGAACAGCGAAGTTGTACGGAATGCCACGTGTCACTGGTTCATATTCTGAGTCTGACCTTCGGACCACAGAAATTAAAGTCCGTGAAATTTTTGTAACATCTTCAGGAATTCCATTTGGACCTCTGTAGCGCAGGATATTGCAGATCTCCCCAGGTGTCCTGTTTATGGATGATTTCTGGAAGGGGCTGGAACCCTAACTTGGAGAGATCATATCTCCAAGAATACAGCGAATCAGAGGCTTCCCTTTGGGCACAGTGTTCATCAGGATTTTTCCTTCGTCCCCTGAAATTTTCAGCTTCTGAGACTTCGCCAATCGCGGAATATAGCGACTGTACTAGAAATTAGCAGTTTTAGTATTTAGGGTTTCTCCTAGCTCAGGGTCAAACTAGGGTTTGACTTTCTCGGAGTTTTACCCAACCAAATTTATTGATCCAGGTCTCTAAATTTTGGTTTTGATGAGGAGAAAAATCCTATGCTGGTCTCACTCAAAAATTCCTCTTCTGTAGAAAGCCCTAATTTCCACATCGAATCTGAAAATGCTTGAAATTGAATTCCGTATCGACATAACGATGCACCCTTCAATGGAGAGTCATCCTATCATACTTTTGCTGAAAATATGTGGAGGAATATCCACAAAATAGGAATCCCTATTTCTTGTAGCTGCACAATGTCTTCTTCTCAGGTTAGCTCTGATACCATGTTAGTTTTTCAACATTTAAGCTAGCATTATGATAAGATCTTTTCACTGAGAGAATAACAAGCACAGCAATCACATAAGCACATCACAAGAGACAAGAGACACAAAGATTTTAGGAGGGGAAACCATAAATGGAGAAAACCCCTCAAATTCCTCTAAGATAGTATCACCACAAGATGTGATCCCAAAACAGTAAGATGACCTCCCTTCATAACAGCAGCCTTCTGTCTTCTGTCAAGCCCAAGAATTTCCTTCTCCAAAAGTGCGCCACACTTGAGAGAGCAAGAGAGCTAAGTCACAAGTGATAAATAGAGAGACTCTCACTCTCTATTTATATTCTTTTGTTGACTTGAAGTGCACTCAACCTAATAATTACTACTCGAGCCTACACCTTAATTAGTGTATAATAACCCAAGTGCCCCTAAATAGTGGGGACTTACCCAATGACTTGATATGACTTGTTTACATTATAATCCTCCCGATCGGAACATCGGGGCATGACCACATGACTCAAATACATAATAGAAACATCCCGGAATAAACATCGGGTTACAATATATGAAATATATAGAAGAATACATTCCGAAGTTACATATACATCAACAATGATAAAAAAAATATATTACATAATAGCCACTATGATGTTTTGGCCATTGTGTTACAATCATCAAAACCCTATTTTGACAATATAATACCTTGATCCATGCAATCAATGTCGAGACCCCACAAGTACATGTAATTCTTCTAATTGGGGTTCTTCTTTATTTTAATGTTCATGCTGCTAGCTCATATGTTGTCATAATTTAATTTTCTGATTCATGTGGTAGGAAATCCATGTAGTGGATGGAGTCAGCTATATTTTCTAAGATTATTCTAATAAAATGTTGCTTCCAAGTAACTAATCATGCTTGACCTTTACATATATTCTTTGGGAACCTTCCCTTTTTTTACTAATTTAGTTGGCTTCTTTCAAAGTATTAGTGACTTGTGACTAATCACTTGAGATATTAGCAGTGCTCTAGGAGGACATGTCCCCAAGGTTTAGGAACATGTTTCCCATGTTTCTTGCATCCCCGGGACAAAGGGATGGTGGGAGAATTTTTTGTGTGTTTATCTTTGGGTGAATTTTAGAGAAAGGCAGGCATAAACGTTTTCCCTTGCTGCGAACCTCGTAGCTCCATGGGATAACATGGAGGGTACTTCTTGACATCCTTCACGAAACATTGAAACTCCTAGATGTCTCTCATGAAACTATGAAACTCGTTGATTGAATATTTTTTACTCTTATCTATGTTTAAGCAATCTTATTTTACTATTTAGTATCTTAATCTATTTGAATTTAGTGTTTAATAATTTTGAATTTATTGCACTATCTATTTAAAAGTTAAATAGATATTAAATCTACAGAGTTCAAAAACACACTTATTTGTTGTTACTATGTGTGTTGTACAATGGCATGATCATAATCAAGCAAACTGAGTGTGATCTTGGGTGGCATAATATTCTTCTTTTTAACTTCCAACTTGAGGTCAATTGGATGCATAATTATATGTTTCAGAGTGTAAATGTGAATTTCCAAGCATACATCTACATTCTCTTGATTACATCATAGGATTTGAAGTGTGTAGCATATATCTAAAGAAGGTCAAATCCATACGATTTGAAGTGGTTAGAATATGATTTGAAGTGGTTAACATATATCTAAATAAGTTCAGAGCCATTCAGACTACTTTATTAGGTCTCTCGAGTCAGAAAAAATGTTGGGATTATTAGTATTTTTTTAGAATTACAAATGATGCAATATTGGTGTTAATATTACCCCTTTCGCCAATTCTTAAAGGGCTCTAGCTCAATGGTAGAGCGCAAGCTTTACAGACAGGAGGTTGAATGTTTGATTCCTTCGTTCCCTAATGATATTGCAATATTGATGTTTTAAATAAAATATATTTTATTATGATTTATTATGGCTATGAGGGGGGTTCTTATTAAACTTGCACAGTGATCTAGGGACTAAACACAAGTCTCATCAAAGATTAATAACAATAAGTCATGAAAATGGTGTAATTGGGCTACCGAATGAGTAGGCGCTATGTATATTCACACAACAATGAGTAATACAATACAATGTCATGCTGCAAGCATGAATGACAAATCAATTCAAATTCCAAAGGAGGTCATTCAAATTGAATGAGTGATTCTAGCTTAACTGAATGCAAGCCACAGTCAACACTCAAGTTAACCACTGATCAAAACCCTAATTGACTCAACTAAGCCCTAACTGAAGTCGAAGTGCAATAAATGACTGAGTCTTAAATTAAATAGGTCAGACACATGTCACAACAAGCCAACTATCAATTGCTAGTGCATCAATGACTCCAATAAACCCTGATGAGGTTAGCTTAAGTGTAACCGAACATCAGAAGTGGTTGGAGGCACCCTTGTTGACTCGAGTTCATTAAATAATCAATTTAATGAAGGAAGGTGCCTTCACTACTCTATTTAACTGATTGTAACTGTCAATTAGCAATAAGGTGCATTAATGTTATTCAGATCACCCCGAGAGTGCTCTAGTTAGCCTCCTCGAATGTAGGAGAAGGCTAAGTTAGCCTCCTTGACTGAAGGTAGGCATGGATGTGATATAGCTGATATCATCTATTGCTCCTCTTATGTTAATTAAGTCAATATTACTCAGGCTAGTGGTTGAACTAGGCCAAATTGACCAAAATGAGTGTGTAAGGTGGTAAATGTCTCCAACACCCCCACTTAAGCTATACTCAAGAGGATTTAGAAAACATAAATGCATAAAAATGATAGGGCCCCATAAACTAAGGCCATAGGTCACCCTCTATAATGCTGAAACTTAAACAATGCTCAAAAACAAACTAAGTGAGGAAAAGAGGGAAAACCCAGTGCGAAACCCGCCCCCCCCCTCAAGTCAAAAACTGAAAGTAGTCTGAATCACCCTAATGAACTCACCCCCAACATTGAACGGAGGTAAGTGAACTTCTTTTCTGAAAATATCTTGGTGAATATGTCTGAAATCTGCTCATTAGTCGGGAAGTATTGCAGAATGATGGTCCTGTCATGCACTAGCTCCCTGATGTAGTACATGTGGATCTCTACATGCTTGGTCCTCTACCTGGTAACTGGATCTATGGATATCTTAATAGCACTTTGATTGTCATAAAAGAGGACACTGGACAAAGTACTACCAAGATCAAACTCTGAAAGAATGCCTTGCAACCAAACTGCTTGGATGCAATCATTCATCGCTCCTCAATACTCATCCTCTGTTGAATATAGTGCTACGGAAGCCTGCTTTTTGCTATACCAGCAAATGGGGCCACCACCAAACATGAATACATATCTATAAGTAGAATTTTGATAAATAGAATCACCCGCCCAATCGAAATATGTGTATCCAACCAGCTCTAGCTCGGAGTCTGCAGCATAGTGAATGCCATAGGTCTTGGTTCCCTGAATATACTGGAGGATCCTCTTGGCGGCCTTCCAATGAATATCATGAGGCTGCTGCATATATATTGATACATCATTCATGGCATAACAAATATCAGGCCAAGAATGTGTCAAGTACAACAAGCTACCAATCCGCTGTCGATATATAGTGTAGTTCATGGGAGGTGTGATTTTTCCTTCTTCAAGGCTGATCCTTGAAAGGAAAGGGAATGGTGTAGGCCTACATTAAGCCATGTTAAAATTTACTAATATGTTTGATATGTATTTGGACTGAGTGACCATAATCCCATCAGAATTTTGCTCAATTTCGAGCCCCAAAAATTGTTTTAGGAGCCCCAAATCACTCATTTCAAAAGCATTGTGGAGAGCAGTTTTGATGGCTGAAATGGAAGCAACTATGATACCTGTGATTAGTAAGTCATAAACATATAAAAAAATAATAATCAAATGACCATCAGACTGCTGTAAATACACATTTGGATCTGATCTACACCTTTGGAAGTTTTGCGAGAGAAGGAAGGCATCCATCTTGGAATACCACTCTCTTGGGGTCGGAATACCACTTGCTCAATAGCTTCAGGATTGATTCCATAGGTGTGGCCATAGCCTTGCATTCCATCATCCCAAACCTCTTCAGTATCTCTACTATATACTTCCCTTGTCCAAGGAAGATTCCATCTGCACTCCGCCACACCTCCATACCTAGAAAATAATGCATCATACCCAAGTCCTTCATCTCGAACTCGGCAGCAAGCCTTCTCTTCGTATCAATAATCAACCCATCCATACCTATCAAAAATAGATCATCCACATATAGTAGAAGCATCACTGGTTTTCCATCTTCAACCTTGTATTAAAGGTTGGAATTTGCTTTACTCTTGGTAAAGCGCAAACTAGATAGAAATCTATCAATTCTGTCGTACCATGTCCTAGGTGCCTGTTTCAAACTGTACAGGGCTTTCTTTAATATGCACACATGAGACTCCCTATCATGTGTCTCGAAACCTAGTGGCTGTTCTACATACACTTCCTCTTATACTACACCATTCAATAAAGCAGTCTTGACATCCATCTGGTGTATCTTCCATTTCATATCTGCAGCTTGAGCAAGTACTGATCTAATGGAAGTGTACCTCGCTACAGGTGCAAAGGTTTCTTCATAATCTGTTCCTTCTTTCTGAGAGAAACCCCGAGCCACAAATATTTCCTTATATTTATCAATGCTACCGTCTGCAGCATGCTTGATCTTGTAGAGCCATTTGGAAGTTACAACTGACTTCCCTTCTGGTCTTGAGACAACATCCCAAACATCATTCTTCATGATTAATTGATATTCTTCGATCATAGCATCCTTCCATTATTTTCGTTCTGCCACTTCTTCATAACTGGAAGTTTCTTTATCAATGAAATCACATAGTAATGCTACATACCTGGAGCAGGATCTGATCCTCTTTCTTTCTCTGTGATTCTCTTCTGGAGCCCCATATCTTTCCGCACCTTGGATAAGTTCTCATACCCAAGCAGGTTTCCTTTTATGAGTATTCTTCTCTAGAGGTGGATCTACAGGTATTTCTGGTTCTTCAAATTCTTGATCTTCTTCTTGAGCTTCTTCATTCATGGTTGTATCATGAACTCTGGGTGCTTTTGCTTCTTCGGATTCTTCAACATGTTTCTTTCTGGATTTATTGTAAGCTGTCTCTTCATCAAATGTCACATCCCTGCTGATGTCAATATTCTTGAATCCTTGGAAGTATATTCTGTAAGCCTTAGCGCTTTCAGAGTATCCCACAAATATACCCTTCTTTCCTGAAGGATCTAATTTAGTCCTCTTCTCCTTTGGAATGTGTATGTACACTGGATAGCTAAATATTCTGAGATGGCTGACTTCTGGTTTCTTACCAGAGAAGACTTCTTCAGGAGTCTTGTTCTCGAGTACTCTATGTGGAGTACGGTTCTGTACATACACCGATGCTTGGGCGGCTTCTGCCCAAAGATGCATAGGAAGGTCTTGATCATGAAGCATTGCTCTTGCAGCTTCCATGATAGTTCTATTCTTCCTTTCTGCAATCCCATTCTGTTGTGGATTATAAGGGGTGGACAACTCCCTCTTAATCCCTGATTCTTTGCATAGCTCTTTGAATTCATTTGAAGTGAATTCTCTGACATTATCTGATAAAAAAGTATTGATCTTCTTTGCAGTGTGATTCTCGATCAAGGCTTTGAATTCCTTGAACTTACTGAATACTTTGTCTTTGTTCTTCATGAAGTAAACCCATGTCTTCCCAGAAAAATCATCAATAAAGGAAACATAATATGCATACCTTCTTAGTGAGTTTGATGACATAGGTCTGCATACATCGGAGTGGATGATTTCCAAGATTTCTTTTGCTTTGATTTTGCTGCTTGAAAATGTATTCTTTTTATTCTTTCCTTTCACACACCCCTTGCAGACCCCATCATGTTTTGCTTGGATTTCTAGAAGACCTTTAATAGCTTTTCTTGCAATAGGTAGTGCTCTATAATGCACATGTGTAAGCCTTCTATGCCAAAGTTCACTTGGCTCTACTGCATCATGGACCAAGGCTTGTTCTGGATGACCCTTTAATTTGTACAATCCTCCTTCTTGTTCTCCAATCACCACCGCATCATCAATAGTATTTCCTTTTGTCCACATGATGACTTGACTATCTATGAATGCAACCCACATTCATTTTGCATCTAATGCCGATATGGAGAGGAGGTTCTTCTTGAGTCCTGGAACAAACAATACTTTCTTCATTATTATAGACTTTCCAGAGTCTATTTTATAGGAAGATTCCCCACTATCTTTTATTGGATATTGGTAGTCATCTCCCAGCTTCACCTTGTAAGGTGATTCATTTTCTGACAGTCTCACAAAGGATTCCTTAAATCCTGTCATATGTTTGGAAGCCCCACTATATATGAGCCAATCATTGCTTCCATGAGTAATGTTTCCTGTGATAGTGGAAGTCAAAACATATTCATCCTCGCTTGAAGAATCTTCACTTTCATATCTGGTTCTTTTCTTGGATGGTTCATCATCCTCTGCATCATGAGCATGATGTCTTCTTTTGTTGCTCTGTTTTGTTAGTTTTTGTTTCTTAGGACAATTCTTTGCATAATGTCCTGCTTCATCACATGCATAACATATGACTCTAGACAAATATTTTCTAGTGTTATCTTTGTGATAGTGCTTACCTCTAGGGTGATGAGATCTTCTTTTGGTTGACTTGGAGCATACCATGAGAGCTTGATCTTCACTTCCCATATTTTCTTCTCGAGCTGCTATCCGAGCTTCTTCTTGAGAACACTCTTCCCATATTCTATTGAACTCGACTAACTTCTTTCTAGCACAGATTCCTTGGATGAAAGAATCCCATGACCTAGGGAGGCCATTCAAGGTAGTCATCACAATCTCTGCATTTTCCACTTCTTCATCTACTAATTCTAGTTGTTCCTTGATATGAGAAACTCTTGTGAAGTAAGACTGGATTGTTTCTGCATTCTAAATCTTCACATTCTTCAGTTGGTTTCTTAGAGTCATCTTCTAGTTTATGTTCTTCCCTTCAAACAATTTGGTTAGGGCATCAAACATAGATTTAGGTGTCTTTAGGGAGGACACCTGTGGTATGAGACGATCCTTGATAGAATCAGTAATGATTCTCTTTTCCATAACCGAATTCTTCTTATGCAAGGACTTAGACTCATCTCCCTCTAGAACTGGAACCTCCTCATGGATGTAGGAGTCTAACTCATTCTCTTCCAAGACTAGGGAGATCCTATACTTCCGAGATCGGAATTTATAAGCTTCCTCAAGCTTTTCATCAAGCTTGGTATGATGAAACATCTTAACTGAGAACCTCAAATGGAAATACAAAATATTTTAGATCTTACCAGGTCAAGATGTCAGATCTAAATTTTGAGCTGAAATCCTACAGAGCTGGTTTAGGAGCAAATTAGGGTTTTGCTTTTCCGGAGTTTTGTCCAACCAAATGCTTTGAAATTGATCCCTAACTTCAATTTTGGGGAGGATAAAATGTTATATTTTTATCATTCAAGCTACCATTATGATCTTAGGATCTTTAACTGAGAGAATAACATGCACAACAATAAAACACAAGCACAACACAAGAGACAAGAGACACAAAGAATTTTCCTTGGGGAAACCATAAATGAGAAAACCCCGCAACTTCCTTAGAAATAGAATCAGCACCAAAGGTAAAACTGGAAAATAGTAAGATGATCTCCCGACAACAGCAGTCTCTCTCTCTCTCACACTAAGAGAGCTTCTCCTCCCTCACTCATGCTCCCCAATGAGTGAGTGTGTGTGTATGAGTATGATAAATAGAGAGGATCTCACTCTCTATTTATATTCTTCCATTCACTTGGAACCCACTCCAACATGTCGGCCTCACTTAAAAATTACTTACTAGAGCCGACATCTCTAGGAGTGTCTAATAACCCTGGTGCCCCACCATTTGTGGGTACTTTGCCTCCTCCAACCAATAGGAGGGTAACACAACGGTGGGGACTATTGCCCTGACTTACAATTACTAACCTAGGGTCGACTTCACTAGGATAGTCTAATAACCCAAGGGCCCCACAACTGTGGGGACTTTAACCCTTGACCAATAGGAGGGTTACCCACAATGGCTTGACATGACTTTCTCATTATAGAAACTTCCCGGAATAAACATCGAGGTATGACATGACTCAAATACATTACAATACATCCTGGAATAAACATCGGGTTACAATGCATAAGAAATACAGATGAATACATTTCGAAGTTACAATTACATTAACACTCCCTCTTAACTAGGAAGGTATTCTCTCGACATAATTTATCAACACAAGTCTTCTTCTCTATATCATTTGGATCATCATTGAGTTATCGTCATCTTTGCCTTCAATTCATCTTCATCTTCAAGTCATCTTCATCTGGATCTGGATCATCACTCGATCTGGATCATCATCACTAAATCTAGATCATCACTCTATCTGGATCACCATCACTAGATATGGATCATCACTCGATATGGATCATCACTGGACATCATCACTGGATCTAGATCATCACTGTTGGATCATCTTCACTGAATCTAGATCATCACTCGATTTGGATCATCACAGGTGCTATCTCATGATTCTTCTCATCACAGGAAGTTCTACAGAGCCAGCCCTTTTTCATGCTATTTGTAGGCCTAGCCATCATGTAGGTCTTCTTTAACAATTATATCTAACCTACTCGCCAGAATGGCCTTCCCAGCACTTACATCTAACCTACTCATCAGAAAGGCATGCCCAACACTCACATCTGATCATGTATGAGACTACAATCACATCAGAAAGGCCCAACACTCACATTCACCAGCATGATAGGACATCACTATCATCTATGAAAAGGCTTCAGCACTTACATTTGACCTACTCGTCAGAAACGCACAACAATCACATCCATCTAGGCGGGAACACATTTTGCACACAATGATGGAAGAGTTCCGTACTCCCATCCAGGCAAGAACAAATACTGATCACAATGATGGAATATTTCCACACTTTCATCTAGGCCAGAACCACATCCTGCTCATAATGATGGAATATCTCTGTTCTTCCACCCAGGTTGGAACCACATCCTGCTCACAATGATGGAAGATTTCCACACTTTCATCCAGGTCAGAACCACATCCTACTGACAATGATGGAAGATCTATGTTCTTCCACCCAGGCTAGAACCACATCCTGCTCACAATGATGAAAGACTCTCATCTAGGCTGGAACACATCCTGCTCACAATGATGAAATATTTCTACACTTACATTCATCCAGGTGGGAACACATCCTGCTCACAATGATGAAAAGACTCTGCACTTACATCCATCCAGGTGGGAGCACATCCTACTCACAATGATGGAAGGGCTTGCACTCATATGTGATCTTGTAGGAACCAATCCTACAGTCATATCAGAATGGCCCCCAATCCTCGACTGAGCTACCTGGTAACTGACCAGGTGCCTCCATTCTCCTCAAGAATGGCAGTTTCCCTTACATCCGACATGCTCATTGCAATGGCCAACACTCACATCTGACATGGGAGGAACTTAATCCTTTATCCATGACAGAATGGTTCAGCGCTTACATCTGATCAAGTGGGAACACATCCCTCTATCACATCATAATGGCTTCTCAGTCCTAGACTGAGTTTTCCTGGTAACTGACCAGGTGCCTCCATTCCTAGAATGGCAATTTCCCTTACATCTGTCCTACTCGATAAAATGGCCAACACTCACATCTGACATGGAAGCAACCAATCCTCTCACCATGATAGAATGGTTTATCCCTTACATCTGACCTACTCGGCAGAATGGCTATGGATCTCAACACTCATATCTGACATGGAAGGAACCAATCCTCTCACCATGATAGAATGGCTCAGCCCTTACATCTGACCTACTCGTCAGAATGGCTATGAATCTCAGCACTCATATCTGACATGGAAGGAATCAATCCTCTCACCATGACATAATGGCTCAGCCCTTACATCTGACCATGGAAGGAACCAATCCTCTCACCATGTTAGAATGGCTATGGGACTCATCATTTTCCCTTGGAGGAAATCTCGATCTAGAGAACACCAAGCTTCTCCCTGAAATACTTGAACTTCACCCTAGCTAATGGCTTCATCAAGACATCAGCTATCTGTTCCTCTGTCGCAACATATTGGAGCTTCACTGCTCCCCTCTGCACCATATCCCTGATATAGTGATACTTGATCTCGATATGCTTCGACTTGTCATGGAACATTGGATTCTCTAACAACTTTACGCAACTCTAGTTGTCACAATGTATACAAGTGGCATCCAACTAGAGATCAAATAAATCAGACAGTAGCTTCCATAGCCATATTGCCTCACAGTTATCTAAACAAGCCGCGACATACTCTGCTTCAGC
This sequence comes from Pseudotsuga menziesii, assembly GCA_001517045.1. Classification (NCBI taxonomy): domain Eukaryota; kingdom Viridiplantae; phylum Streptophyta; class Pinopsida; order Pinales; family Pinaceae; genus Pseudotsuga; species Pseudotsuga menziesii. The sequence goes on from LPNX010357148.1 coordinate 149,736, forward strand.
TATACTCAGTGCCACACAGGATTGCTTCTTGCTAAACCAAGAGATCACACCTGATCCCATACTGAATCAACACCCTGAAGAGCTCTTCCTATCGATGGCACTACCTGCCCAATCTGAATCAACATAACCCTCTAGGTTAATCTTCTGATTCACATCGTACTTGAGCCCATAATCAACTGTACCCTTTAGGTACCTCAGGATATGCTTTGCAGCAATCAACTGAACATGTCTTGGATCTATCAGGAACTGGGTCAAGGTGTTCACAGCAAAGCAAATATCTAGTCTCATGTTCCTCAGGTACATCAAGGACCCAATCATCTGACGATACATCATAGCATCAACTGAATTTGATGAAGCATCACTCAATAGCTTCAGGTTCGATGCCATAGGTGTGGTGATGCAGTCCATCATCAGGATCTCTACTGCATACTTCCCTTGTCCAAACCTCTATGCCTAGAAAATAGTGCATAGGTGCATCAGTGGTCTTCCACCTTCAACCTTGAAGCAAAGGTTGGAATCCACTTTACTCTTAGTAAATCCTAGATTCATCAGTAATATATCCATCGTATCGTACCATGTCGAAACACAAGATCTTCTGCAGTCACTCCCTCTGAAGCATCATACTCCCTCTGTCTTACCTACTCTATGCACTGAAACATTCTGTACCAGAGTGACAAGTAGTTTCCTATGCAACTAATCTTCTATGTATCCATCTAGGATCAATGGATACCAAGATCCTCTATCTTGAACTTTTTCAAAAGTTCATTTCGCACTCATCTGTGAGCTTGTCATCCTCTATCAACCTTGTAGCAAAGGTTTAGATCTTCATCAAGCTCCTCATGTATGTGTTTCAATTCTTACTGGCTGCAAATGTGCCTTCGTAGTCTATGCCTTCTTTTCGTGAGAAGCCTTGTGCTACGACTCTTGCTTTGTATCCTACGATGTTTCCATTTACTACATGATGGAGCTACGAACTTCCCTTCACATATTGATACTGCATCCTAGACATAATTCTTCTTGAACTGGTCTCCCATTTATTCTTGGTTACTTCTTCATGGCTGGAAGTTTCTGCATCAATTATGTCACTGTATTCGTCATATTATTCTTCATTTTGAAATATTGTCACTTGTTCTTCAAAACAAGTCTTATCATTGTTTTCTTGTAGGAGATTATGTATGCGATCTTTCCTACAAGTCAAATGCATTTGTATGGTTAGAAAAATTTCGTAAGGAATATTCATACTGGAAAATTTGTATGCATAAATATATGATCATGCAACTACTTTAGCCAATACAACATTCATCCATATCTCACGAAAACTTTTCTAGATGCCTTCCATCTCTACCAGGACAACATTGAGATTGTGCACTAATCCAATATGTCAACAAAGAGGTTTCATTCTAGATAAGTAGCAATGGACATTTGTATAGCACCATGAGCTACTTACCCATCACATGCATATTAGTAGTATACTGTCATTAATGTAGACATTATATCATGCATAATACATGAACTGAATATAAACAAATGCATAACAAAATAATATCATGAAATGACAATTGAATACTTATCTTTATTTGTTTCGTGGGTATACTCCTTCTTGAGCCTTTAGCTTCATCATCTTCTACATTCTTAATAGCATTGTTTTTTATCCAAATGCTAAGATGGATAAGGTGTTCTTTAAGAGTTGAGTTCTTCGTATTCCTCATCGCTTGAGGGATCCTCTTTCGATGGTGAGAGTTTGATCTTCAGTTGATCCCATCTTCTCTTCTTTTAATATGAGTCGAGCTTCTTCTTATTCTCGGAGTCTACTGAAGGTAATCACTTCCGTCTGGCACACATTCTTTGAATGAATGAATCCCATGATCCTGGGAGGCCATTCAAGATGGCTATCACTACTTCTTTTACCACTTCAATTTGTTCTTTGATTTGAGAGACCCTTGTAAAGGATGACTGTATGGTCTATGCATTCTGGATCTTCACTTCCTTCAACTGGTTTCTTAAGGTCATATTCTAATTTATGTTCTTCCCTTCAAATAGAATGGTCAAGGAATCAAACATCATCGGTGTCTTTAGGAAAGACACTTATGGTACAAGTTGATCCGTGATTGAATCAACAATGATCTTCTTGTCCTTGACCAAGTTCTTCTTGTGTAAGGATTCTAGCCTCATCTCCCTCTGGAACTGGAACCTCTGTACTCATGTAGGTGTCCAATTCATTTTCTTCAGAGAGATCATATACTTCCATGCTTGGAATTTTTCAACTTCACCAAGCTTATCATCAAGCTGATGTGATAGATCACTTTTAAATGAGAACCTCAAATGAAAATAGCAAACGATTATATCTTACTGATTTGAGGTATTCATCCTCGTTTCGGAGCTCGCTGATCTAGGGTTTGTCAGAGAAACCCTAATTTTTGAAACTTGGAATATTTAAAATATTATTGGATAGAAATATATATCTCTTCAAATTAAGATGTCCAATGTACTCCTTTTCTGAAAACAATGGAGGGAAGCTCCTGGAACAGGAAGCCCTATTTTTCCAATTTCTTCTACAGAAATGCCTTTCATTGTTTTTGTGATATATCCAAAATTAGTACTCAGATATGTCTAAAATTTCTCACTGCATTAAAATTGCATGTTAATGATGCAACACCATAGGTTTCATCAGAATTTGTTTCACCAATTGGGATTTATGATCCTTTTCCCAAGGTGTCCTGTTACAGGACTGTTCAGAACAGCAAGGTTGTACAGTTTACCACGTGTCACTGGTTGATCTTCTGAGTCTGAAATTCGGACCACAGAAAGTAAATTCTATGAAATTTCTATAAAATCTTCAAGAATTCGATGTGGACCTCTGTAGCCCAAGATATTGCAATTCTCCCTAGGTGTCCTGTTTATGGATCAATTCTGGAAGAGGTTGGAACCTGAAATTGGAGGGATCATATCTCCTATAATATAGTGAATATGAGGCTGAATTTTGTATAATAAGTAGATCCATATTATATTTTTGTCCCTTGCAATTTTCAGCTCCTGATCCTTTTCCAATCTCTGGATATAGCGAATGTACCAAAACTTAGCAGTTTTCATATTTAAGGTTTTTCTAGCTCGAGGTCAAACTAGGGTTTGACTTTCCCAGAGTTTCACCCAACCCAAAACCTTGATCCAGGTCTCTAAACTTATATTTTTATGAGGAGAAAAATCCTATGCTGGGTTCACTCAAACATTTATCTTTTCTATAAAGCCCTAATTTCCGTATCGAAAATTGAAAATGCTCGGAATCGAATTCTGCTTCAACAGAAAGATGCACCCTTCAATGGAGAGTCATCCTAGCATACTTTTACTGACGGATTGTGTAGAGAGAACCAAAAAGTAAGAATCCATAGCTTCTATAGTTGCACAATGTCTTCTTCTTAGGTTAGCTCTGATACCATGTTATATTTTTATCATTCAAGCTACCATTATGATGTTAGGATCTTTAATTAAGAGAATAACATGCATGGTAATAAAACACAAGCACAACAAAAGAGACAAGAGACACAAAGAATTTTCCTCAGAGAAACCATAAAGGAGAAAACCCCGCAACTTCCCTAGAGATAGAATCAACACCAAAGGTAAAATAGGAAAATAGTAAGATGATCTCCCGACAGCAGCAGTCTCTCTCTCTCACACTAAGAGAGCTTCTCCTCTCTCACTCATTCTCCACAATGAGTGAGTGTGTGTGTGTATGAGTATGATAAATAGAGAGGCTCTCACTCTCTATTTATATTCTTTTGTTCACTTGGAACCCACTCCAAAATGTCGTCCTCACTTAATAATTACTTACTAGAGCCGACATCTCTAGGAGTGTCTAATAACCCTAGTGCCCCATCAGTTGTGGGGACTTTGCCTCCTCCGACCAATAGGAGGGTAACACAATGGTGGGGAATATTGCCCCGAATTACAATGACTCACCTAGGGTCGAATTCACTAGGATATTCTAATAACCCAAGGGCCCCACGACTGTGGGGACTTTAACCCTTGACTAATAGGAGGGTTACCCACAATGACTTGACATGACTTTCTCATTATAGAAACTTCCCGGAATAAACATCGGGGTATG